>JABWTJ010000204.1:0-600000 GCA_016801875.1 Solanum sitiens | reverse complement strand
ATGTAAAATATAGATATTATCTAAAAACTTTAAGAAATGGCAAAAATTATTATTCAAAATAACGCAATCGTTATGTGTTTCCTAAATTCACAAAACTAATTATTTTAAGTTGTTGAGAATTTAAGAAGCTCATGAATTAATTTCTATTGTGAAAGTCCAAAATTGGGTGTCAACACATAGCAGCTATTTTAAACTTTTTTAAAAAAAAATTGCAAAACCGTTGCAGGTGTAGCGATTTAAAAATTTTTTGGATAAAATCGTTCATACAACAACGATTTTCATCTGTTAACGGCGTTAAAATAAATCGCTACGTGAGTAGCGATTTTACACCTTTTGATTATAATTTTTTTTTGATGTACCCTGTTGTAATTTTTATCAATTTTTTTTGTCCTTTAAATTTCGGACTCATAAAAACCCCTAGCCCTAATCCTCCCTCCTACCCACCCCTTGGTGTTTTATTGGTAGATTACATATATTTTCTTTTGAAATAATATGTTCCACTTTACTTATCAAACACTAAAAAAATAAGTAAGACATTGAGTTATACATTTTCTATGAAAATATTTTCCTAGCATTTTTCTTTGTACCAAACACATAGAAAGAGTGTGTTAGATTTGTCAAGAAATCTGAAAAATATTTCTTTAGAAAATAAACTCATTAATAAACAGAGAAAAGATTTTCAAAAAAAAAAAATACGAAAATAACTTGCATTGTCTCCCCCGTTGCCTCACAACCACCCATCATCCCCAAGGCCCAACCCAACCAAGGTTGACTTAACAAGGGGCTTAAAGCGAAACTGAAGAGAGGAGCCCTAATATTTTGGTTTTTTATCATATATACTTTTATTTGAATTCTACTTTTTCAGCTATTTTAGATTCGAAGTCATTAGGTATTGTTTTATAATTAATTTATTTTAATAATTCTTTTTTTTATGATAAGGGAAACCCGCGGCCGCTACCCTTTGGGTGCCGCACAGGGTAAAACCCTTGCTCCATGCAATAGCTCGCAGACCACACAGAAGACGCAACCCACACCAGGCAAGCCTGGTGTGACGAGCTCAACCAAAAGGCAAACCCCTTACTTTCGCTAGCAAGGGATTTCGAGCTTGAGACCTCCAACATGGAAGTCCAAGCTCAAACATTGGGTCACCCCGAAGGGTTGTTTTAATAATTCATTTTCAAATGTTAATATAGCTAATTCATTTAATCTCTTGTAGTCACTTAAAATTTATTAAATATAAATTTATAAAGTTGTTCGGATTATATTAAATTAATGAATATATTAGTCCAAATAAATATTATGGATTAATGTAATTGATTTAATTATTTAAATTCAGATAAATATGAATTTAATTAAAGCCCGCTCCATAAAGCCCATATGATATTTCATTTAAATCTGATTGGTCGAAGGGAGACCTATTCCAATCGCAACTCTTCTATTCTAAAACTATAAATAGGGGTCTCATCATTCAGAAAAAGAGAACCAAGAATTCTAAACAAGAAGCTAGAAAAAGCTCGTGGATCAAAAGCCATAAAGTTCTCTACAAGTTCAAGAATTCAAGCATTCAAGAATTCAAGGGTTCAAGTTCAAGATTTGAAGAAGTCAAGATCAAGTCCAAGTCCAAGTTCAACTCAAAGATCAAGTTCAAGAACGATCAAGATCAAGACCACCGGATTCAAGATCAAGCTCCAAGCCCTTGAATTCAACTAGAAAGTCAAGATCAAGATAAAGTTCAAGTCAAGATCAAGATCAAGTCCAAGTTCAACTCCAAGATCAAGTTCAAGAACGATCAAGATCAAGACCACCGGATTCAAGATCAAGCTCCAAGCCCTTGAATTCAACTAGAAAGTCAAGATCAAGATCAAGTCCAAGTCCAAGTTCAACTCCAAGATCAAGTTCAAGAACGATCAAGATCAAGACCACCGGATTCAAGATCAAGCTCCAAGCCCTTGAATTCAATTAGAAAGTCAAGATCAAGATAAAGTTCAAGTCAAGATCAAGATCAAGTCCAAATCCAAGAAGAAGTCAAGATCAAGTTCAAGAACGATCAAGATCAAGACAACAGATTCAAGATCAAGCTCCAAGCCCTTGAATTCAACTAGAAAGTCAAGATCAAGATAAAGTTCAAGTCAAGATCAAGATAGAGATCAAGATCAAGATAAATCCCAAGTTCAAGATCAAGCTTTAAAGCTTTAAAGCCTTTGAATTATATTTGAAAAGACGAATTCAGAGGAATCATAGAGATTGTAACACTCGCACTTGAAATAATAAATCGATTGTTGCTATAATTTTCCGTTCTTGATTATTGTTTACTCGATGCGAATTTTATTGTCTACAAATTCTGGCACGCCCAGTGGGACAATCTCTACCTCTCATCTCAACTTTTCAAGCATCAAAGAATATCAAAATGTCTTCCACTATAGAAGAACAACTAGCAAGCTTAACTAAAGAAATTGAAGGCCTGACAAAGTGCGCACACGAACAAGATGCTAAACTTTCAAAGCTAACAAATAAGATGGATAACATGATTGAAAGAAGATCAAGTCAATCACCTCTGAAGCTTTCTAAAATTCAAGACAAAGAAATGTCTTACGTAAAGCAAACAATGATCAAAGAGATTCATATCTCATATGAAGGTTTGATTCCAATTGATCAGTTAAAGAACTTTATTATAGAGGCTATCGAAGACAAATCTGAGTCTTCATCCAAATTTTCTCCCATATATGCAAAGCCATATACACAAAGGATTGATAACTTGAAAATGCCTGAGGGTTATCAACCTCCTAAGCTTCAACAATTTGATGGCAAAGGAAATCCCAAACAACATATAGCGCACTTTATCGAGACTTGCAATGCTGCTGGAACGTATGGTGATTATCTTGTTAAAGAGTTCATTCAATCTCTCAGAGAAAACGCCTTTGATTGGTACACAGATCTTGAACCTAATTCTATAGATAATTGGGAGAGATTAGAGCAAGAGTTCCTTAATCATTTCTATAGCACAAGACGTGTCATTAGTATGATGGAACTTACAAAGGCTCGTCAAGGTGAAGATGAGTTAGTTATTGACTTTATCAATCGCTGGAGAAGTTTAAGCCTCAACTGCAAAGATCGCCTTAGTGAAATTTCTAGCATTGAAATGTGCATCCAAGGTATGAATTGGGGTCTTCACTACATTTTGCAAGGAGCCAAGGATTAAAGCCCAATACATTTGAAGAGTTGGCAATTCGTGCACATGACATGGAATTAAGCATGACTTTAAGAGAAGATCAACAATCTCCTGTCTATGGACCTCATGAAGATGAAGATATAGAAGAACTCCAAAGTGGGGGCAAGTCTGCATCCAAAGATGACTCTTAAGAGTCAATGTATATCTAGACGCTCCTTAACGCATGAGCTTAAACTGCAAGTTACAACGCTCCTTAACGCATGAGCTTAAACTGCAAGTTACAACGCTCCTTAACGCATGAGCTTGAATTGCAAGTTACAATGCTCCTTGAAACACGAGCTTAAACTATATGTCACTTAAATCTTCAAGTTAGAGTTAAATCTTCAAGTTGAAATGCTCCTTGAAACACGATTTTAAACTGTGTATCTTCAAGTTTGAGTTATATCTTCAAGTTGAAATGCTCTTTGAAACAGAGCTTAAACTATATGTCCCTTAAATCTTCAAGTTTGAGTTAAATCGTCAAGTTGAAATGCTCCTTGAGATACGAGTCTAAACTGTATATCATAAAGCTCTTTAAATTTGAGCTAAATCTTCAAGTTAAAATGCTCCTTAAGATACGAGCCTAAACTGCATGTCACTCCTGGCCCGCACGAGTATAAATTGTGTACGACACAACAAAAAATCATTCACTCCTCCTGAACTATGTTGTGACTTGATCCTCTTCATCGAGGTACGTAGACACTTATACCATATTCTAAGTTTAGTTGCATGAGTGTCAAAAACATCAAATGTTCCAACTTGATCTGTGGTATGAGTTAAAGCTATGAGTAATCATTCATAAAACTTCAGACTTGCACCGAATGGTGGTGACTCAATGGGGGCAAACCCTTATGAATAAAATTGATTCAAGATGAAGTCTTCAAATTCTTCAAGCCTAGTCTTTGAAAGATAAAATATCTCGACAAGACTTGAAGAAGGGGGCATTTGTAGTCACTTAAAATTTATTAAATATAAATTTATACAGTTGTTCGGATTATATTAAATTAATGAATATATTAGTACAAATAAATATTATGGATTAATATAATTGATTTAATTATTTAAATTCAGATAAATATGAATTTAATTAAAGCCCGCTCCATAAAGCCCATATGATATTTCATTTAAATCTGATTGGTCGAAGGGAGACCTATTTGTTGACACCCAATTTTGGCCTAACATTTTAAAAATTCGTAATTTTGAAGTTTTATTTATTTAATAGTTTAAAATAATTTTTTATATAATTTTTAATAAGTTTATCGATAACTATCTTTATTTATCAAAATTTAGGATTTTTGTTAGTTAATTTTTAAAATTGCATTTCACATGCCATTAGTTACGTTCATTATATTATTTTAAAATTCATTTTATTTGTTACATTTGTTAATATTTATGTTGAATTTAGCACAATCTAAAATTTAGCCAAATACGAAAAAAAATATAAATTAAAATTTAGGAATTCTATTAATAATTTTGGGCCTACAATTTCAAGCCCATACATTTGGGTCCATTGCATTTTATTTGTCTAGGTTAAAATTGGTGGTGGATAAATAAAAATTGAGGAATTAATTTGAGGAAGAGGGGGAAAAAGAACCCTAATCTCTTCCACCCTTTTTCCCTCTCTCCGCCTCCCTCTTCTCTTCTTTTCCCCTCTCCTGGCAGCCCCCTCTCTCCAGCTGCCTCCCTCTCTCTCCGCCTCCACCACCCTCTCTCTCCTCTCTTCCCCTCTCCCCTCGCCTCTTCTCCCATCACCACCACCAAAACCTCACTCAAACAGCCCCCAAACTCGCCTGAAACCACCGCAAACAACTCAGAAATGACAGTAACCAAAGACACCACCGTGAAACATGAATCTCCGACGAAAACAACTCCAAACAAGACCTTAAACGAACCAGTCCTATCCCCTTCCCCTTTCACGTTTTCTTCTTCATTTTATAGGTGCTTTGGTTCAAAATTGTTGCTCCGGTAGGAACACAAACTACAAAGCAGACCGGAAACAACCATCGGAGCTCCGTCCAAATGAGTAAAACTGGCAACCACCATTGTCACCCCCGAGAGTTTCTAGATCTGATTGGATTCACGAATTTTCCGGCGATTGGCTTGATTTTTGGTAAATATTTTCTTTTCCGACCATTTATGTCGATATTTTGGAGTGTAATTTTTTATTTTTGATGGGGAGTCACTAATTTTATACTATTTTGCTTGAGATATGAGCTCCATTAAAATCAACTAATATAGCTTTCTCTTTATTGTTGTCGGTGAACTTTGATTTATTCGTATCTAATTTATTTTTTATTTTTTTGTCATCTATTCTCTTCATTCCATGTTAACTTTAGGTTTGAGCTCTTTTTCATTTTTAAAATTAATTTAAGTTTTCAATTTTAAAGACTATTTTTAAAATATTTATAAAATTTTACTTTTAAGTTGGTATTGGAATTAGTTATTATGATTAATGATTAGTTATTTTTGACAACAATTTATAAGGGTAAAAATAGAGAATTATGTTTAATTTATGTCCTAATTTATTTTTATAGAGGATGTGAAATACCTCAAAGTTTAAGTTAATATAGAATGGGGGGAGTATTATTTAGTCGTTATCTTGATTTGTTTTATTTTGTTTGACATTGGTGAGTATCTTTTTATGACATTTTTCAAATTTGGTTGCTGAATCAGTCGGCTATTTATTATTGAGTATTGCTGCTAGTTTTGTTATTATCATCATTTTATTATTATAATATTAGTCATGTCATTATTGTTACTGTTGATGTTGTTATTTTTTTATGCATTATATTATGTTTACTCTTTTTTTTTGATTTTGGTTGATCGAATTCATATTTGTTTAAGTTTAATGTGGTCTATTTCTTCACGATTTTATATTTAGTGTTTTTAGTTTTATTTCAGAAAACTATTACTGTTCAAATTTTAATTAACTTGTTATTTTATAATTATCTCCTTTCAATTTTCATCATTACTTTTATGTAAATTGTAATAAAAGTGGCCAATGATAAAATCTCTCCGTTGATTTTGGAGGCCTCCCCATTTTAAAAAGACGGAATTTTAATTTAAGTTTATATATTTTATATGTTGAAAATGGCCGATGAAGAAATTACCGTCGATTTCCAAGGCCTCCAATGTTAATAAGACGGATGTTTTTTTTTAAATTTATTATTTTATATATTTAATTTTATTCATATTTATTTATTACTAACACTTTTACTAAGTGTGTTTACAGGTACCCAAGACTTGCTTCCTTGAAGCTATTCGAAAGGAGTTCGAATTATATTTTTAATTAATTATTTTGTATATATCGATGTTAGGCAAACCTTAGGCCGATATTATTATTTTATTTTTATTGCGTATATTGCATGTTATTATATTTGTATATTATTTTATTTTCCTCCTCAATTTGAAAAAAATGAATTCAGTCGGACCCACACTTGTGGATTTCGAAGGGTGCCTAACCCCTTCCTTTCGAAATAATTTGAACCCTCTGCCTTGAATCAATTGGTTTCGTAGATCATTTAATGGTTTCCTAGTTTTTTCCTAAAATTAGGTGGCGACTCTTTTTTAAAAACTCGTTTATTTTTAAAACTCTTTTAAAATTGAATTCATCAATAATTTTTTGAGTTGCCGCGACGTTTCGCCCTATTTGAACAGAGTGGGGATGTAAACAGAATGGCGACTCCGCTGGGGACTATTAGAGGTTCTAACCATATGAATTCATTTTTTTTAAAATTGAGGAAAATTTTCTTTTATTGTGTTATACCTTGTATTTTTATATTTCGCTGATTATGTGTATATTGTATTTGTTGTTTATTCTTTATTCTTTTATTGTATGTATATTGTCATTGCACTCATACATCTTTCCGCCAAATGGCAAATAGTATGCATTAGGGAAACAGAAGTTACGTGGCTTTCCACGGCTTCTTTCAGAAATACACAAGAGTTTCATTTGGAAGTATCAAACGAATAGTTGGAATGCGGTCATCCGACGTCGTTTGGTAGCTTCACCCCGTTGTTTGTCCGACTCGGGTTACCGTCAGCTTGAAAACTATTCTAGTGAAGCCTAAGATAGAGCAAAACCAAATTCAAATCTAAGCATTGAACTAAGATGACCCAACATCCAAGGTGTGTTGGGTTCATTAGATAGACCACCTTGAGTCCAAAAGGGCCTCCGGCCTAAACGGACAATCATAATTGTGTGTAATTTGAAGGATGTATACGACATTTGACAAACCATGGTCCATCTGATTAGAGAGTTATTTTAATAGTCTATTTTTGTCAAAATCGATTCTTCACAAGCTATCATTCCATCAAATAAGTGTTGACAATCGAAGATGACAACAAGTTCAAGAGAGAGTACCTTTCACAAAGGCTTAGAATAGGATGGTACCCCTGCGTGGGATTGAATAAATGTATTTTTTTTCTTTTTTCTTTTTTTTCCCCTTACTTCAAATTCTATTTCATTTATTCATAAAATATTGTAGCAAGTGTTTTTGGTGAACAATGGAAAGTTGTCAAATGTCGTAATACATCCTTTAAATCGGTAGGCCTACCCTAGGCATAAAAGGGTCACATATTTGTATAGGACGCGCAATAATTGTTTGTATGCTATGTGATATATTTCAGTTTGTCTTTAATTAAAACAGTATTTGTGTGTTTAATTCATTATTTGTGTGATATTTTGCATTATCCATTATGTACATGAACTAACACTCTTACATTTTGAGTTGTTCTTCTTCACAGCGAAAAATTGATTTATGTCTGAATTCAGAAATCATTATTTGTCCGAAGTCGCAAGAGACAAGAGGATTAGCGAAATGCGAGTCCTTGTAATTCACAAGACATTAATATTAAGTCAAAACGATAAATCAGGGGAGTATTTGACTATGAGGTGACACCCACTTATTTTTATTATTATTTTGCATGATGGTCCTGCTCTCACATATTTCTCATATTTTTGTAGGAATACCGTCCCCGACATCAGTCGGGGATGGTCATAACAATGTTTGGATCTCGTGAAAATTGGGAGGAGACAATTCCAAGAAAATATCCAAAAAGAGTATACGTAGAAATTACTGTGAAAATTTGCAGGTTACATTCAAAAGACAGTATAAAAATTGACGATTAAGAGACTATAAAACATATTGGTGCGAAAAAAAAAGGGTCAAAAAACACTTCATGACTATAAATTTTAGTGGCGTTAGACCTAGAAATTTTTTTGAGTTTTCTAAATCTTTAAATTATTATGTGCCTTATCTCACGAACTACGCGTACCTGATTCTCATTTTAATGAGATACGTAGGCAACCCTTCTTGGGTTCGGTTTTATCTTCTCCAAAAGTAAAAAAATAAAATCAAATAGTTTGTGCATATTTTCCAAGTCATATCTGCACGAACTACGCATACCTGATTCTCATTTCGGTGAGATACGTAGGTAACCCTTCTTGGGTTCGGTATTATTTTTTCAAAAGTAAATAAAAAAAAAATAGAAATAGTTTGTTAATATTTTCAAAGTTATATCTACATGAACTATGCACACCTGATTCTCATCTTAATGAGATACGTAGGCAGCCCTTCTCGGGTTCGGAAATCATTCTTTCAAAAAATAAAGTAGCTTGTGCATAATGTAAGAGTCATGTCTTCAGCTCGATTGGTACCTACGTAGTTGAGAGCATGTAAATATATTTGATATAATAGAAAAGACTGACTTTGCAGTAAACTATAGATTTTCGTGGTACCTCTTATCTGTACTTTTGTGATGCTTGAAAATTCTCTTGCACTCAATCAAAATAAGAATAAAACTAACCTTATGTTCCATGTGCATTGTGTGGTGAGCTTTTGATCAAAGTTCAATTGTGTTACACTGTTGATCTAGAACTTGACCTGAATGTTTTTCGAGGCGAAATCCTGAGTAATATTTGGTTTGGGAAAGGATTGTAGGCCTTTTTTGACTCGATTGTGCCTTTCAAAGCCTACCAAATTACATTAATCCCTAGTTTTCCCACTTTGAGCCTGAAACCTTTCTTTGGACAACCACATCTTAACCACTACCCTTTTGAGTGCTTACAAGCACTATCCTCTCTTGGCCCAACCTTCTTGAGTGCACCAAGAATTTGCAAATTAAAAGAGAAGATCCATGTTTGAAATTTCCGAAAGCAAAGATATCGAGTCTTCCAAAGTCAAGAAAACAAAAGACTTCTAAAAAAAAAGAAATAAAGGAAGAAAGAAAAGGTGAAAAGAATAAAGAAAGGCAAAAATACTCTTACAAGGTCAATGAAAGGTAGGAAGGAAAATACACCAACAAAAAGGAGAAAAATTTATAAGAAATGAGTGAAATAAAAGAAAAGCTCCAAGAAATAAGGACTCAAAAGAAGTCGAAACAAAGGAAGAAAAAAGAAGAAGAAGGGAAAAGAGTCAAAAATGAGAATTCAAAAGAAGTTGAAAAGGGGGAGAACAATGAAGAGGATCTAACGCCAAAGGCGTACCAATCATTAAGAGCACAAATTATGTATGACGCTCAAGGAGGAATTAAGTCACTTTTATCCCAAATAAATATCCTACCCATCCCTAAGCCTACGTTACAAGCCAATGACAAGCCCTACATGATCTCATTCCAAATGTTCTCACATTAGTGGAGATTTACATAAGGGTCAAGCATATGGTATCACAGTTATATGCATTGAACATTCTTGTGAGTGTGAGTGCACTTTGGAAAATGTCCTAAAATCAAATGTTTCAAATACGTGTGAAATAGGACAAATCTTTTTCGTGAGGGCACTTGAAACATGAGGATTGATACAATTCAAAACCTTTGTTGAAACAAGATGAACGGATCATGTTGATCCTTAAGTATATTGGAGGTACCACTTGAAACTGTAGAAATTACTTTAAATTCAATCTTTAAAAAAAAATGAAAAAAAAAATGAGAGATTTACCTGCAATCTTAACTGTTGGTATCAATTGTAGTGAAGGTTTGACTATCTCATCACATTTTTTTTTATTTTTCAAAAAGAAAAGAAAAGGTGAAAAAACACTCATTCTTTAATATTTTAAAACCTTTTTAAGAGTCTTTCAATTTTATTTAAAAATAAAAAATAAAAAAAAGTTGCCTTTTGAGCTGTTCATTGTAAAAAGTGTCATCGGGTTAATCTCGTATGTGTGAGAGTCATATTTTACGGCATGGATTGTTCGTCCAAAAATGTGACATGTTTTTTATAGGCTTTGGATATCACATGCAATATTATTTTCCTATTTCATCATATTCATATTGTACATTTTCTACTGATGATCTTCTTTCAGATTTTTTGCAGTATTCATCATCTACAAGTTTGGAACTACATTTGACCTGATTCCTGCCTCAACAGGATATGTAGGCGCCACGACGGCTCGGTCATATACCCAGTGTGATTATTATTTTTCCTTACAATAAGAACTGGGACAGAATTTTTGAAAACATCTCAAAAATTCTCAATAAAGGTGTTATCGCCAACAAGTCAAGATTGAAGATCATTTTGAGATTTGCCAAAATTCTAACTGGGACAGAATTTTTGAGGAAGACCTCAAAATTCTGATAAGTACCGCGAGAAGCGTGATAGCAACTACAAAATTCATGCATCGCGAGTTAAACTTTATGCATTGCGGGAAGATATTCATGCCCGCAGAAGATCAAGCATCACGAGTTAATATTCATGCATTGCGAAAGATCATGCATCACGAATTAATATTCATGCATTGAAAAGATCATGCATCGAGAGTCAATATTCATGCATTGCAAAAATTCATGCATCGCGAGTCAATATTCATGCATTGCAAAAAATCATGCATCGCGAATCAATATTCATGCATTGCAAAAAAAAAATAAAAAATCATGCATCGCGAATCAATATTCATGCATTGAAAAAATCATGCATCGCGAGTCAATATTCATGCATTGCAAAAATCATGCATGCATTGCGAATTAATATTCATGCATTGCGAAATTCATGCATAGCGAGAAGATTTCATACCTCGCAGAAATTCATGCATAGCGAGAATATTTCATACCTCACAGAAATTTTATACATCGCGAGAAGATTTTATTCCTCGCAGAAATTCATGCATCGCGAGTTAGATCATGCATTGAGAGTTAATATTCATGCATTGAGAGTTAATATTCATGCATCGCGAGAAGATTTCATACCTCGCAGAAATTCATGCATAGCGAGAAGATTTCATACCTCGCAGAAATTTTATACATCGCGAGAAGATTTCATTCCTCGCAGAAATTTATGCATCGCGAGAAGATTCCATACCTCGCAAAAATTTATGCATTGCGGGAAGATATTCATGCCCCGCAGAAAATCATGCATCGAGAGTCAATATTCATGCATTGCAAAAGATCATGCATCGCGAGTTAATTCATGCATCGAGAGTTAATATTCATGCATCGCAAGAAGATTTCATACCTTGCGGAATTCATGCATCGCGAGAAGATTTCATGCCTCGCAAAAATTTATGCATCGCGAGAAGATTCCATCCCTCGCAAAATTTATGCATTGCGGGAAAATATTCATGCCCCGCAGATGATAATGCATTGAGAGTCAATATTCATGCATTGAAAAAATCATGCATCGCGAGTCAATATTCATGCATTGAAAAAATCATGCATCGCGAGTCAATATTCATGCATTGCAAAAATCATGCAGCGCGAATTAATATTCGTGCATCGAGAGTTAATATTCATGCATCGCGAGTTATTATTCACGCATCGCGAGAAGATTTCATACCTCGCAGAAATTTATGCATCGCAAGAAGATTTCATACCTTGCGGAATTTATGCATCGCAAAAAGATTTCATACCTTGTGGAATTTATGCATCGCGAGAAGATTCCATCCCTCGCAAAATTCATGCATTGTGGGAAGATATTCATGCCCCGCAGAAGATCATGCATCGCGAGTCAATATTCATGCATAGCGAGTCAATATTCATGCATAGCGGAAAATCATGCATAGTGGAAGATCATGCATCGCGAGTCAATATTCATGCATTGCAAAAAATCATGCATCGCGAGTCAATATTCATGCATCGCAAAAAAAAAAAATATGCATCGCGAGTCAATATTTATGCATTGCAAAAGAGCATGCATCGCAAGTTAATATTCATGCATCGCAAGTTATTATTCACGCATCGCGAGAAGATTTCATACCTCGCAGAAATTAATGCATCGCAAGAAGATTTCATACCTTGCTGAATTTATGCATCGCGAGAAGATTTCATCCCTCGCAAAATTTTATGCATCGCGAGAAGATTCCATCCCTCGCAAAAGTTTATACATTGCCAAGAAGATATTTGCATTTAAGACGCATCTATTCGGAGGTGAAGGATGTGCACCATATCTTTTCAACGTTCAAGTCGGTGGAAACTTGCGTTGAAAGAAATTTGCATTTAAGACGCATCTATTCGGAGGTGAAGGATGTGCACCATATCTTTTCAACGTTCAAGTCGGTGGAAACTTGCGTTGAAAGATATTTGCATTTAAGACGCATCTATTCAGAGGTGAAGGATGTGCACCATATCTTTTCAACGTTCAAGTCGGTGAAAACTTGCGTTGAAGATATTTGCATTTAAGACGCATCTATTCGGAGGTGAAGGATGTGCACCATATCTTTTCAATGTTCAAGTCGGTGGAAACTTGCGTTGAATGATATTTGCATTTAAGACGCATCTATTCGGAGGTGAAGGATGTGCACCATATCTTTTCAATGTTCAAGTCGGTGGAAACTTGCGTTGAAAGATGTTTACATTTTGTCCTACCGACGGACATACATTCGAAATCCTACCGATGGATAATCTTTTCATTCGTCCTACCAATGGACATACATTTCAAATCCTACAGATTGATCATCATCTTCATTCGTCCTATAAGGGGACCTGTATTTATCTCCATTTATCGTATCATAAGATATGCTACCCTTTTTCTTTTAGTTTTGCCTGTATTAATGAGTTTTATCTTTGTTTTTTAGAACATTCTAGAGGATGCACTCTCAGAGGAGCCACATGTGCGCATTACTTCAACAAGGACGCAGCACATCATAGAACTTTTTGGAGACAAGTCTTGGATTAACTTCCACCATATTCAACCGCACTTCTCTACAAAGGTCATGTGTTCGGTTAAAATTGGGTTTGTCAATTTTCGTTGTCCACGATTTCTTTCATCAATCATACACAACGAAAGGGACAGCTGTTGACACCCAATTTTGGCCTAACATTTTAAAAATTCGTAATTTTGAAGTTTTATTTATTTAATAGTTTAAAATAATTTTTTTATATAATTTTTAATAAGTTTATCGATAACTATCTTTATTTATCAAAATTTAGGATTTTTGTTAGTTAATTTTTAAAAAATTGCATTTCACATGCCATTAGTTACGTTCATTATATTATTTTAAAATTCATTTTATTTGTTACATTTGTTAATATTTATGTTGAATTTAGCACAATCTAAAATTTAGTCAAATACGAAAAAAAATATATAAATTAAAATTTAGAAATTCTATTAATAATTTTGGGCCTACAATTTCAAGCCCATACATTTGGGTCCATTGCATTTTATTTGTTTAGGTTAAAATTGGTGGTGGATAAATAAAAATTGAGGAATTAATTTGAGGAAGAGGGGGAAAAAGAACCCTAATCTCTTCCACCCTTTTTCCCTCTCTCCGCCTCCCTCTTCTCTTCTTTTCCCCTCTCCTGGCAGCCCCCTCTCTCCAGCTGCCTCCCTCTCTCTCCGCCTCCACCACCCTTTCTCTCCTCTCTTCCCCTCTCCCCTCGCCTCTTCTCCCATCACCACCACCAAAACCTCACTCAAACAGCCCCCAAACTCGCCTGAAACCACCGGAAACAACTCAGAAATGACAGTAACCAAAGACACCACCGTGAAACATGAATCTCCGACGAAAACAACTCCAAACAAGACCTTAAACGAACCAGTCCTATCCCCTTCCCCTTTCACGTTTTCTTCTTCATTTTATAGGTGCTTTGGTTCAAAATTGTTGCTCCGGTAGGAACACAAACTACAAAGCAGACCGGAAACAACCATCGGAGCTCCGTCCAAATGAGTAAAACTGGCAACCACCATTGTCACCCCCGAGAGTTTCTAGATCTGATTGGATTCACGAATTTTCCGGCGATTGGCTTGATTTTTGGTAAATATTTTCTTTTCCGACCATTTATGTCGATATTTTGGAGTGTAATTTTTTATTTTTGATGGGGAGTCACTAATTTTATACTATTTTGCTTGAGATATGAGCTCCATTAAAATCAACTAATATAGCTTTCTCTTTATTGTTGTCGGTGAACTTTGATTTATTCGTATCTAATTTATTTTTTATTTTTTTGTCATCTATTCTCTTCATTCCATGTTAACTTTAGGTTTGAGCTCTTTTTCATTTTTAAAATTAATTTAAGTTTTCAATTTTAAAGACTATTTTTAAAATATTTATAAAATTTTACTTTTAAGTTGGTATTGGAATTAGTTATTATGATTAATGATTAGTTATTTTTGACAACAATTTATAAGGGTAAAAATAGAGAATTATGTTTAATTTATGTCCTAATTTATTTTTATAGAGGATGTGAAATATCTCAAAGTTTAAGTTAATATAGAATGGGGGGAGTATTATTTAGTCGTTATCTTGATTTGTTTTATTTTGTTTGACATTGGTGAGTATCTTTTTATGACATTTTTCAAATTTGGTTGCTGAATCAGTCGGCTATTTATTATTGAGTATTGCTGCTAGTTTTGTTATTATCATCATTTTATTATTATAATATTAGTCATGTCATTATTGTTACTGTTGATGTTGTTATTTTTTTATGCATTATATTATGTTTACTCTTTTTTTTTTGATTTTGGTTGATCGAATTCATATTTGTTTAAGTTTAATGTGGTCTATTTCTTCACGATTTTATATTTAGTGTTTTTAGTTTTATTTCAGAAAACTATTACTGTTCAAATTTTAATTAACTTGTTATTTTATAATTATCTCCTTTCAATTTTCATCATTACTTTTATGTAAATTGTAATAAAAGTGGCCAATGATAAAATCTTTCCGTCGATTTTGAAGGCCTCCCCATTTTAAAAAGACGGAATTTTAATTTAAGTTTATATATTTTATATGTTGAAAATGGCCGATGAAGAAATTACCGTCGATTTCCAAGGCCTCCAATGTTAATAAGACGGATGTTTTTTTTAAAATTTATTATTTTATATATTTAATTTTATTCATATTTATTTATTACTAACACTTTTACTAAATGTGTTTACAGGTACCCAAGACTTGCTTCCTTGAAGCTATTCGAAAGGAGTTCGAATTATATTTTTAATTAATTATTTTGTATATATCGATGTTAGGCAAACCTTAGGCCGATATTATTATTTTATTTTTATTGCGTATATTGCATGTTATTATATTTGTATATTATTTTATTTTCCTCCTCAATTTGAAAAAAATGAATTCAGTCGGACCCACACTTGTGGATTTCGAAGGGTGCCTAACCCCTTCCTTTCGAAATAATTTGAACCCCCTGCCTAGAATCAATTGGTTTCGTAGATCATTTAATGGTTTCCTAGTTTTTTCCTAAAATTAGGTGGCGACTCTTTTTTAAAAACTCGTTTATTTTTAAAACTCTTTTAAAATTGAATTCATCAATAATTTTTTGAGTTGCCGCGACGTTTCGCCCTATTTGAACAGAGTGGGGATGTAAACACTATTCCAATCGCAACTCTTCTATTCTAAAACTATAAATAGGGGTCTCATCATTCAGAAAAAGAGAACCAAGAATTCTAAACAAGAAGCTAGAAAAAGCTCGTGGATCAAAAGCCATAAAGTTCTCTACAAGTTCAAGAATTCAAGGGTTCAAGTTCAAGATTTGAAGAAGTCAAGATCAAGTTCAACTCCAAGATCAAGTTCAAGAACGATCAAGATCACCGGATTCAAGATCAAGCTCCAAGCCCTTGAATTCAACTAGAAAGTCAAGATCATGATAAAGTTCAAGTCAAGATCAAGATCAAGTCCAAGTCCAAGTTCAACTCCAAGATCAAGTTCAAGAACGATCAAGATCAAGATCACCGGATTCAAGATCAAGCTCCAAGCCCTTGAATTCAACTAGAAAGTCAAGATCAAGATAAAGTTCAAGTCAAGATCAAGATCAAGTCCAAGTCCAAGTTCAACTCCAAGATCAAGTTCAAGAACGATCAAGATCAAGACCACCGGATTCAAGATCAAGCTCCAAGCCCTTGAATTCAATTAGAAAGTCAAGATCAAGATAAAGTTCAAGTCAAGATCAAGATCAAGTCCAAATCCAAGAAGAAGTCAAGATCAAGTTCAAGAACGATCAAGATCAAGACAACGGATTCAAGATCAAGCTCTAAGCCCTTGAATTCAACTAGAAAGTCAAGATCAAGATAAAGTTCAAGTCAAGATCAAGATCAAGATCAAGATAGAGATCAAGATCAAGATAAATCCCAAGTTCAAGATCAAGCTTTAAAGCTTTAAAGCCTTTGAATTATATTTGAAAAGACGAATTCAGAGGAATCATAGAGATTGTAACACTCGCACTTGAAATAATAAATCGATTGTTGCTATAATTTTCCGTTCTTGATTATTGTTTACTCGACGCGAATTTTATTGTCTACATCTCTCTTTAGACATTGTTAATCTTAAAGAAGATTTAATCAATTTTAATTTCGAAAAAGCTTCTTCCGGTTGAGGTAACGGATAGATGAACTGTTAACATTATTTTATGAGCAATATGTGTATTTGGAAAAACAATCAAGTCTTTTTATTTGATATTGAGTATTTTCGTTGGATTCTTAATTATATTCTACTTGTATTATTTCCCTGAATACTTTTAATTCAAAAAATAAATCTAAACCATCAATATCAGAATAACCATCACATGTTAAAGAAAGTTCAAGGTTAAGACAATATTTTTTAAATTATCATCATCTAGGGATCTCAATATTTTACCACCAAATAAGAAATCAAAGATATTTTGATATGCTTCAATTGGTTCGAATCTATTTTGAAGTGGAAAAATAGTTTGATCCACCCTATATATATAAAGCAATAAACACTAAAATATTCTTCAAGAGACTTTGCAATTTCGCTATCCATATTTTCATCAAATTGTTTCTTACAAAATTCAGATTTATTTTCATCTCATATACATTTTTCTTAGCATAAATCACAACAGTACTCATAGTACATATAATTTATTTTTAAAAAAATAACATATATAAGTGATTGATTTTTTAAAATGGAGGCGCCAAAATATATAAGGCTCCAAGCGATGGCTTTAGTGACCTAGGGGTTAAGACGGAGATGAGCCAACCCCCATCCCATCCTCATAATTTTATCTTGTAAATGCATAACTACTTTTAAGATAATATATTAACTTGTACATCAAAAAGGAGAAAATAATTGAGAAACTACTTGTTTTCCTTTCTACCTTTAATGGCAACTCTATTTGTTTTCTCTTTTTGTAAGGACTCTCATGGTCATAATATATTGGAATAACTCTCATTTTCTGTGCAAGGCAGAAGGGGAAAAGAAGATCTCGAAGCAAGTAATTGAAACTATAGATCATGAAAATAAGGTGCTCATACTCAAAAAATTTGAAGGTGATCTAGTTAATAAATATGATAATTTGAAGATAACTCTTTATATCGAAACAAAAGGCGAAATCGATTTGTTATGTTGGTCAATGGAGTATGAAAGGCCAAATGAGAATGTCCCTGAACTTATAAATTTGTTGGGTTTTATTGTTGATGTGACCAAAGCTATTGATGATCATTATGTCAAGATGAATTGATATATGCATGCATGTGTGTTTTATATAAGTAATTAAATAGTAGTTCGTTTCTTGTTTGAGAGTTATGGTAAAAAATAATCCATGTTTGAGCGGACGTACGTTTTATAGATTTGATGTTTGTTGTGTAACTTCCCCATGTATTTTAAGTGATACGTTATCAACTATGTAATTTTTGTGTTGTGTAATAAGACATGGTTCTGAAGTTTATATATTACTCCTACCCTCCTCCTAATTTATTTTTCTAAAAATGATCAAATATATATATATTCTTTATATTATCAGAAATAGTTGAAGAGTGTGTTTGGTATGAAGAAAAACATTTTCCAATTTTTTCATGTTTGGTTGGGAGAAAAGTTTTGGAAAATATTTTCCAAATCAACTCATTTTTCTCAAAATTAAGGAAAATGAATTCTCTACAAAAATTCAGGAAAACATTTTCCAAAACTCTCCTCCAATTTCAAATTACATTTTTTAGGGGGGAAAACGACAATTTTAGAAAAATATTTTCAATTTTAAAATTTTAATTTTTTGCCCGATCCCTGACCCCTACCCACCACCACCGGCCACCCCCCCCCCCCCAAATCCCCCCCAATCCCCAAAAAATTATTTGCTTTTTAAAAATATTTTCAACTTCAAATTTTTATTTTTAAACTCCTACTCCCCCGCGGACAGCCCCCCTACCCACCCCTAACATCTCCCCACCCACCCCAATCCCCAAAAAATTAATTTTATTTTTTAAAAAATAATATCAACTTCGAATTTTTATTTTTTCACTCCTACCCCCTCCTCCTGCCCCCCACCCACTACCCCACCCCCACTACCATCCCAAAAAAATTATTTTTAAAAAATATTTCAATTTCATAAATTATTTTCTACTCTAGTAAAAATAAAAGATGTATCTCAAAAATATTTTTCATTCATAAATCAAACACTACAGTTCATTTTCGGAAAATATTTTCTACTCACCAACCAAACATAAGAAATAAGTCCAAATCTACTTGTTTTCCAGAAAAACATATTTCTTGGAAAACATTTTCCTTCATACCAAACACACCCGAAATATGCTATTTATTCTTGTAATTTGGCATTTAAATTTACCCTTTTAAGTTAGATTTACAAGCCAAGCACTATGGTGAATTGGAAGATGATTGGGGATGCTTGTAGGCTTGACATAGATGGAAGACAAGATTAATATGTTATTTATGTTATGTAAGATATGTGTGAGTGGTCTAGTACTTATTTAATTTTATACGAATATAAGTATTTATTATTCTTCATACTCAAAATTGAAGGATATTAATGTAAATATGCCTAAATTTTTTTTTCTTAATCATTTATATAATGAAATCGTAGAGCGATTAGAGTTTTCATTATTTAAAAGGGTCGAAATATTTGGTTTTGAAATACTATAAGTAATGTAACTCCTCCAAAATATTTATCAAATTTTGTTTTAAGAGAGTCAAGTTATATGATCTTTTACTAAATTTTTAAACTAGTTCATTTATGTTGTAAGATAAAATGGTGATGTTTACACCAGGTGGCCACTTTTGTTGCAGGGTAGTTTTTGGATTATAAGCTTCAGATCACTGGTCTAGTTTCGAAAAAATTGCCATCTTCTATGTACAAGGCTGTAAAAATGGCTATGTGTGTAAATCGACCGTTATATTGTGTAGTAGAGTTTTGCGAGGGCTAATAATGTTATCACTCTGTAATAACACAAATTGTAGTTTTTGGTACTGTGGACATCACATTGGAATATGTATTGTCATTTTATTGTCTTTTCTATGTGTTTGAGACGTGAAAACAATCACTAATACTTGATTAGAGTAGGTTGTCTGGGATTTGATCCTTTTTTTTTCTAATCATACGTGAACGGAAGATGCTTTATGTATCAAAGCTATTTTTATCTTACTTTCTCTTTAAAATCCAATTACATATACCATGCATTTGATAGTGTATTACAAGTTTCTAATTACTTGCTATAGTTATATGAGATTTTTACACTGTAGCCCAACAAAGTCTCAACGACAAATACTCTTCTTTTTTTTTTAAAAAAAAAAACTAAATTGTTCTAGCTAGTATAACCAATGTGTATACATTATATGTTGAAAATATATTTGTTATATACATGTTACACACTGAGTATACACCGTGAATGACTCATTTTACATAATTTTAATCATATATATTTGTTTAGGATTTTTTTATTAATGATGAATTACTACTGTCATTTGATATTATAAAATTAAATTGTTGATTATCTTTTATAACATAAATTTTAATTAAAATATGGGTATTTTTCGTTTATAACAATCAAAAAGTTTTAGATGTCGATTGCTATCACTATAAAATGTATGTATTAAATGTTTCGAATAAATTAAATTATTATAATAAAGTTTGACTGTATTTCTATTTCATTCACTATTAATCCCTATAAACTTATAATAAATTAATTCATCCATTTTTATACCAAGAAAAAAAGATGTCACATAATCTATACTCATATTACAAGTATCTTATATATTATTGTACTTTGTGCTATATATATCCGCCCATATATATATATTTTTCAATACACAAACATTATTTTTCTTTACTTTGAGAAAAATAAATTAAAGTTCTTTCACCCCAAAAGAACAATTCCAAGGAAATAATGGCTGAAAATAAGTGTGTTAGCCTCAATAACCTTATGAAAAATCAATCAATTCATATACCAAAATTTAGAAATTGAGATTTTTCCGATGGAAGCACTTCATCATCACCACAATTTTCTTTTGGAAATTCTTTTTCAAATCAACCTAAAGTCGAAGAATTTAATGACAAAATCTATTTTTTCTCAAAATAGTTGAACTTTCAGTGAAGTTTGTTTCGTCTATTAAGAAGTGCTTCATAAATTGACTTAGAGCATAACTGCATACGTCGATGAATGGTCAATTGATTTTTTTAATCTATATATTACATATATAGGTGAAAGACGACTATTATATTTAATTTGAATTTGTTGATATTCAAAGCGAAGTTCCTAAGTGGTCGCTTTGGTTGATATATTTATTATTGTTGTTTGGATTGGGGAGTGGGGGTGGGGTAGGGTGGGGGTTAAATCAAGTTTCTATCATTTGTAGTCTTGTTAGGTGAAGTTGTTCTATAAAAAATTTGGAAAAGAAAAGATTTGAATTTATTGAGATGAAATTTTGTTATACTGTGGAATTTCAATAATTCACAAATAGGAATTGTTCAATGTCCTTTTAATTACTATTTAATCGTGAATTTTTCAAAATTTTATTTTTAAATATCTTTTGGCCTTAGATTTTAGATCTTAATTACAGTAGGGGTCATTTGGTTTGACATAACTATACGACCATGTTATAACGAAATTGATGACAAAAGATTAGATAGAACCAAATATAAACGTTGACTAAAAAAAGTATAATGAAATATTCAATCAATCAATATTTACCAAATTTGAAAAATAAATAAATCATAAGAAATAATTCCTGCCTCTTGATACGTGAATTAATTATTTGAAGATTAGTAATATGAATTATTTTGCAAATAGTTTTTAATATAAAAATTATTATACGGCTAATAGATAATACTGTATTGATATTTAGGAATTATACATTTTTATTTATCTTAAGATAACTTTTATCTACGTATTGCTAGTACATGTATTATATTTAGTCTACCTTCTATTACATGTATAAAATTTATATAGATTTTCAATAACTTATACATGCATCAATAACGTAATGTTAGTTTTCGATATCAAAATCAGCACCAAAAATAAAACATGATATAAAGCAACTAAATTATATACCAACATTAACTTAGTTTATAACTCAATCAATTTGAATAGAAAAAAAAATGTCATTATCATAATTTTATATGCTTTGTTTATCGATCTCATGTGATAGGTATGACTAATCTCACCTATTGGAATTTTAAAAATATTTTCATATTTGTTTTGGTCCAAAATTTTAAAAATTATATTTTCTACCTAATACGTTTTTTGAAAATGTAATACATTTTTTTTAATTTCGATATCTACTGGATCATGTCTATTTTATATGAATGATCTCAATATTTTTCATTAGAACCCCAAATCGACAACAAATATGTCCAAAGACACATCTAGTTATGTATCATTTTAAATTTAAGTTATATATTATTAGTATTATTATTATGTATTATTATTATTATTATTATTATTATTATTATTATTATTATTATTATTATTATTAAAATAAGGACAAATATACCCTCAAACTATCGTAAATGGCATACATATATCATTTTTCATACTTTTGGGACACTGGTGTCCTTGTAGTTCAAAAACTAGACCACATATGCCCTTCACTCTAACAGAAGACTAAATAGAGATACGTGGTGCAATTCCATCGATCCGATATTCAATAAATATCGGGTCAATGGATACGAAATTATGACACGTGTATTGTTCATTAGCATAAAGGGTATATATGATTTAGTTTTGGACGGCAGGTGCACCAATGTCTCAAAAGTGTGCCAGAGTGTATCTTCATATTATTTACGATAATTTAGGGATATATTAATCCTTTTCCCTTTATTTTTATTATGGAAAAGGGCTTAAAATACCCTCTAAGTATTGGGAATAGTACAAAATTACCCTCCATCCACCTATTGGCTCCAAAATACCCTTCCCACCCACCTATTGGCTCCAAAATATCTTTGTCATATCCACCTATTGGATTTAAAATTGACTACTTACTTAACGATTTTAAGTTTAAATTATTGAAATATTTTTTCAATACGTTGCGCCCAATTATTTGTTATAATTTAACTTATTAGTATAATTTATAAATCAATCCACGACCTACCCATTACTAATTAAATCCCACCAAATTAATAATACCTGTCACATTACTAATGCAACAACAGAAAAAACTATTGCCAATGAGTGTTTTTAAAAAAAAATTGAGGCGACAATATGTATAAAAGTAAATTATCATACATTCAAGCAGTGAAGGGGTATCGACCGACACCACTTCGTCGGAAAATTACGTTATGTAGCTAGAATTAAATTTTTTTTTATGTATATCTATATTACATACTGACACTCCTTGACTTCTACTCGATTTTATTTTTCTATATTTTGACACCCCTTAGACCAAATTCTAGCTCCGCCACTGCATTCAAGTGTCTAAATAAAAATTACATATGGATATTTTCATCTTAATTATTCTTTCATCTCAATTATGTGATGCTACTTCATAGATAACTTTTTTAGAAATAATATATTAAAGGTTTTTAAACAAATCATAAGTATTTATAAAATTATATTTAAAAAAGTGCATGAATTAATTCGAGATGTACTACATCTTTACCTTTCATCATAAAATTCGAATTCAACCTTGAGAGAGAATCCTATTGAAAGTGTCCTCCTGAATAAGCGTCTCAACCAAAATTTAATTGGGGATTTGATTCGGACTCGAATAATTTTGAATGTCATTTTTAGGAATCTATAATTTTGTCGTGTTTTAGTAGTATTTATGAGAATTTCGATATTATAATTGGTTTATTAATTGGTCGGAGTTTAGTTAGTAATGAGTGGGTAGTGGGTTGGTTTATAAATTATATTAATAAATTAAATTATAACCAATAGTTGAGTGCCAAGTACTTTTTAAAATATTTAAATATTTTTAATTTTAAAATAGTTAAATAAGTGGTCAATTTTGAACCCAAAGGTGGATGACAAGGGTATTTTGGAGCCAATAGGTAAATAGAAGGGCATTTTGGAGCCAATAGGTGAATGGAGAGTAATTTTATACCATTTTCAATATTTCAAAGATATTTTAGGCCTTTTCCATTTTTATTATTATTGGGCAGATGAGGACAAATATCTAGCTTTATAAAGCTATAACAAAATATATATTCATCATACTGCTATGAGAAAAAAATTAATTTATAATACTTTCAATTAACTTTTGAATATATAAATTTTAATTTTAAAATCTAATTCAACATTTTCCAATCTTTTTTGGATAATTTTATGGTTATTTTGTTTAATTTATATTAATTGTTCAAGTAAGGTTTCTAGAAATTGATAAACTTCCATCTCTAAATTTCAAATTCGTTAAAAATATATATTCACTCCCTCCCAAAATTTTTGTGTATGTTTTATTTTTGAAAGTCGAATTATATAAACTTTAACTAATATTATATTTATTTATGAATTTTAGCATTAATTTTATATTTTTTTTCCATATTTTCCTATTTTTTATTAATCAATTACTCATTTTCGGGATTGACCAAAAAATAAAAATTAAAAATTGTTGGAAATCGGTCGGATAGTGTATTTAAAAGGAGTTGATTTATGGGTCGGATTAGGTATTTATAAGTCCGAATATCTTTCCATTTTCATATAAATGTCATGTGGTAAGGTCAAAATGACATGACAATTCCATATGACATTTAAAGAAATGAAAAATGAGTTGGATATGTCCAACATGGCAACTAACGCCCATAAGGGCATATTTGGATCAAAAGTTGGACGACAAGGGCATGAGTGAACCTAACTTTAAACGGAGGGTATATCTGGACCTTTTCGAATAGTTTAGGGGGCATATTTGACCCTTTTCCTTTTTTATATTAAAAAAAAGGTAAAAACAAAAAAAATATTTCAAACAAAATCCAGTAAATTTATTAAATATGCATATTATTTTTATTTTTAAGCAATTGTGTAATTATTACTTGTATTTTTTCGAGAATTAATAAAAGAAGAAATTTTTTGGCCAGAAAATTTAGTCAGATTGAATTTGGCCAGAATAGTAAAATGACATATTTCACACTATGTTATTTACCTTTTTAAACATTTTTACCCTTTTAACTTTATTACCTTTTAATTTTAAAAAAATAAATAAATAAAGTTCAGTTTATATTTATAAAAGGATATTATAGACTTTTATATTTCTGGTCATTAGCCATTATCTTTGATAAAAATATTAATTAAGTTGATTGACCGACTTTTTAAGTGAAATATTAATAGTTGGATAACTTTATAAGTAAAACATCAATGGCTGAGTGAATTTTGAGTCATAAAATAAAATTGAGTAACTTTGCAAGTGAACAATTTAAAATTGAGTGACTTTCTAAGTGAATATTCAAAGTTTAGTTATTGAGTAACCATCTGCGATATTAACTCTAGTTTAAACATATAAACATATTCTTGAAAGATATAATAATGCCCTTGGTGGTTAGATTAAAATATATCTAAGAATAAAATTAATATAAATACATATCTTTAATTTGTGAGCCTCGTACTAATAACACATTATAAAATCGTACTAATAACACATTATAAAATCCAAGCTCAAAGAACAAGAGAGAACTTTCTTTCTTTCTTCTAAATATATTCTTTTTTTTTTATAAACTCTTCTGTGTATAAATTATATTTCTCATTACCTATATTTATAAGGTTGCATAGAAGAATATTCAAAGAGGTATCATAAATATGATATTAATTCTCGAAAATATTAGGGAGGTAATTACACATAATTGTGAATAATAATGAAAGATTACATTTAGTAGGCATTCAATTAATCTACTCCCTTTGTTTTTTGTTATTTGTTTAATTTTGATTATTTATTTATTATATTTGATAAATTCATAAAAAGCAATATTTTTTATACCCTCAATTTATTAGAAAGTTTATTTTTTTGAAAGGGGTATAATTGTTTTTGACAGGGGTATAATTTCTTAATGAGTAAATTGATTTTAAAATGCTATCAATTAATAGAGAAGAAACAATAAATTTATTATACTATTCATTTTTTTTATATATATATTAACTTAAAAAATAAAAAGTAAATAGAGAAAAAAAATTCATAACAATATTATTTTTTTGAGTGACTATTTAACTTTAGTTTTTTCTTTTTGAATTATGTGCATGCCTACTAGTGTCTTTATTGTGCTTTTTTGACCTTTTACAAAACATTATTTTATCATTAGAAATATTATTATTGAAATGAATGGCAGGTTCAAATTTCAAGAACGTATGCTCGAGCGTTTGTAATTTATTTTAATAATTTTTTTTATTTTAAATTATATTTTTTATTAATGGTGTAATGATATTTCTCAAATAATAATTAAAATACCTTTTTTCTTCATTATTGATTATTAATACTTATCCCATATAAAAATCATAAGTTATTAAAAGGTTTACTTTTACTTATTTTATTAGTACAAAACTATAATATATACATATACATATATATATATATATATATATATATATATATATATATATATATATATATATATATATATATATATATATATATACGAGACTACAACCCCGTAAATCCATGGGACTTATGCCTCATGTCTCGGGGCTTACGTCTCGCCCTGTACGGTATAAAACGCCTCGCCTCATGCCCCCTCCTTTCAAGACACTGTTGTTGACGTTAGTAGACTAATCTATTCATTTGTAGGGCATTTCTTCCTGTGACCGCCTTTTCTACCAAAAACACTATACAAAGGTTTGCAACCGAGCATCCTTCGTCAAAAAAATTATATTTTTATATATAATTGAGAAAAAGATTTGAAATATATCCGATGTTTGATCGAAATTCTGTAACAATATCAAACTTTAGGAATAATCTTTTACCCCCTACACTATTTAATGGAGTAGTGTATATTAAATGTATATATGTATCCATGTGGACGTAAAAAATATTGCATAATTATAAATAGTAATGTATCCACGTGGGCACATATATACCTTTAAAATACACTATTAAATAGTACAAGAGGTAAAATGTCATACATAAAATTTAGTATCGTAACAATAATTTCGGCCAAAATGAAAATATTATTCAAAACTCTTTTCCCTATATAACTAAAGGGATGACATTTTCGACACCCTTAAAACAACAGTCACATAGCTAATGTTTAATCGAAAAATGTTTATTTTTGAAATAATTCAAAAAATATAATAATATTATCTAATAAAATAATTTTAAATTAGAATATATATATATATTTTTTTAAAAAGCTCCCCCTTTCCCTTTCTAGTCTATATATATTGTTGAATAATCTTTGTAAAGGATATCAACACTTACCTTCTACAATTTTCCTATAGTGTCACTACACCTTTTTATTTCCAAATCTTTAGTAAAATGGATCTAAAGTCTGTGTTGTGTGCTAAGATAGAAATAAAGGCTAATAAGGATGTGTTTCATGATATATTTATAAATAAACCACATTATGTCTCTACTATGTGCCCTTTGCATATACAAGGTTGTGAGCTTCTTGAGAGAGTCTTTGGAACGATTGAATCTAAAATTTGTTGGACATATAAGCCAAATATTTTTAAAAATTCATCAAAAGGGGGACTGACTTTCCACTACAGGTGGAGGGATATTAGCTATCGATTTAAAAATTCAATAGTTATTACTTAGACACGTACTCATGTTCATCAAATATGTATGAATATTTAAATGTAAATCCAGCAACTAAGATAAAATAGTGAGTTTGGTGACAAATTTGATACACATTATTAACTTCAAATATTAATACCGCCATACCGGCTCTACTATTTTATTATGAAATCATTTTCCTCTATCTTAATGTCACTTGCTCCGGTTAACAACTAATTATTATTATTATCAGGGGCGGATCACACACCATATGGTGGGTGTGCATGTGCACCCGATAACTTTAAAAAAAATCATATGTATATATGTATATCTAATAAAGAAACTGATAGAAATTAAGATATAGTTAACAGTGCACCCATAAAAGCATAGAAGTGCTCTAGGTAATTGGTAGAAGCTAGAGATACCACTCATTAGACCAGTGAATCCAACATAAGTTTTTTTAATTTATTTTAAGTTTAGCTTAGACCTTATATTTAAGCTATGTTTATATTGGTGCACCCAAAACCTTTAAGTTTAGCTTAGACCTTATATTTGATCTATATTTATATTGGTGCCCAAAACCTTCAAATCCTGAGTTCACCTCTGATTATTATTATTATTTAAAAACATCATAATAAGGAATTACTCTCTGAGTTACTAATATTATTATTAACCTTCATATATGAATTATGATATATAAGGTATTTCTTTTGGAATTTTTTCTTGATATTTTCAAAAAAGAAAAAAATATTGTGGAAATATTTTTCTTGATAGTTTCCACGATATCAAAAAGGGTTTGAATCCAACTTAAGTTTTTAATTTTATTTTAAGTTTAGCTTAGACTTTATATTTGAGCTATGTTTATATTGGTGCACCCAAAACCTTTAAATTTAGCTTAAACCTTATATTTGATCTATGTTTATATTGGTGCATCCAAAACCTTTTAATCCTGGGTTCACCTCTGATTATTATTATTATTTAAAAACATCATAATAAGGAATTACTCTCTGAGTTACTATTATTATTATTAACCTTCATATATGAATTATGATACATAAGGTATTTCTTTTGAAATTTTTTTCTTGATACTTTCAAAAAAGAAAAAAATATTGTGGAAGTATTTTTCTTGATAGTTTCCACGATATCAAAAATAGATTACGATATTCAAGGAAGGATGATATTTCTAATGATGAAATACATTTATTATTGATTTGTTATGTCCAAGCTAGATTACAACGGAACAATTTGATGTTTTTAATATGGAGGGAAAAAATGTTTTTTACTTTACTATATTTGGGTCATCAAAAATATTTTTATCAAAGAAAAATAAATTTCTTAGAAATGAAAAAAAAACAAGTTTAATAATATCATTTCAAGTTCATTGTCTATCTCACCGCCCACCCAATGGTCCCTAATCCCCTCATCCCTTGATCACCGCCACACTCCCCCTCCCATACATACACAAAAAAAATAAAATACAATGAGCTCCTTTTATATATATATATTCTTTAGGGATACAAACTAATTTTTAGATTTAAATTAAGTACGAAAATAAGTTTCATTGTCTCCTGCTCGCCCTCACAACTACCCACTCACCACCCCTCACCTCCTCCGACTCCCATCCCTCATCCCCAACGCCAAGCCCCACCCCTACTCTCGCCCAAACACCCTCCTCCCCCTCCCCTCCCTCTCTCATCTCATCATCATAGTTTACTCTTAGATATATGAAGATATTTTTTAAAAAAAAATTAATTACATAAATAACACAAAAAAATATATATATGAAATCACTTATTTTCCAGAGTAATGAAAGTTTTTTCCTTCCTACCAAACATGTCAACTCTATTTAATTTCTCATTACCAAACTTTTTCATTTCTTAAAGAACTCTTAAATTTGGGAATAACTTATTCTTTTTTTTTTCGTGTAAGGTAGAAGGGGAAAAGAAGATCTCCAAGCAGGTTGTTGAAACTGTAGATCATGAAATAAAGGTGCTCACATTCAAAGAATTTGAAGAAGATATAGTAAATAAATATGACAATTTTAAGGCAACTCTTCATATCGAAACAAAAGATGAAATCGATTTAGTAAGCTGGACAATGGAGTATGAAAGACCAAATGAGAATGTCCCTGAACTAGTGAACTTGTTGGACTTTGTTGTTGGTATGACCAATGGTATTGATGATCATCATGTCAAGATGAATTGATAGGATCATAT
Source organism: Solanum sitiens (assembly GCA_016801875.1). Classification (NCBI taxonomy): domain Eukaryota; kingdom Viridiplantae; phylum Streptophyta; class Magnoliopsida; order Solanales; family Solanaceae; genus Solanum; species Solanum sitiens. The sequence goes on along the minus strand of JABWTJ010000204.1, from coordinate 570,328 downwards.
ATGCATGTGAGCTCTACATAAATAACCCGTGCTAATTTGTTGTTTGTTTGAGAGTATGGTAAAAAATAATCCATTTTGGTATCTTTGGTGATTTGATGTTTGTTTGTGTGAGTGATACTTTATCAACTATGTAATTTTTGTGTTGTATAATAAGACACGGGTGTGAAGTTTATATATTACTCCTCGTCTCCTCCTAATTTACATAGCGATATTTTATTTTTTTAAAAATGATCAAATACGTTCTTGTATTATTAGAAATAGTTGAAATATGCTCTTTATTCTTGTAATTTGGCATTTAAATTTACCATTTATAAGCCAAAGATCGCAAGCACTATGGTGAATTGGAAGACGATTAGGGATACTTGTAAGCTCGGAGAGTTGGCAAAATAGTTACTCTCAATACTTAATTGAGTATTCAGACACAAGTTTTCCAAAATTGTTACTTTGGACACTAAATATGACATCACTCATTATTTTTCAAAATATACAACACTCTACTGTCAATTTTTTAATACTACACTTTTGATCCAGACTCATCCAACAAACAAGGAATGTTTTTTTTTTCTTATATTAAAAAATCAATTCCAATGGAGAAAATCTCTCCGAGAAGAAACCCAAATGCTCCCTTTTTGCAGCTGATTTAGCCAATTTCGATGACTTTTTCGACGATATTATAGCTTTCATAGGTGAAATCACCATCGTTCTACTCATTGCTTTCATTTTTACACCAGTTTCTTTCTAATAGCTACAATGGAAAAAAATTCCGTCATTTTAGAAGCTAGAGAAATCTTTCAAAATCACTTCATAACTCATTTTTAGATAAACTTTAGTAGTTTAAAAGGACTATATATGCACGTTCTCCATTTCAGGAGATTGATTTGAACCCAACATTGTTCATTCGAGTCTTGTATGAATTTCACAGTCATCGATCGCTAATTACTGATACCGTAATCTAGTATCTATCAATGTAGTTTATATATAACGATAGTAGCTAAATTTATTGTTGCTTGTGGTGATTATATACGAGTAAGAGAGGAGACTCCCAAAAGCAGGTATTGAAATTTTCTTAGTAAGACAATAGTGCTCATTGCTTTGCGTCGCAAGGGTTCATATGACGATATGATGGCACACGTTTGAGGCCAGTGAGTTAGTCTATAAACCAAACGACTTGGTCATTAGCTATCAAATGAATGAGAGGGGAAAAACACATCCTATATTCATATAAAGAATGGTAGGCATGTGGTCTTGTACATGATGAATATTGTGGTTGATGACTATAGGCCTATATTAAGGATAATTGTCATTGCGAGGCCCCTGATTGAACTAACAAATATATTAAACAACAGTGACTTGGTTGAAAATGAAAGTTTTGGTGATCAATCAAAAGAGAGTTTCAATGATCATTAATTCAAATGAGAGCTTGGGTGATGATTCAATGAATAGGTATGATCATTCAGTGGATGTTGAAGATCAGTCAATAGATACGGAAGATTTCGAATTATTTAAATAAATGTAAGGAGAGTAGGAATTGAGATCACAAACCAATCATATTTTCTTCTCTGATGCAACTAATTATTACATGTATCAAACATTCAGTATCAAGGGTCCAAATGATAAAGAAATTCAAAGAACTGATTTTAATTGTATTAATTATATTCCAAGCTATTGGAAAAGTGCAAAAGAGATGTGATTTTTCGAAGTAAATGGTACGAGGGACAGCGAAATACAGATATTCATACTCATCATTTTCTCTATATGATCGACACTCTTGATGTTTGTTCTAGCTACTATATCAAGGTAAGCAGCGATGCTCATAGATTCTTCTATTACTTCTTAGCTTTTGCTACTTGTATTAAAGGATTTGCCTACATGAGAATGATAGTTGAGATCGAGGACACTCGTTTACATGGAAAAAACAAAGAAATGTTGATAAGCATTGTTGCATAAGATATGAAGACCATGCTTATCCATTGCCTTTTGTTTCGTGGACAAAGAGAATGATGCATCTTGTAAGTTCTTCTTTGAGAAGTAGAAGGAGACTGTAGTCTATGAATCACATTTGTGTTTTATTCCTGATAGGCACAGGAAGCATTTTCAATATTATTGCAAATGTTTACAATCATGATCATCGTGGATATTGCATGAGGCACCTAGGAGAAAATCTTTGGGTAAATCATCAATTTGGAGATTCCTTCGTTCTATACTACAATGCGGCAAAGGCATGTTTTTGGAAAAGTTCAACAATCATTTTGCAGAATTCAAGGACGCATGCCTCGAGACAGCCATCGTCCTTGAGCATGAAGTTGGTTTTGAGAAGTGGAACAGGTAACATTTCCAAGACAACAGGTATGATGTGATGACCACAAATATTGCCGATTCACTTAATGTTATGTTGATAAACGAGAAAGAATAGGTTCTACTTCTAGAAAAGGCATGTTCTTGTAGGGAATATGAATCGATCAAGATATCGTGCGCTCATGCAATGACTGCTTTGCGATCGAAGTATGATAATTAGTATGGTATGAACATCTATGAATATTCTTCGTCTTTAATTATATATTTATAAAGGTGGGACATACCTCTTTGCATACTCAAAATCTATTAATGTTGTTCCTCTCGAATCAAAATGGTGTGTGCCACAAGAATCGTTAAACGTGAATATATTTTCATCCCTAGAATTATCTAACTATAGCTAATTAATTTAGTGGAACAAATTGTTTTGTCTCTACTCTATGCACATGTAATCAGTTTGGTATGCCAAACTTAATCTTGTAATTTTTACTCATCAATGATCAAAGGAGACAATTAAATTTTTTTAAAAATATAGATGATAATAAATTATGTTTAATTATATAGTTTCTTTCTTTTTTATTATATAGTGGATGTTAGTATTGCCCAAGCAAACTTGAACGGTATCTTGCAAGCATTTTAAAAGTAATTAAGAAAATCAAAAATTATATAATCGTATATATAGTCAATGTGTAAAATATGGTGAAAATAATGTCAGGCTAATCTAATATGATTAATAGCGACATTTACCCACCATGATTGATTTCTTTCCATAATAGAACATAATATGACATGTTAAGATAGCTCAACTCGAAATATATAATCATATCTCTATGTATTATTACTACATACTAGTTATTTTTCTATAAAAATATATTATAGTTAATATGTGTGTACGTCCACTACTATTTATGCAAGAGTCGAGGATCAAAAAATCATTTCACATTATAAGGATGTAATAGTTTAAATTAGGGATGTAATATTATCACTGAATGTGATGCAATGGATGTGATTTTTCTCTTAATGAAAAATCTTGTGTTTGAGTGCTGAATATGAAAATATCTTTGATATAGGGAACACTTCTCTATGAATGAGGCCTAGTCGGATCGAGTCAGATAAAGCCGAACTCTAATGCAAATACTTGACAGTAAACACTGAGTAGCAAATTAAAAAAAATAAAACTAGAGATGAATCATTCTTGTCACGCCCGGAGCCTATTCCCTGGACGTGGCCGACACTCGAAGACCATTATTGGCCCAAGAGAACCCTTGGTCTGGCTTCTTTAACTCAGTGGAAGACTCAACTCAACTTAATCAAGAGATAAAACATATTCAAAGAACCACTTTACATAACAATCTGGCCAAAATGACAATTAAGTCTCAACAAGAAAATAAACTCCAAACTAAACTACTAACTGTCTACGAAGCCTCTAAGCTGACTGAGATGGATGTTGGGACAGACCCCTGAACATCCTAAAAACAACTAAACTAGTAAAGCAAATGAAAAGGATGTCCTCCGGAATGCAAGGAGGTTCACCGCTAACTCTAGAGTTCGATCTGGATCAATGAAGTGCTACGTGCTGATCCTAGTTACCTGCGTCTGCATCATAAAACGATGCAGGCCAACTGGCATCAGTACATTGAATGTACGAGTATGCGAGTTGGATTGCTAAACACAACGATAAGGCTTGAGGATGAACTTACCTTGACTCTGCTCAACTCATAAGATAACAACTCAATATAAATCAATAAGAACATATGCAATATATATATATATATATATATAACTGGTAAAACAGTGTAAACTCTTAGTTCATTAAAGATGAAACAATAATAAACTCAACTTTACTTATATATGAAAGTAATATAATTTATATGAGAGTTTCTCTAATCGACAACCACCACTATTAGTCTAAGTGGTGACACAACGTCTCGTCCATGCTGCCAAAACTGTCCTATACTTTGCCGTCTTATAGAACATCCTCAACCTAGTGGATCCACCAACTAAACTTACGTGATCATCTAAAAACTATGACACGTTAATACATATTATGGCTACATTATTTACATGGGTACTTGAGTTATCTGAACTCTCATTCCCACATCGGTGCTCAATACTAATCCCAGAACTTTATTTAGCTCATACTTTTAATAAAACTTCCTTTCTTTGGGTTGAGATAATTTACTGAATCCTTTAACTCCTCTTGGAATAAATAATCCCCTCTTTAGTTCAAAACTCTTTTGGAACTTCTTCGTTCTCTTTTAACTTAAAAGTGAAAAATTGATCAACCTTTACGGGATACTTAGTCCCCCTTATAACTTTAGAGAAATGAACTCAACTCTTGCTCTTTACATAACTTGAAACTTTAACTCTTAGGGAATACTCTTATAGTTTTTGAGAATTTAACTCAACTCTTTTCTCTTTGCTCGACTTGTAACATGAACCTTAAATCAAAGTTAAAATGATGGTTTAGACTCTTTGAAAACTTTAAGAACTCACTTTGACTTGCTTCTTAACTTTTAAATTTGACTCGTAACTTCTTTTACTTTGATCTTAGCTTTCCTTGAATTGAATTATGGATTCAAGGATCATGATCTCATGTTTAGGGATGATTTCATGATGTTTAGATGTACTTTAGAGTGTTGGAATCAACTAGGAATGGAAGGTACATCAATTAGGAACTAGTATGAAAAGATAGGGAAAGAACGGGGTCTCGTGGTCTTGGCTCTCTGAGAGGCACGGGGCGCTAGAGTTTGACGGGCAGAGTCTGTCCTGAGGGGCTCTAGTAGGCGCGGTGCCCCAGGGCCTATCAGACGGGTTCTCCAACTTTTCTTCTCCGATTTTCAATTCTAACCCTTTCAATCTTCCATTGATCTTCCCCCAAACACTTAGAATGACTAATGTAATCAATACCCAATAGTTTAGACTTATAAAACAACCCAAAAATACAAATCAAAACAACTAAAGGTACACTGCAACTTTATCAACCAAGATTCACCAATTATTCATCAAGAACTTCAATATTTATCATTGATTCAATATAAAACTTGTTGAATTAAACATGTTAGTATGTGGATGAATGAACCCAATATAAAAAGGTCTCACATACCTCGATAGGGATCACCCCCGATGAATTCCACGCACGATCTTGACGTTCTTGGACGATTCTTGATCTTCCTCTCCTTTTCTCTTTTTCTCCCAAGCCCTAAGCGTTCTTAATGTTGTTAAACTGAATTGGGCCTTGGTTTTTACCCCTAAATAACCCTTAAAATGAATTAGAAAATACTAGGGTTGAAAGCCAACTTTTCCCTTACTATAATCCGAATTGAATTTTCCTCAACTCAACAGCCCAACTTTTGAAAGGCATATCTCCCTCATACGATATCTTTATTTTCACAAACTTGGCGGCGTTGTAAAGCTCTTCCCAAGGGATTTCCAAACATATAAAGAACTCATGCAAACTCCTCCTGAGCTGGAAGTAATGACCGTTTGAAAATGACCAAACCTCACTTTTTGAAAGTTGGAAAGTTTTCAGATTTTACTACTTAATTCCAAAAATGCTTATTCTTGGTTTCTTAGCTTATTCTTAGATGTTTCAAGTTACAAGATGTTGCAATTATTTCTAATTAGGTGATAATGTTTCAAAAATTAGAATTATTAACACAATTATACTATTTAAAGACAAATAATTACTTGAAATCGGAAGAAATAAAGGTTGAGAAATGATAAATAAAGAAAAATAAAGAAGTTTAATATAAAGAAACATATTTCTAACACTACATATAAATTGCATGTGTCCATCTACAAATGTATTGTTTCTCTCTCTCATTATGGGACTATAAATAATAAAGGGCTAACCCATCGGTGACCCCCTAAACTTACAATCTTTCACTTAGACACCCCAATCAAAGGATTTTCATTTTAAACACATAATGTAGGATCCCAATGTGTTACTTTAACATTTTTTGCTCAGCTAAAGTGTCGCGTAATTTTCATTGTTTCAAGGCGCGTAAACATCAATATTTCGTCTGATGTGGCGTCCTCAACGATAATATTACTCCACAACATCTATTTATATTATTTTTTCCAATTGTACCTTAATTAAGACCCTAATTTCTCTCTTCTTTTCCAATTTTTTCCTTCGTTTTCAATTTCTCTCTTTCAACCTTTCTTCAATTCTTGACCATTTATTCTTTCATGTCGAGCTTCTCCAATTCTTTCATGGCATCTGTGGATGAAGGTCGATATTATAGGTGTGGTAATGAATCACTATTAAAGACTTCATGCATCCAATTAAATTTAGGGCATAAATATTTTACTTGTTGAATTTCAAAGGTAAAATTCTATGTTTATATATATTAAGTCAATTAGATGATTATTGTTGGCGTATAATTCTTTTTGATTGATTTTATAGAAAATGGGTTGCTCTGACTATTTTTTTTGTATAAATATCGACACCTTCTTCAAACAAACAACATAATGCAAGGATTGTTGAAGAAAGTCAATGTTTTTGATGAAATTAATGCGAGTAAGAAATATATTTATTGTTGGTGTCGTTACTACTAGGTTAGTGATGTTTGGAATATGAAAGTAGAAGCCTAATTGTTAGTGTGCTTGAGGTGTAGAATAGTATTTGGTGTTCAGTCCAGTAGTATTTTGATGTTGTTGCTTTAGATTTTCGATGTAAATGTACATTTTGAATGCAATGAAATTATATGTTGTTATTGCACTAAATTTGATTTTTTAGCTACATACAAATTACAAGTTTGTTCTCACAATATAACACCAAAAGCAAATAACAATCAATTCATCACAATATTTTCAAAATGTAGTCATGTTCGTCACTATGTAACAACCAAAATATATAAAAATATAGACATTTATATTGCATGTTGTATAATGAGCTCAAAGTTAGCATTATGTTACATACCATTCAAGGCTACAACCTTAAAAAGAGTGAATATTAGTATCAAAATAAGGCCTCAAAATAAAGTTAGCATAATCAAAAGGGAAAATGTACAAGTACCTCCTCAACCTATTCCTGAAATTTCATAGACACACTTATACTATACTAAGGTCCTATTACCGCCCTGAACTTATTTTATAAGTAATTTTCTACCCCTTTTCATCATACGTGGCACTAGCTTGAAAACAAAATCAACCAACGTTGGGCCCACAAAATAGTGCCACGTAGGCGGAAAAGGGGTAGAAAATTATTTAAAAAAAATTCAGGGGGTAATAGGACCTTAGTATATAAGTGTGTCTCTGAGATTTTGGGCATATACAACCTTCCCAAAAATGTTTACTAGTACCAAAATAAAGCTAACATACTCCGAAAATATTAGACAACAAAAGAAGGGCCCAAAATCAAACTAGTCTAAGTTGGTGTTACTTCATCCTTATTTTTCCATCTCAAGCCTCTAGGCTTAAATCCAAGGTCTATACTCATTAAACTTTCATTCGTATAACTTGAACCTGTTGGTAGAATCTTTTGACTGAAAGCCCCAGACTGTTTTTTGAAGAAAAAAATAAGATTAATATATAAACTTGCATTAATTTAAGAGACAAAGTGTGTGAAAAACTTACGTTTAGTATTTGAATTTCACTTGCACATCTGTAGATGCCAAACTAACATTACTCGATCCACTATTAGTTGGCCTCTCTGGCCCCCTCTTGCAGAATCTTCTCCAGTTGCAACTCTTTCCCTTTTTTGTCCAGCAGTTTGTCTTGTCCTTGGAGGTAGTTGACTAGTTATTCCTCTTGTAATAATAATATTTGTATCCGCAAATGGTGACGGTTGACTTGTTTCTGCAATTTTCTTTGCCCTCTTAACTCCACTAATATCACCACAAATTGTTGTTGGTAAAGCATGGTTGCTTGATGTTGTTGATGCAGGTTGGTTGAATCTTAATGGTCTAGGTTGGAAGGAATAGGAAAGATACCTTATTAAAGGCTTATAATTATTTCATTCAATCAATTGAAAGTCCTCTTTCAAGAGTTGATAGAAAAGCTCCAGCTATATTTTGTCTCCTTGTCAACAACTGCCCAGGCTATAGGAAATATCTGATTATTTCCATTCCTTCCAATTGCTACTAGAAGCTCACCCTTACAAGCACTCTTTAAGAATCATCCATCAAATCCTATTATTCTTCTACATCCTTCCTTCCCCTCCTTCTTCAATTATCCACGCATACATAGAAGTACACAAACAAATTCTTTCCTGGTACATGAGTTTCTCTATCCATTCTTATCCAAACAGAAGTATATATCATAATTGGTTTGTTTTATAACTTTAACATAATCACATAACCTTGCAAATTACATATACCAACACCCACATACAATCCTAATTCATCCCTGCACAATTTTTGTATTTTCCAAATCCTCAAAGATGATTGTTTAGTTATTTAATCCATCAATCTATTTGATAGGAACTTAGTTGTACACATTTTTTTCTTATTTGATGGAGAATACTTGTTTATAGAATGGTAATTCTTAATCATAAAGTTATCAAAATTCCTATCAATAGCATATCATAGCTCAAACATTTGCATTTTTTTTGGATTTATATTTAGCTCTCACTCTTTGAGCTTCATTAGGCCTTAACTTAATTTTATAAAAAATTTCAACAACATATTTTGCCGAAGTCTTTCTGAATTCCTTAGCATTCTCAAAAATCATTCCAAGTTCAAAAATAGTAATAGTACATTCATTATCATACCTGACCTTTTTGCTCTTTCTTTTTTCTTAGTAGATCAACATCTCTAACAGCTTTTGCATCTAGTATATCAGTGCTATCATCACTATCACATTCTGAGCTATCAATATACTACTCATGTCCTCCCAATCTGCCAACATATTTATCCTTTTTATTTATTTCAATATCTTCAAAGTCTCTATCCATACCAGCCTCACCTATTGATAATTCTTCAGGTATTGTTTTCTTCTTCCTAAGATTAGGATTTCTTTTCTTCATAAGATTATAGATTCTTTTGTTTCTCCTTTAAGCCCTAATGGATCTCAATTTTTCATCAACATCCGAATCATCTTCATATGGATTAGCATCAACATATGTCTCACTACTAAGCAAATTTAATTCAACTTCATTGTGATTTGTATCACCTCCAGGCAGTTGTGTATTAACTTCATTCAAATCTGAATCATTCTCCAAAGTTCCCTCAGTATTTATACCCACAGATTCATTAACAGGGTCAGACCATGGTAAAAGACCAGTTGAATCTAGAAATTCTTGTAGACAATAAAATTCACGTCGAGAAATCAATAATCAAGAACGGAAGATTATAGCAACAATTGATTTATTATTTCAACTCTGAGTGTTACAATCTCTATGATTCCTCTGAATTCATCTTTTCAAATATAATTCAAAAAGAATTTAAAGCTTGATCTTGAACTTGGAATTTATCTTGATCTTGATCTCTATCTTGATCTTGTTCTTGACTTGAACTTTATGTTGAACTTTATATTGATGTTGAACTTGAACTTGAACTTTATCTAGATCTTGACTTCTAATTGAATCAAAGGGCTTCGAGCTTGATCTTGAATCTGGTGGTCTTGATCTTAATCGTTCTTGAAACTTGAATGCATGAATCTTTAAACTTGTAGAGAAATCTGCAGCTTTTGATCCACGAGCTTTCTCTAGCTTCTTGTTTAGAATTCTTGGTCCTCTTTTCTGAATCATAAGACCCCTATTTATAGTTTTAGAATAGAGGAGTTGCGATTGGAATAAGACTCCTTTCGACCAATCAGATTTAAGGGAAATATCATATGGGCTTTATGGAGTGGGCTCTAATTAAATTCATGTTTATCTGAATTTAAATAATTAAATTAATTATATTAGTCTATAATATTTATTTGGACTAATATATTTATTAATTTAATATAATTCAAATTATTTAATAAATTTTTATTTAAATAAATATTAAATGATTACAAATTCCCCCTGCTTCAAGTCATGTCGGAAGTATTTGCATCTTAAAGACGAGACTGGAAGTATTGACTTAACATTATCATGATATTATGAGGAAATATTGACTCAATATCATGATATAATTATTATTATTTTATCATAATAATCTCTACATGTAGAGAAAACCATCATTAACTGTCAACTAGGAATGAAAGATTCACTAATTGTTTTTAGTCACATACGATTTCCAGTAGTCATACACGTCGAATCCTATTAGGAGTCCTTTAGTTACATGACTTCTAACTTGACTCCAGTTAGAACTTGGAATGTTTTGTATAATTTATGTGAAATCCATTTAAATTCAAATTGTAGTTGAACTAGGAATTGTATTCCTACTCAATTTCAAATTCATATATCTTTTCTATTGTTCTAGTAAAAAAAGATTTGTCATTGGACTAGGAAAAGAATTTTATTCCCATCACATGACATTTATAAATAGACATATTGTATTCACAATGTTTTTTCAATTACGGATTGCGAGATACAAGCCATTGACGAAAGGGGCATAATTCAAGGTAATTTTCCTCCATTTTTCTGATTTTCGTCACTTTTTCTACAGCTTGACGCACCTGTCGTACAAAATTCATATCTCATTGTAGAAAAATTGAAATCATCAACGGTTTGATTTACCTGAAATTAGACTTCTCTATATCTAACATATCCAAAATTCTGAATTTAATAAACTCCGAACCTTTTTTCATGAGTTTTTGAAGTTAGCTCTAGATTTTGTCATGCTAAAAATTCCAGAGTTGTGCGACTTTACTAAAACTCTCGTCTCTTGATGTAGGAACGAAGAACTCACGAGCCGTTTGATTATTTTGAATCTATACACAAAGGTATTTATAGTGTCCAAAATTCAAATTTTAATACCTTAAGAATCATTCTAAATGATTTTTTTTTGAAGTTAACTTTAAATTCTGTCATGCTGGAAATTTCAGATTTGTGTGGCTTCACAAAAACTTTTGTGTCTTGATGTAGGAACGACGAAATCACAAACCGCTTGATTATTTAGAATATAGACACAATGATCCATAACACGTCCGAAACTCAAGATTTAATACCTTCAGAATCTTTATAAGTGATTTTTTGAAGTTAACTTTAAACTTTACTATTCTGAAAATTTCAGATTTTTTTATTGCCTCACAAAATATTTTATATCTCAATCTCAGAACATCGTCGCCAAAAATGGTTGTGATGGCTTGAAATTTTACTTCAAGTCTTAGTTATCACCAAGAAAATATTGTCTTAAGTCTAACCTAATTAGCTTAGCATGACTTTCAAGTCTCAAACGTCTCGACAGGTAACAATTTTCTCCTCTTCTTTTTTATGTTGTTTTCCCCCGTTTTTGTAGGTAGGATTCAAAAGATGATCCGTGGAGAAGGTAGTCTTATGACTCAAAGGGATGAGTACTCATTCCCGCCTTAAGAAAGGTAACTTCATGGTATTCTTAAGGCGAAAGCGGATAGATGTAAATCCCCGCCTTAAGAAAGGTAACTTCATGGTATTCTTAAGGCGAAAGCGGATAGATGGAAATCCCCACCTTAACAAAGGTAACTTCATGGTATTCTAAGGAGAAAATGAATAGATGTAAATCTCCGCCATAAGAAAGGAAACTTTATGGTATTCTTAAGACGAAAGAGGATAGATGTAAATCCTTGCCTTAAGAAGGGTAACTTCACGGTGTTCTTAAGGCGAAAGCGGATAGTGTAAATCCCCGCCTTAAGAAGAGTAACTTCACGGTGTTCTTAAGGCGAAAGCGGATAGATGTAAATCTCCGCCTTAAGAAGGCTAACTTTACAGTGTTCTTAAGGCGAAAGCGTATAGATGTAAATCTCCGCCTTAAGAAAGGTAATCTAAAGGTGTTCTTAAGGCGAAAGCGAATAGATGTAAATCTAGGTAACTTCATGGTGTTCTTAAGGAAAAAGCGGATAGATGTAAATCCACGCCTTAAGAAGGGTAACTTCACGGTGTTCTTAAGGAGAAAGCGGATAGATGTAAATCCCCTCCTTAAGAAGAGTAACTTCACGGTATTCTTAAGGCGAAAGAGGATAGATTAAATCCCCGCCTTAAGAAGGGTTACTTTACGGTGTTCTTAAGGCAAAAGCGGATAGATGTAAATCCCCGCCTTAAGAAAGGTAACTTTATGGTGTTCTTAAGGCGAAAGCGGATAGATGTAAATCCCCGCCTTATGAAAGGTAACTTCACGGTGTGTTTAAGGAGAAAGCGGATAGATGTAAATTCCCGCCTTAAAAAAGGTAACTTTATGGTATTCTTAAGGCGAAAGCGGATAGATGTAAATCTCCGCCTTAAGAAAGGTAATCTAAAGGTGTTCTTAAGGCGAAAGCGGATAGATGTAAATCCAGGTAACTTCATGGTGTTCTTAAGGCGAAAGCGGATAGATGTAAATCCCCGCCTTAATAAAGGTAACTTTATGGTATTCTTAAGGCGAAAGCGGATAGACGTAAATCCTCGCCTTAAGAAAGGTAATCTAAAGGTGTCAAAGACTTGAAAACTTCAAATTTCACACTTGAATAATTTGAAGGCTTCAACTTGCAATCTTCAAGGATTTAAAGATCTCAACTTGCCGAATATTTGAAGACCTCAACTTGCTGGCTCTAAGAATTTGAAGACGTCAACTTGCAAACTTAAAGGATCTAAAGATCTCAACTTGCTGAATATTTGAAGACCTCAATTTGCAAACTTAAAGGAGTTAAATATCTCAACTTGCCGAATATTTGAAGACCTCAACTTTCTGGCTTGAAGAATTTTAAGACGTCAACTTGCAAACTTGAAGAATTTGAAGACTTCAACTTGCAGACTTGAAGAATTTAAGGATTTCAACTTGCAGACTTGAAGAATTTGAGGACTTCAACTTGTAGATTTAAAGATTTCAACTAGCGGACTTAACGAATTTGAAGACTTCAACTTGCAGACTTAGAGGATTTGAAGACTATAACTTGCAGACTTAAAGAATCTGAAGACTTAAACTTGCAGAAAAGAATTCAAAGACTTCAACTTGTTGACTTAAATAATCTCGAGACTTGATCTTAGATACTTAAAGAATTTGAAGACTTCAACTTGCATACTTGGAAAATTTGAAGACTTCAGCTTGTATTCTTGGAGGATTTGAGGACTTCAACTTGTATACTTAAGGATTTAAAAACTTCATTTTTAAAGAAACTTCAAGGATGATGAAACTCATATATTTTTAAGGGTTTGCCCCCATCTATTGACCAATCAATAGTTCGAACAAGTCTAAAGTTTGATGAGACAGAAGGTAAAATAGAATACTTATTTATTTAATTGTCAAGTGACATCAAGTGGGAACATCTATTTTTTTTTACACTCATGCAACTGAACTTAGAATATGGTTCTAAGCGCCTACGTACCTCGGCGAAGAAGATCAAGTCACAACGTAGTTCTGGGGGACTGAGTGTTTTTTTTTATTGTGCCGTACACAATTTATACTCTTGCGGGCCAGGAGAGACATGCAGTTTAGGCTCGTACCTTAAGGAACATCATCTTACTTCAAGGGTAGTACCTCTTTAGGAATTTGACGTCAATAGAACCGATCCTTAAGCCATCAACATCAACAAGATTGTAAGCACCATTTGAATATGCTTCTTGTACGACATATGGTCCATCCCACTTTGAGGTAAATTTGCCCCCAGACTTGAGCGAAGTAATGATGGGTCTTCTTACTGCGAGAACTTGGTCTCCAACTTGGAAACACCTCAAGCGAACTTTTTTATTGAAAGCACAAGATAGAAGAGCTTGATAACATTCAAGGTTTTGTTGGGCTTCTAGCCTCTTTTCATCAAGTGCATCTAACTCGGCAAGACACAGTCGAGCATTGTCTTCTTTAGTGAGCCCTTCTTGGATAGCAAGTCTCAAGGAAGGTATTTAACGCTCGAGCGGAGAGACTGCTTCAACTCCAAAAGCAAGTGAATATGGTGTTGCTTGAGTTGGATTGCGGTACGTTGTTCTATATGCCCACAAAGCTTCTTCCATTCTTTCATACCAATCTCGTTTGGACTTGGAGACAACTTTCTTGAGCAGGTTACATAGAGTCTTGTTGAATGCTTCAGCAAGACCATTGGCGGCAGCATGATACATAGAAGATTTACGCTGCTTGAAGTTAAAAAAGATCACAAATATTGCTCATTAATTTGTTATCAAATGCCTTGTCATCGTTAATTATTATGTAGCGAGGGATACCAAAGCGATAGATGATATTCACTCGAATAAAATTTGCAATATTCTCTTTCTTTATTTCCTTAAGGGCGACAACTTCAGCCAACTTTGAGAAGTAATCTGTTGCAGCCACGATGTACAAGTGTCCACTAGAAGATTTTGGTAGTGGTCCTACAACATCCAGTCCCCAAGCTTCAAATGGCCACGATACGATGGTTGGGTGCAATACTTTGGGTAGATGATGAAATGAAATTCGCATGAAATTGACAAGCATTGCACCTCCGGGCATAATCTAAGCAATCCATCACCATGGTTGGCCAGTAATACCCCATTCTCTTTATGTGAAAGTGAAGTTTTGATCCAGATTGATGTGATCCACATACTCCTGAGTGTGCTTCTTGCAGAGCTTGAATTGCTTCTTCCTCTCCCAAACATCGTAATAGCACACCCTCAAATGATCGCCTATATAATGTGTCCTTGTAGTAAAAGAAGCGAGGTGCACGACGACGTATGTCAGTCCTTCTTCTTGGATTTTCTGGAAGTATCCCATAGCACATGTAGTCAATAATGGGTTGTCTCCAATCTTCCTTCGCGGTTTCAGCAGTGACGACGATATGATCAAGCTCATTTTCAATATATTCTTCCTAATTTGATGGTGGTACTATCCATTTTTTACAGACAATTACTAGCGTTTGATCAGGAAGGGTTAGCGTTGAATCTAGAGCAGCCAATGCATCAACTTTCTTATTCTCTATTCTACGCACATGTTAAAGGGTTATATCTCCAAGCCATCCTATCAACTTTTGAGCATAATCATGATAAGGGCGCAATTCAGGCTTTTTCACCTCATAACTTCCCAAGAGTTGATTAATCATCAATTGAGAGTCACCACAGACTTATAAATGTAATTGCTTCATGTCAACGGCCATTTCAAGTCCAAGTATCAATGCTTGGTAGTCAGCGACATTATTGGAGCAACATTGTTTTAGAGTAAAAGAGAATGGTAGAATCTTTTCTTGCAAAGTGATGAACACTACGCCAGCACCAGCTTTGCCGCGATGTGCATCCCCATCAAAGTACATTTTCCAAGGAGTTTGAACTTCAATTAACATCGTATATTCATCAGGAATTTCATCAGTTAACTCCCAATCATCCGGTATAGGATGGTCTGCTAAGAAATACGCCAATGCTTGTCGTTTAACAGCTTTTTGAGGGATGTACACGATCTCAAACTGTTGAAATTGGAGGTACCATCTTGCTAGTCGGTCGCTAAGGACAGGTTTTGACATAACAAACTTAATGGGATTTGCTCTAGAAATGAGACGAACAACATGAGCTTGAAACTAATGCTTCATTTTTTGAATTGAGAAGACCAGCGCCAATCACAATTTTTCAATTGACGAATATTTTAGCTCATTTGATGTCATCGTTCTACTCAAGTAATAAAGGGAGTTTTCTTTACCTTCACTATTCTCTTGAGCTAACAGGGCTCCTACACACCTTTCTTGTGCCGCAATGTAGAGTATCAATGACTTTCCAGGTATAGGGTCTGCAAAAACTAGAGGTTTTGCTAGATACAATTTAATGTTTTTAAAGGCATCACTATATGTTTCGTCCCAATGAAAAAGAGCACCTTTCTTCATGAGATGACTGAATGATTGGCATCGTCCTGCTAGATTTGAGATGAACCTCCTCAGGTAAGCTAGCTTTCCTTGAAGATTTTTTAACTCATGAATATTGTTTTATCCGAAAAGGATTTTTTGTATGCTTGTATGTTTTCGACTTTTAGAGTCGCCACTTAATTTTGAGAAAATTAAGAAAACTTTTGTTTTCAAAAGACTTAATCAGATAAAATCATTTGAAAAATATTAAAGGGGTTCGGGGATTCCTATTTATATCTTAGGAAGGTGTTAAGCACCTAAAATATTCGTTAAATTGCGGTTTTTCAACAACTAACTATTTGGCTAAGAATTGACTAATAAAATTTATTGAAAATTGTTTGAAAGTGAGTTTCTTAGTTTTATCTAACCAAAACCTATACATAGAAAGATTATTTTTACACTATTTTCAACTTGGTTCAATTTTAAGTTACTAAAACATTACGGCATTCGCCGGGGTTTGGAGTTTTCTAACTTTAAACTAACGGCAATAAAACAACAAATAAAAAGCAGGTAAAGATATATATATATATATATATATATGTATTTGGGTCCAAACCCGGTTTGTCTGTCCGCCTGGGCCGTAGTTTGGACCCACCTGTTTGGGTTTTTGACCCATTTGACTTTTTGTGTTTTCGACCCATTTTATTTCTTACCTTTCCTAGACTAAACAATAATAAATACAAAATGAATATAGAAAATAAAAGGCGACAGGGTCTTAGGCCCAAAATACAAAATACAAAGTAAGGAATAAAATAATGTGGGCTTCTTGGCCCAACTTCTTCAACTCTCCAATTCTTTAAACTCCGGGATCTGTACGTCAACTTGTGGTCTTGACTCGATGATGAAGGATTTGAGCCTTTACGGCTCTCTAGTAATGCAGGAAATGAAGGAATTCTCGATGAAGACGGCATATTTTCATGCGATAAAAAATAAAAATAAAAATTATAAAGTGAGTAATGAATTATGACTTAGAGTAAAAATTTAAATAAGAAATAATAATGGAACCTATATGCCACCATTATAATACTAGCATGCTGAAAGACAAGGTGTATCATCAAGGCCCAACATTGATAGACTAGTCGGCAACAAATACAGTAATACCAAGAGCGCATGACTGCTTAGGTGAAATTTTGTTTATAAAATTTGACCAAAACTAAAAGGCTGGACGACGTTCTATAGCAGAGGGCAGGATTACTAAAAACCAGTAAACCATGACTATAACGATTCAGAGAAAAACAAGCGTCACCTTCATATTTAAGCAAAATTCTCTATCACACAGAAACTTCCAATGATTCATATTACAGCTGATATTAATGAGGACAAGTTTCAAATATGCACAAGCATAAAGGATCAAATTTTGGCAGTAACTCTGCAAATTGGAAATAATGACATACATGGAGCTAACACACATTGTAAGCAAAGTGATGCAAATGTGATAATAAGAGAATACCTAACATGCTCAAACATAAGGAAATAAAAACAAAAACCAGACCAATATAGATTAGAAGAATCTTGAATCACTGTCACAACCAAACTATGAAGGCAAACTAAAAAAAATATTACGCCATTTCTGTACTAACAAACTGACACGAAGGGGGGCAAAAGACTGATATACCAATCATATAGAGAAACCGTAAGAACAAATAGCTATGAGGTGCAAGCAGCAATGTTATTATAATTCTAGAAAATATAACCTAACGTAAGACGAATATAAAGTAACACGATGTTTGATTTTGAAAGAAAAACTGCTTCGAGATTAATAAATTTTGGCAAAAGAATAACATCAGAATGGACTGTTAACGACCAACTAAATAACATAGATAGCAGAAAATCCAATGATTCAATGAATAAGTAAAACAGAGAAACGAGATACTCGGAACTTCCTCAAGAGAGGGAAAACGGGGATAAACAGATTCCAGCAACTGACGAGGCAGCCGATTTAACAACACCAATGAAAACCGGATTATTTTTTGGGAACAGAGGAAGAAAAATGCATTCTTATCTACCCCTTAATACCGAGTAATAAATAAATCGCAAGAAAAACCAAATAGAGTCCTCTTAGATGCAAAAGATGAACAGGGCCATACACATTTCCTTCTAAACGAGCGGCCAGTAAGCAAGGATTTCATTCGACAAACATAAATGAAGCATCACACAGAGGGTCGTCAAATAGTCACACAAAAATCAAAGTGAGTACAATTAACCCAATAAGCTTAAAAAAGAACCATAAACATGAAAGACCAAAATACACATAATATTAATCTTCATGAAAGACTAGCATGAAAAGGAAGATTAACCTTGAACCTATCAGATACAATTCCTCTTAGAATTGACGGAAGGTAGAAAATAATTCGACGGATTAAACACGAAACAAATAAGGAATCGAACGAGCTGTTTACCTTGTTACGTGCAGCGATACTGAGGCTGAAACGAGCAAGAGCACGGTGACTTCGACACCACTAGGACAGCGACTTCGAGAGCTTTAGATGAACGAACTGAAGCAGACGACGCCGGGGACTGTATTACTCTGTTCTTCGTCATTATAAAAAAAATGAAACAAATCTCCCAGTACCAAAATGCTTCTCTAACTCAAAAATCTTCTCTCTTTTTCCTTTTTACTTTCTTAGTCTAACAATTTGCATCAAAAAAAAATCTCCTAAATCGTCTCCTTTGCTTTTTTTAAAAAAAAATTTTCGCCCAGCTTTATGTGACTCTTTCCGAAAACATTTCCTTCCCCCCTAAATTTTTTTTTTCTAAAAAGAAAGCGATTACTTATATAGAGGGAGATTTAGGTTTTTGGATTGAAAAAAAAAGGGTAAAATCGACAGCCTCCCCCATTCTCAATTCAAAAACTCCTATCCAAACCCAGAAAAAGCTTGGCCAGCTGCCTAATTGTACCAATTCGCAGCTTTCAAACAGTAAAATAAGGGGAGTCGTTTGATCTCGTCCAAAGGACGAGTGAATCGCGGAGATGGAGACACCTCGGATGACAAAGGACGGACCTCCAGCTTTTTTTCGTACGATGGATAAGAAGAGTGAGGGAGAGTGAAGGACGACACGTCACGCACGTAATGGGCTGTTAGGGTTCGATCCTCTTCGCACGTGGAGGAGATGGAGATATACAGAGGATTTTGATATCCATTGTACGACCATTCTTCTGGGTTTCTCTGTTGCGTGAAGAGAAGAAGGGAGAAGATGGGTCGGGGCAACATGTCTTGGGTTAGGTCAGTCGGTTTGGTATTTGGGCTTCATTTTTATGAAAATGGCTGGGAATAAAGGGACGGGTTGTTTTTGTTTTCCAGAAAAAGAATAGGGATGAGAGAAATAAAGTCCCAAAACATTAGTCTCTAAATTGGTTTAAGGGATATGGACTAATAATTAAATAAGATGAATTATAAATTAATTAATGGGCTTCTTAATATTAACAAAATAAAATAATTGACTTAATTATATAAAATAATAAATCCAAAAATGTAAACCATCATATAACAAAACAAATCTAGTAAAATAAATAAACAGAATTAAAATCTTTTTGAGATGATTTTTAATAATCATAAAATATATTAATTATATATATATTATCTAAAAATTATAAAAAGTGGCAGAACTATTCAAAATAACGCAAACTTTATATTTTTCTTAAAAATTATAAAACTAATTATTTTTAAAAAGTTTGGGAAATAAGAAGCTCGTTAATTAATTTGTGTCGGGAAGGATCAAAATTGGGTGTCAACAACTGTCCCTCATTTTATTTGGATTGATGCAAGAAATTCGAGGAAAATGAAATTGACCAAATCAATTTTGATCGACCACACATTCATCTTTAGCAGAAGGGTTTTGGTACGGACCTTAGGAATTATGGCCAAACCCCGAAAATGGGTTTCCTACATATCTCAGGTTATATAAGAATTCAGGCCACTTGTAGTTCAATACGCTTGATTTGACGCACGATTTTGAAATAATTCAAAAGCCACCCCAATACCGAATTATGAAGGTATCAAAATGCTCGAGAATTAGATTCGAGAGCGCGAATGTTGGAATACAGCCGAGTTTTCAGTATTGAGCCCGTCTACATATCCTTAAACCATAAGAATTAGGCTGTTTGTAGTTCGACTCGATCGGTTGAAAAGGAAATCTATTATGTTAGACAACCTTTGGTTCAGGATAAGTGACAAATAAATCGAGTATGAAGGAGGCTTGTAACCTCTTAGCCATGAATGTGGCGCGCTTCACACCCATGCTTAAGAACTTACACGGAAATAATTTCCAAGGCTCTTGGTGGATTGTCACTCAGATTGGAAACTTGCCTCCGGCGGATACCTAAATTTCCGAATGCAAAACCAAAACTGATAAAGATACAGAAAAACCCACATACCTTATGAAAGAGATGTGGTTTGATTGTGGTGGAAGTCGCTCCTCTGCTCGCATCCTGAGAGTTTGACACTTCTCTTCGGACTACGTCCCAGTTCGCTGCTAAGAAAAAGTTTCACGTTGTGATGCATCCTTTTGATGTCGCCCGCACCTGTGGTATGTTTTGGAGAATTCATCCTTTCGTATGTTCTCGACAAAGACTGAAATAAAACTCGTCAGCATGAAAAATGCAATTTAAATAGGAGACGGTGTCTTTTACCGTGTTGGCACTTAATCGTTCTCCTCGACATTTGACGTCAACTCGATTCATTTGACGTCAACTCGATTCATTTGACGTAAATCATAAAGCTTTGTCTTGTGTTTGCAATATAACCTTCAATGTACTTTTCATTTGATGTCGAAACAAATAAAAATGGATGCAATGTTGAAATTTTTCTTCGTTGTTTTCGATGATTCTCTTGGCATTCACTCATGCCAAATAAAGATACAGTTGATGTTGAGGGGTAAGTATTTCCCTTGAGATGCAGGATTCCTTCTCTGGCAGTGCATGATTTTTTGCGGGGCATAAATATTTTCCCGAGATGCGTGATTTCTTGCGGTTTATGAAATCTTTCCGCGATGCATAATTTCTGCGAGGCATGAAATCTTCTCGCGATGTATAAATTTCTGCGAGGCATAAAATCTTCTCGCGATACATATATTAACTTGCGATGCATGATCTTTTGCAATGAATGATTATTAACTCGCGATGCATGATCTTCCGCGATGCATGAATATTGGCTCGCGACGTATGATCTTTCGCGTTGCATGAATATTGACTCGCGATGTATAAATTTATGCGAGGCATGAATAGCTTCTCGCTATGCATAAATATTGATTCGCGATGGATGATCTTCCGTGATGCGTGACTATTGACTCGCGATGCATGAATATTGACTCACGATGCATGAATATTGACTTTTGATGTCATCTTTGGTACCAAGTGAAGAAAGTGCTTCAATCGAGCGACATAGTGATCTTCTAGGTGCCTTCTGGATTATCATATCGTCTCAATTGACAATAAAAGAAATGACCCCTCCGGGTAGTGTATCATCTCAACCGATAATATAAATAAATGATCCTTCGGGTAGTAGTAATATCATATCTGATATTATGATGTAGATGACATCCTTTACAAAAACCGTGAACTCTTTCTTGAGATTTCCGCTCGATTCATCTTTGAATCTAGCTGGACGTTCTTTATAGACTTCATGTAGTTGGAAATTGACCAAAATAAACCATCCACATCCCAAGTCTCTGATATAAGCAATATAAAATAATTCTTGCGTCTACGAAAATACCGTTAAATTTTGGGAGAGCTTCCTCCTTCCCCCGACTTCTCCATATTCATCAATTGGTGGAATTTGCAGGTTTCAGAGGAAAGCTATAAACCTGCATCCACAGAAATATCGTTAGTTTTAAAATGGGCTGATCTGTGTTGATTCTTCAGTTGTTTGCTCCTTGTCTTGCTATCTCAAGTTGATCTTCCTGACCTCTCAAGTCTTGATAGATAAGACAAAATATTTTATGCCAAAACAAATGAAACATAAAAGGAAAATCTTCAAGAAAATAAATTTTGAGAAGTAATATTTTGAAAAGGTCACTGCCAAGCGTCATGTCACGTCAGAGTTAGCGAACTTCTTTGAGTCTGATGCTTGGAGGTATATCTGATTATTCAATGGGGAGTATTCAGAGTCTCTCTAGACTGTCGATAAACCCATGTTGAAATTTTGAGGCTATCCTTAAAATTTCTGTCCCAGTTACATGTCTCAAATTTATATTTGACTATCGGTAAGTAAATCACGGAATTTTGAGATGTTCTCACATATTCTGTCCCAGCTGCAAATCTCAAAATCTTTTGATCTTGACTTGCTGAGGAAAATCTTCTTCTTGAGAATTTTTTAGTCCCTATCAAAAATTCTGTCCCAGTTTCTATTGTAAAGAGAAATAGAAATCTTACGAGACATATGACTAAACCCTTGTGGCGCCTACGTATCCTGTTGAGGCAGGAGTCAAGTCAAACGTAGTTCCCCCCCTCAAAGGTTAACAAAATGAGAAATGTACAAAGAAACCAACCGAGGCCGACATAGGCCGCCTACGTATCTCATTCTTGAGAATTCAGGTCGAACGTAGTTCAACTACAAAGAAATATTTAAAGGAGATAAATGGGATGACCGAGGACGACATAGGCCGCCTACGTATCTCATTCTTGAGAATTCACGTCAGACGTAGTTCATTACAAATGGGATAAGATTTAAACAAAGTAATTACAAGCAATAGAACGATTACAAGTAAATGACAGAAAATACAAACTGAAACCTCACACGTAGTATCTCTTGACAGCATCTGAGTTGATCAGTTTTGGACAAGCGGTGCCATCCATTTTCGACAGGACCAAAGCACCTCCAGATAATACTTTATGAATCATGTAGGGTCCTTGCCAATTTGGTGCGAATTTTCCTTTGTACTCGTCTTGATGAGGAAAAATGCGCTTAAGTACCAACTGACCGATTTCCAAAATTCTGGCTCTTACTCTCTTGTGAAAAGCACAAATCATTCTCTGTCGATATAATTGACCATGACAAACGGGAACCATTCTCTTCTCATCGATTGATCAATTCTCTTTCTCACCCATTCAACATTACTCAACTCACCCTCTTGGATGATTCTCAAAGACGGTATTTGAACTTCAGCAGGTATGACTGCTTCTGTTCCATATACTAGAAAGTATGGAGTAGCTCCAGTCAACGTTTTGACAGTCGTCCAATAACCCAATAAAGCATATGGCAACATGTCATGCCAACCTCGGTGATTGTCAATCATTTTCCTCAGAATCTTCTTGATATTCTTATTGGCGGCTTCTACAGCTCCATTCATTTGAGGACGATAAGAGATTGAGTTTTGGTGAGTAATCTTGAATTGTTCACAAGTATCTCTCATCAAGTGACTATTAAGATTTGCACCGTTATTAGTAATGATGGATTCTGTCACTCCAAATCTGCATATCAGATTATTGCCAACAAAATCAGCTATAACTTTCTTGGTTACCGACTTGTAAGAAGCTGTTTCCACCCACTTGGTAAAGTAATCAGTGGCAACCAAAATAAATCTGTGTCCGTTAGAAGCGACTAGCTCTATCGAACCGATGACGTCCATGCCCCAAGCGACAAATGGCCAAGGTGAACTCATAGCATTGAGCTCGTCAGGCGGTACTCGAATCAAATCACCGTGCACTTGACATTTATGACATTTCTGCACAAACTTGCAACAATCATTATCCATAGTCATCCAGAAATAACCGGCTCTAAGGATCTTTCTTGCCAAAGTGAGCCTATTCATATGCGTACCACAAACTCCAGCATGTGTCTGTTCAATAAGCTTCGCAGCTTCAACAGCATCGACGCATCTGAGAAGACCCAAGTCTGGAGTCCTCCTATAAAGGATTTCTCCACTTAGAAAGAAATTGAGAGCCATACGGCGTATCGACTTCTTCTGGTTGGATGTAGCATCTTCTGAATAAATATCGGACTCCAAATACTTCTTTATATCAAAATACCATGGAAAATCATCTGGTTCTGCTTCAACATGTGAACAATGGACTAGATGTTCTTTCAGCTCTATATCCAGGGGATCAATATAATCAATATCTGGATGTTTAATCATAGAAACGATGGTGGCAAGGGCATCAGCCAACTCATTCTGTATTCTAGGAGTATTTCTGAACTCAATCTTACGTAATCTCTTGCATAGCTTCTGTACATATTGCACGTAGGGTATAATCTTCGGGTTCTTCACGGCCTACTCTCCTTGAATTTGATGTATCAATAGATCTGAATCTCCAATAAACAACAACTCATGAACATTCATGTCGATGACCATTTTCAACCCAAGAATACAAGCTTCATACTCAGCCATGTTATTTGTGTAATTAAATCGAAGCTTAGCTGCCATGGGATAGTGCTGACAAGATTCTGACAATTAGACTGCTCCGATGCCTTTACCTTGATGATTCATCGCCCCATCAAAGAATCATCTCCAACCAGAATACGCTTCAGAAATATCTTTACCCACAAATGACACTTCTTCATCGTGAAAATAAGTCTTAAGCGGCTCATACTCTTCATCAACAGGATTTTCTGCAAGATGATCAGCCAAGGCCTGTGCCTTTATTGCCTTCTGAGTCACATACACAATATCAAATTCACTCAACAGCATTTTCCACTTAGCTAACTTTCCGGTCGGCATCGCCTTTTGGAAGATATACTTCAGCGGGTCCATTTTGGAAATGAGGTATGTAGTATAAGAAGACAAATAATGCCTCAACTTCTGAGCAAGCCAAGTCAAAGCATAATATGTTCTTTCCAATAGAGTGTAACGAGACTCGTATGGAGTAAACTTCTTACTTATGTAATAGATAGCCCTTTCCTTCTTTCATGTCTCATCGTGTTGACCGAGTACGCATCCGAATGCACTATCTAAGACGGACAAATACAGCAAAAAAAGACTCCCTTCTCGCGAAGGAACCAATACTGGTGGATTTGACAAATAGTTCTTGATAGCATCGAAAGCAGTCTTACACTCTTCAGTGCACTTTGTCGGAGCGTCTTTCTTCAACAGCTTGAAGATAGGCTCACACACCACAATTGATTGAGCTATGAATCGACTAATGTAAATCAACCTCCCTAAGAAACTCATTACCTCTTTTCTAATCTTCGGCGGAGGTAACTCTTTAATTGCTTTAATCTTTGAAGGATCGAGCTCAATACCCTTTCTCTTGACTATAAATCCCAAAAACTTGCCGGCTGGAACTCCAAAAGAGCATTTGGTAGGATTTAACTTTAAGTTATAACGACGCAGACGATCAAAGAACTTCCTTAGATGTGTCAAATGGTCTGAACTCGCTCGGGACTTGATTATGACGTCATCTACGTACATCTCAATCTCCTTATGAATAATATCATGAAATATAGTCATCATAGCCCTCATATAGGTAGCACCAGCATTTTTGAGGCCAAATGGCATCACCCTGTAATGATATACACCCCAAGGTGTAATAAAAGCTATTTTTTCTATATCTTCCTCGTCCATCAGAATCTGATGATAATCTGCATAACAATTCACAAATGACTGCATTTCATGCTTAGAACAGTTATCAATCAGAATATGGATGTTTGGCAATGCAAAATTATCCTTAGGGTTGTATTTGTTGAGATCTATGTAGTCGACACAAATTCTGATTTTCCCGTCTTTTTTGGCGACCGAAACAACATTGGCCAACCAAGTCAGATATTGTGTCACTTCCACTAGTCTAGACTCGATTTGCTTGGTGATCTCTTCTTTAATATTTAAACTCAACTCAGGCATGAATTTATGAGTTTTCTGCTTCACCGGACTGAACCCTAGATTAATCGGCAACTTGTGAGACAACATTGGTACTCAGCCCTAGCATGTCGCTAACTTCCCAGACAAACACATCAACGTACTTTGTGAGTAAATGTATTAAATCCTTTCTCTGAGATTCATTCAAGTGAACACTGATTTTGGCCTCTTTGACACACTCTTGGTCTCCCAAATTTATAGTTTCAGTTTCCACTAGATTCGGTTTGTGCTGATTTTCAAACTGCAGAAATTTTTCAGCAACATATTCTGGTACCTCATTTTTCTCTTCGTATTCATCAACCTCGTCATCACCTGCCTCACTTCGTTCGTTCAGCTCGTGACATGACACGACATTGGCAGGTTTAAAACTTATATTACTGAAACCATAAATAGACAAAGTTAGACAAGTAAAATATATCAAATAAGTAAATAAACCAAATTTAAATAAAAGAGGCTCTCATTCAAAATGGGAAATAATGCAAACTTTGGCTATGGTAAAGGGCCATATTGCCTTTTTCAAACATCACGAGGGAATTTTAAAAACTAAAATAATTAAGGAAAAAGTAAAATGGTGGGTCTCGGGCCTCTTCCAGACTACCACCGTTTAAATATGCATAAAATGATGCCCTTCTACCAAGGAGTTTGGGGAATCAGAATCGGTGTGGAGGTCCAGTTTTGCAGCATCTCTCAGGCTCAGCATCACGGAATCCTGTCATCTCAACCTCGTCCTCAATGACAACGTCGATCTCTTCGAAGAGGCCACAAATTCCTTCCCCAAGGTCGTCTTGTTCGGCATATTCTCGGACTTGGAATTATTGATATAGATGAGGGATCGGCTTAGCCAAAGCTTGATCATTCTTCTTCTTCGCCTTCATATCATCATCTGTGGGGACGTACGCCAAACCATATCTTGCTCCTTTGACGGGGACCGGAACAGGCTCAATAATTCCTTGGGAAGTTCTTCCCAATCCGAAACCTGGTTCAAAACCATTCCGCAGCATAACATTGGCTATCATCTTATACACGGAAGGCATAAGAGGATGTGGGGACAAGTCCTCACTGGTGGCATATACCAGCTCCACCGTATAGAAATCGGTACCTCGAGAAACTTCATCGATAATTGGCGCCTGTCTGCCTGAGTGACTCCCTTCACCATGAATAATCAACTCTTTTTTTTTCCAAACGAGCTTCATCATCTGATGCAAAGTAGAAGGCACAACTCCAGTCATATGAATGAAAGGCCTTCCCAGAAGAAGGTTATAGCTGGTATCAATATCTAAGACTTGAAACTGCGCGCTAAACAAGGCCTGACCCATTTGGATAACCAGATTTACCGATCCCAAGGTATCTCTTTGGACCCCATCAAAAACCCTCACGTTGACTTGGTTTTGCTCCGATTTTCCCAAGTCAAAACATAACTGCTTCAATGTCGACAATGGACAAATATTCAAAACGGATCCGTCATCCACTAAGACGTAATTTATGACCTTGTCGCGACATACAACAGTGATGTGCAACGTCTTATTGTGGGATCTCCCTTCAAAAGGCAACTCGTCATCGCAAAAGCTGATTCGATGCCTCGAATAACCTGGTGGATCATAGCGGCCACGTTATCGCTTCTCGTGCCCACGGGCACAAATGTATCATTGAGAGCCTTCATCAAAGCCTGTCTATGCAATTGAGAGCTCATTAGCAGGGCCCACACAAAAATCTGGGCTGGAGTCTTCTCCAAATGCTTAACAATCAAATAGTCTTTCGGCTGCATCTTTCTCCAAAATTCCTCCGCTTCGCCTTCGCTTATCGGTCTCTTACCCTGATCCTTCTTCTGCCCTCTAAGAGCCAGCTCCTAGGGAGTATAAAACCTCCCAGAAAGGGTCATACCCTGAGCAACAACAGTTTTAATTACAAATTTTGGCTTGACAAGAGTTTCTGATGGCACCAAGGCAACAGCCTTCGCAGGTGTCAGGATAACGAACTCTTTTTTCTCTTTGATGCTCAACGAAGCCACAGACCTTTCCAACTCATCATGAATGATTGGAGTTATCATTTTTGTCACGCACCAATCATCATATGTCTCTATCATATTAACATTGCTGCTTTCATGATTCGGCAAAGGGTTGGTGTTGACATTAGGCGCAGCTGGTTGTAGAGAGACCACGTCTTCGTCGATTAGATCCTGTATTTTGTGCTTGAGGTTGATACAGTCCTCAGTATCATGCCCAACACTGTTGGAATGATAAGTTTACCTTTGATCGCGCTTATAGAACTTAGAACTGGTATCCATCGGTTTGGGCCACACTGGGTGGATATATATGGCTGCAGCTAGTCTCTCGAACAGTTTTGTTCGACTTTCGGCAAGCGCAGTGAAGTTCCTCAAAGGCTTTTTCTCGAATATAGGTAGAGGAAGGTCATAACTGCCTTATGGAGGAGGCATCTGTTGAAAATTTCTATTGTTGGGACGGAAAGCTTGATTTCTGGGATATGGATTTGTTTGGTAGTTTTGCAATGGAGCTTGGTAATTCGGAGGGGAATTTTGGTATAGTGGAGCTTGGACTTGATAAATAGAAGGGGGTACTCTGTAGCTCGACTGCATGTTGGCACAGTTGGGAGCAAAACCTTGGTAATGAGGAGATGAAATTTGATACAGTGGAGGATGATTTTGGTAAGTGGGAGATGGATTTTGGTAAATTGGGGGTGGACTTTGGTAGATTGGAGGAGGATTTTGGTATAATGGAGGAGGATTATTTTTCTGCCCAGCTTGACAAGAGTTTTGAGAAAATCGAGAACGACCTTGGAACGATGACGATCTTCTAGGGTTTTTCTTGCCCTCATATGAAACAGCGGCCACGTCTTCTCTTTTCTTTTTCAACAACCCTGAAGATCCAGGCGATGCGGCTACACGGGCTATCTTTCCTGTTTTCAAGTCGTCTTCAATAGTTTCGCCGATCTTGACTATCTTAGCAAATTTTTCTCCCACGAGCAACATGATTATTTCATAATACTCGAGCTCTTGCACCCTCACGAACACTTCGACAGTTTCCTTTTCAGACATAAGCGGTCTCACCCTCGCCGCTTCTTTTCTCCACCTATAGGCAAATTCTCTATAGCTCTCGGTTGATTTCCGTTTTATCTTCTCCAAAGAGAATCGATCTGGAATAATTTCTATGTTGTAATCAAATCGATTGATAAAATCTTTGACCAATGCATTCCATTTGGGCCATTTCCTGGTTTTATGCGAGGTGAACCATTCAAGAGCTTCTCCGCACAGGCTTCGGCTGAAGAGCCGCATCAATAGAACTTCATCCCTACCAACACCAATGAGCTGGTCGCAATAGGCTCTAAAATGAGCCATAGGGTTCCCCACTCCTCCGAAAGTATCAAATTTCAAGATTTTGAACCCTTCTGGAAGGTCCAAATTTGGATGAATACATAAATCTTCATAATTCAGGCCAGCGGCATCAGGGATGCATTGGAGCTCTTTCATGGCTTTCTTGATCTCCTCTTTTATATCTACCTTTGCCTCTTCCTTCGCCCTCCATTCTCTTTCCTGTTCTTCATAATGGTCCAATTCAGAATCGTGCACGTCATGCTCAGCAAGGACGGGAATATGGAAAATGGTCCTTTTGGGTAAGGGTGGAGCTACGGAAAGACTGGGCGTTTTGGGTGGATTGGTAATTTTGGGGATAAGTCTGAGGATTGGTATTATGATTTAAGTAGTGGTGGGATATTTGGGGATTAAAAGTGTTCTGATTTGGAATTTGACTTGAATTTTGAGGTGGTGGAGCGGTTTGAGGTTGGGCGTTTTGAGGATGAGATGGCATTTGGGAATGGTTATTCGGAAGAGGTGGTGGAGTTTGGTAAGAGGCGGAAGCATATTGCGGATTTTGGGTAGTTGGGTCCATGTTCGATAAAGGGAAGTAGAAAGGAGGTCTTACATCTGCAGCATTAACATTATATCCTGGCCGAGGCAAATCCTGTCTTCTCTGTATCCCTACCCTCATCTCTGCAATCTGTTGCATCAACTGCAGAATCAACTCGTTTTGGTCCTCTATGGTGGGTTGAACAACCACAACATCAGTGAGACCTACTTCCTTGTTATTGTCTCCCATAATCGTCTTTCCTTTATCAGAATTTTGCCCTAGGAAGGAATTTGCGGGACCTTTCGATCTGGTGAAGTAAGGATGATCTGCCAGCTTAATCAACACAGATCAGTCCAAAAACTTGAGGAGGAAAACAACTCAAAGGCAGATTTGTCAGTTTGGATTCAGAATACAAACACATAATATCACACATAGAGCAGATAAACACACAAGTTGCTATGTTTCAAAAATATCTTCAACCCACGAGTAAGGACAACAAATTATTTAATATGCAGGAGTTTGCTTGTTTTTTAATTTGACATTGTCTCAGAAAGGCTAAATCACGTTGAGCTATGGTCTTCTTGAAGCTATTCATCGATGTCCATTGATCTAGTCTTCTCATTTCCTTGTACCATAAGGGGGAAGAATGAAATTTTTTAAAGATAAAGGCCGGGCCTTGAAAGATTGCCTACGTATCTCACAAGTAGAATTCAGGCCCATCGTAGTTCGAATAGAAAATAAAACATTGATTTTTCATTCATTCATTTAGGATGGTTACAACGGAAATTGAAAGACAACAAAGCTTTAAGGATAAAATAACGACTATATCTCGGTCATTTTTCTTCTCGTATGCTGCATCAGTCATGAAGAACAAACTCGACTCGAATATTTCCCATGTTGACGAGGGATTCGAGGTCGTAAGAAAATCAAAGACATCTTGAAAGGATATGATCTATATCATCATGATAAGCGCAAGGCTTGAAGACTTCTCCCCCAATGGGATCGAGACCTCTGTCATCATCATGGAGGGAGGCTAAGACCCCATTCTTAACCAATTCCATGTAGATATACAACATAGATTCCTTGAATGGAGTGAAGTAGTGGAAAACAAACTAAGTGCGCTCAATTAGCTCTGACGGATCGTAAGTGAGAACGGTATTATTACCCCACATGTGCGGGATATCCCCAATGTCGATCTGGCGGCAAATCCTCATTTTGAGTTGCACGCATTCCTCTATAATGTGTCCTCGCTGATTTTGGTGGAAGGCACACACTTTTGGATAATTTTCTTGCTCAAGAAAATTAAAATGATCCTTCGTGAGGTGCCCATCCAAGATGCTCATACAAAAAAGCGCATGTCAGGACCCTTGCTCCCACACGGTGTGTCGGCTCGTAGGCCGGAAGGTTAATCCATCTGTCTCCTCCTCTCAGACAGCCTAGGAACGGAGGCTGGTAGATGATTTCCTCATCAACGTCTTCGCCAATCGCTCCAGGATGAGTGTCATCTGGACCACCACTAGCCTTTTGCTCGCGGATAGAGTATTTCCCGCGCATTTTCTAAGTTTATCTATCATGTTATGGTGGAACGCCTTGTTATTCTTCCTTAATACTGACATTATTTCCCTCATAGTGATGAATTCTTCCATCTCCGCTGTCAGCTCCTCATCTAGTAACACATTTTTTGCCAACAGACTTGCGGTTTCTGAATCTATCTCTGCTTCTCTTGCTTCTCTTCCTTGAATCCTTAGCCAAAGCATGTCCAATTTCTTGCTTAAATCTTTTTTCTCTACCTTAATGTTTTTCTTTCTCTTCTCTTTTGACATCAATCGTTCATCTAGTGTTGTAGTCGCGGCTTTGTAGACTGACGTGGCAACTTCGACCCTCAGTCCCTCCTCTCTGACCTCTTGAATTTTTCGTGTGATTTGTTCTATCTTCCTTTGTAACTCCTCTCCAGTGATCTCCATCTGTATATTCTTATCCTTATCCATAGTAGTGATTTGCTTTTCTTGAGACATTAGGGTAATGTTTTTAGGATTTGGTATGGGAGGTGTCTTTTGAGTGAGAAACTTAAGACTCGGGAAATTTTGGTCGGACATTTTGTAATAGTGACTTGTTTGTATATTGTGAAAATTTCTGAAAAGGAGTGGGTTTCCGATATCCTCATTCACAGCAACACAACACATAAGCAGTTTAATAGCACGTATATCGCTTCCTACTCATGCATGTGACCCTTTTGTGCCAAGGGTAGGCCAGCTAATCTGAAGGATGTATTACATTATTTGAAACATATTGTTGCACCCCCAAAGTAAACTTTACTTAAAATCATAACGTCCGTTACATAATTTTAATCAAAACGGGGTACATTTTAAGGGAGGGGGAATACAATGCGAATACAGATAGAAAACAATCCCACGCAGGGGAGTTAGAAGGTTGATGGCTCTGCTTCTCCTCTGGCTTTCTCTACTTCTTCGCGGATGATGCACTTGCTTGTTAACACGTACGGCTCAGCGAACACAACTTTGGAAGATGTTGGCAAGACTTGTAGAGTGTTCATCTACTTGTCGAGGGTTGCATCCAAATGCATCAAATAATCCCTTGCATCGGCTAGCTCTTGTGATGTCACGACTAAAACCCTCTGACTTTCAAACTCTCTGGACTGGTACTCTTGCTCCCTTCGCTGTAATTTTTGTTCCCTTCACTGAAATTCTTGATCCCTTCGATCCCATTCTTTCTGAAAATGGTATGCATGGATCTGAAGCCTTGTTTGTACGTCTTCAATATCTTGACCCGCGCGTGGTGTCGAGTTCACTACACCACACAGATCATTCTGCAACCATGTCTTGTATTCGTCGACATACCCAGCTTTGTATTTATTTTTAGCTATACCTCATTTCATGTTGACACGTCCGGCCTATTCTTGGAGGATGATCTTTGCGAAAGGTATTTTGCTGCTCCCGACTGTAATCGACAACAAAAGAGCTAGCATCCCCTTGGACGGGTGTGATTTGTGTTCTACCAAATTGTCGCATCACGCTAGCTGGGTTGTAGGTCCGCAATCCTCTTATGCTGGGAAGGACTACAAATGGAAGTTTGGCCCCTATGCTTCTATCCGCTCGGACTTGAAGTTCGGTAACATCCACTGTATATCTCCTTCTCTTAAATCATAAAATACCCTTGCCCACGCATTCCTGGTGGTATGAATTGGGAATTTGCGGATGCTCAGATAGAATTCATAATTATCAAGGGGACTCGCCTGACTCGGTTTTGCCAACTCTTGTGGCTTAGCAACGTCCCTTTTGCAGAGATGCTCAGTCATCCACCATTGAAGTAGAATGTTGATCCCTTGAAAAAATGGGAATCCGTTCTTACACAAACTCAAAGATCGATAAATGTCAGCCAAAATGACCGGGGTCAAACTGCAGTATTTCTTCTCTTCTTGTTTCTTACTGACTCCTCTAAGATGGCATCCACTACCATTACTACCCGGGTGTCAATCTCTGTTCCTTCATCCCGAGGGAACACCATGGTTCCTAAAAGACATGCGGAGAACGCAATGACTTGAGTTTGCCTCCAAGTACTGTGATTATGGAATTCGTTTGGAAATTACGCGAAATAGCTATCGTGCCTCTATCTTTCGAAGAATATCATTAGTGGTATACTTTGGGCATCCAGCCAGTTATCCCTTACCAGTAACAACATGTCTCTCAATTCTCCGGCAGTCGGCCTATCTGGTAGAAGAATGTGATGATCGGGACATCTTTTCCTCTTGCCACATGTTCTTATAAAGTCCAGACAATCTTTAATTTCTTCTAATGTCGGTGTTATTTCAATATCTACAAATCAAAATACCATCCTTTCATCGTCCCAAAACCGAGTGATAACCTCGATAAACGTAGGCCAAACCTTAAAGTCCATTATCAAAGGTAAGTGACCCAGGTGAATCGAGATTTCTCTCTTTTGACAATATTTAAGATTGTCCCACCATACGCGGAGAATGTCTGGCGTCTTGGTGACCATGTTGAAATAGAGGAACTGACTCGACATCTACAAAAACATACAACTAGTTAATTGCCACCACCCCCACGATATAACAAATAGTTAAACACGCAATACATCCTTCAAATTTAACACACAAAAATTATCATCCTATCAAGTCGTGGGCTCTTTGAACTAAAGGCGGTCTTTCTAATGGCCCAACACTCCTTGGGTGTTGGGTCGTCTTAGGCCAATGCACTATTTTTCGGGATTAATTTCGCTCTATCTTAGTTTTACTAGGATTGGGTTG
This sequence comes from Solanum sitiens, assembly GCA_016801875.1. Lineage (NCBI taxonomy): Eukaryota > Viridiplantae > Streptophyta > Magnoliopsida > Solanales > Solanaceae > Solanum > Solanum sitiens. The sequence goes on along the minus strand of JABWTJ010000204.1, from coordinate 536,263 downwards.
TATTTAGAGTGAAAAGGGTAACCCAAACGGACTACTTGGGCTGGGACAGTTAATGATCATTGACTATCAAGTAGCCAACTACACTCGTCAGGGTGCCCCGAGAAAATTTTTGGTTAATGGACGACTGCGAACCCGCATAATCGTCCTTTAAGTGGAAATGAAAATAATCGTCGTTTAACGGAAGATGTTATGCCATGAATGCAACAGTTCAATAAAGCGATAAACAAACAGATAAACAGTTAACTCATATAGTCAAACACGTTAGTCTTAAGGTTAGAATCCTCCAAGTTCCCCAGCAGAGTCGTCATTTCTGTTTTATCCAAAAAGGATTTTTTTGTATGCTTGTATGTTTTTGACTTTTTAGAATCGCCACTTAATTTTGAGAAAATTAAGAAAACTTTTGTTTTCAAAAGACTTAAACAGATAAAATCATTTGAAAAATATTAAAGGGGTTCGGGGTTCCTATTTATATCTTAGGAAGGTGTTAAGCACCTAAAATATCTGCTAAATTGCGGTTTTTCGGCAACTAATTATTTGGTTAAGAATTGACTTATAAAATTTATTGAAAACTGTTTGAAAGTAAAACCTTAGTTTTATCTAATAAAAACCTATACATAGAAAAATTATTTTTACACTATTTTAAACTTGGTTCAATTTTAAGTTACTAAAACATTACGGATTTCTATAGGGTTTGGAGTTTTCTAACTTTAAACTAACGACAATCAAACAACAAATAAAAAGCAGGTAAAGAGAGAGAGAGAGAGAGATTTGGGTCCAAACCCTGTTTCTCTGTCCGCCTGGGTCGAAGTTTGGACCCATCTGTTTGGGTTTTTGACCCATTTGACTTTTTGGGTTTTCGACCCATTTTCTTTCGTACCTGTCCTAGACTAAACAATAATAAATACAAAATGAATACAAAAATAAAAGGCGACAGGGGCTTAGGCCCAAAATACAAAATACAAAGTAAGGAATAAAATAATGTGGGCTTCTTGGCCCAACTTCTTCAACTCTCCAATTCTTTAAACTCCGGGATCTGTACGTCAACTTGTGGGCTTGACTCGATGATGAAGGATTTGAGCCTTTACGGCTCTCTAGTAATGCGGTAAATGAAGGAATTCTCGATGAAGTCGGCATATTTTCATGCGATAAAAAAAATTATAAAGTGAGTAATGAATTATGACTTAGAGTAAAAATTTAAATAAGAAATAATAATGGAACATATATGCCACCATTATAATACTAGCATGCTGAAAGACAAGGTGTATCATCAAGGCCCAACATTGATAGACTAGTCGGTTGTAACAACCCTAAAAATGGATATGCTAAGTAATGCTTAATGTGTCTAGAATGCCTACGATTAGACCGGGTTCACACGGATTGATGCGCTTAGAACCAGACCTCGGAACCCTTGCTACAGCCAAGCCAACTAACTTTGGGAGTTAGTTAAACTTGGAAAGGTTGGGTCCAACCATGTAGGGCTCTCGAATACAAAGATTTACTCGAATGAGTCTTTACCAGATTTAAAAAGGGAAAGTCATATTTTTGGAGGGTCTAGGGGTAAAATGGTCTTTTTCCAAGATAAGGGTAGTATTGTAATTACCCTAAATATATAAATAATTAATTAATTAATAAGGTGGAGGGGCATTTTGGGGAGAGAGGGCCGAAAATTAGCTCTTGAAGTGAAGTCTTGCTCCACCCGGGTTCGAACCTAGGTGGAAACAATGAATTCAAAGATGTTTTTATTTAAGTTGATAAATTAATGTAATTAATTAATATTTATTATTTATTAGCTGATTAAATTAAAAGGGAAATCAGATTTTTAATATTTAATAAAAACCTTATTTGACTAAGTCCTAAACTAGACTCCTAAGCCTAAGGTAACTCTCTCCTCTCATGTCTATCTCACTTTCACGTTCAATCTCTCTTCTTTTTCACGATTCTCTATGCCAAATAACTTCAAAAACAGTAGGTAAACCAAAGTTCTTCACACTTGAAGAACTCACAACGAAAATATAAGAAAAAAAACAAAATCAATCACGTAGGCAAAGAGAAGTTTGTCCATCGAGTTGGTGTTGACATTGAGGGGATTTGAACGTGATCTTTGGAGAAGTCTTTGGGCAGCAAGTCGAGGTTTGAACGTCAAAAAGGTATGGGTTCTCTTCTCTCTTGGTCCCTTTCCCAAGAGACCCCTTAAGGTTCAGATTATTCAGTCCGAAAACTAGGGTTGTTCCCCATTGCATGTCCCTGTCACTAGCTCCCAATGATTCGTAGGTTGGGTATGATTGCTGGTAGATTTAGGTGTATGTTGTGTTTTCATGATGAATATGTTCATGTTTGTGAGTTTGAAATCGTATGAATGACAACCTATGTGTTTTCGAAACTATGTGCATGTGTGTGCAAGGATGTAACAGTAACTAATGTTCTCTGTTTGATGCTCCAAAAATTTTAATGTTATGGTTGTTATTTTACGTGCATAAACCTATGTAAATCGTGATGTTCATATAAGATGAAATGTGGCTGATTTGAATGATATTCTCTTGGGTAAACGAACCTATGAAAAATGCACCCAAAACGTGTTAAATGATCTACGAATTACCCTATGAGTTCAAGTGTAAAATATTGATGAAAGTGAGCTGAAATGTGACCAATTTTCCAGCAGCTTATAAGTTTGGTTTTTGGCTAAACGTAGATGAATAAATCTGGAAAACTAATGAAGTGTAAATTAAGTGAGGTCACTAGGATTCGAACCCGCGACCCCACCCTTGAGATACACTAAAAATGTGAAATAACTGGGGTTAAGGGGATTCAATCTTGGGTGTCTTTGGCTGAAAAATAAAATACAAAATTAAGAATGAGAGGAGTGGGATTCGAACCCACAACCTCTTGGTCAGAACTTAAAGAAAAAAAATGAAGAGAAAATAAATGTGAGGCGTGGGAATCGAACCCACGACCTCACGGCAGTAGAGGAGGGTAAGAGAAAATAAAAAGAAAAGAAATGTGAGGCGTGGGAATCGAACCCACGACCTCAAGGCAGTGAAGGGAGTTAAGAGAAAAATGAAGATAAAAGAAATGTGAGGCGTGGGAATTGAACCCACGACCTCTAGGCAGTGTAGGCGAAATAAAAAAAAATAAAAAAATAAAGAGAGGCTGTGGGGGTTTGATCCCACGACCTCATGGTCTACTCGAAATAGACAAGAAGAATTAAATAAAAAAATAAAAGGGGTTGTGGGGGTTCGATCCCACAACCCCTCGGCCAAGTAAGAGGAAATTCAAAGGAGAAAAATAAAGAGGGAACGTTGATGTTGGGGCTCGATCTAGGGTCCCAATGTCATGTGGACCAAAAATAAAATCAATGAAAAATGTAAGTGTTGTCCAAGAGATTTGAAACCGGGTTCCCTTGCCTCAAATTCCGTATTGATACATAAGTCATACGTGAATTAAATGTTCAAGAATAATGCCGCCTACTTAGATCGAAATCGAGATCTTGGCATACATACAAGATGCATAAGTCTTGTACTACATAATCTTAGAAAGATATGAATCACTTAAACGAACTATGAATGAAGCCTCATGGCTTGTATGTATAGACCCATAAGTCTAGCATACGTTTAAATATAAATGAACCTAAGATGTATGTAATGAAATGATGTAACCCTAGAAGGGTTAAGTACGAGTATAAAACACACTAAATGGCCAAGTGATTTGGCATACGATGAAATGATTATTATGTAATGAAATGATGAAACCCTAGAAAGGTTAAGTAAGAGTGTGAAACACACAAATGGCCAAGTGCATTGGCATATGATAAAATGAACATTCACGTAAAAAGGGGTGAGTAATTATGAAGAGCAAATGTGCTAATGTTAATGAATGTGGTGACAACATGATATGAGGCTAATGTAAAAGATGAGAACAATCTCAAATGAGCCTAAGTAAATGTTACCAAAACGTACTCACCTATGAGAGTGTATAGTTAATGAAGAGACCAGTCTCTATGAACACTCTAATGAAAGTATTGAGAATAATGTATACTTAATACTAATGATGAGATGAGAAATCATCTATTGAGCTATGATGTCCTCATACTAGAAGCCAACTTCCATGATGTATAAGTTGAATGAAATGGAACTTTATACTGAGCACCGATAGACTAGCTATGAGCGGTGATGCCTTCTTTCAGGAAGGGCGGAGGTTCACGTAACTCTCATGAGATGAGACTGTCTGGCATGCCGGGTATGGGTCTCCTTATATCTCCTAGTCTTCGAACCTATACTGCCAATATAGGGATCTGGCGGGGTTCAATTCCCATGTACGCTAGCATGTTTTGGGTCACTTTGGCCGGTGATTCCACCTCTTTTCGGTGTGGGGGAGATAGTGGATTTTATGATGCTCACATGATCTATGTCGGTTAAAGTTAAAGTTCCCAATGAATGAATGAGGCAAGCCTCAAATGATATACATAATAAAATGAATGATACCAAAGGTGTTAGGATAGGATAATCAAGAGGTGAGCTGGAATCAAGTAATAACACTAGGTTATTCTTGATCATTGCACAGCAAACCCGATGAGAGTCTTAAACTACATCTTAGGTATAGCTGGTGTTTACACTAGCTTATGAATGAATGAAATGAAGTACGTATGAATGAATAAAGCAGACTCTGTGTTTTCTAAAGAAGGCTCCCTAGTTGAGGTCCCATATTTTGAGCCCTCTTTTTGTGAAGTCTTAATGTCAAGTCCATGATTCCAAGGTCTCATGGCATATGAATGAATGATATGAAAGATGTTATGTGCTATATGCAATATGATATGTGCTATGTGTAAGATAGTTATGTGATATGTGCAATATGATAATTATGATGATGCATGTTATTCTCATGGCATGACTTTCCTAATCTAAATTTTGAAAGCTCACTGACTTTCCTAATCCAAATTTGGAAAGCTCACTGACTTTCCTAATCTAAATTTGGAAAGCTCACTAACTTTCCTAATCCCAATTTGGCAAGTCCACTGACTTGACTTTCCATAATCATGTTGCTAGGAAAGAGCTATTCTTACTCATGCATGTCCTTAGTGTGTGCTTGCATATACCCATACTTAGTACAAGTGTGTACTAATCCCATACAACTCTATATTTTTAGGTGCAGGCACAGGTGGACGCTAGAGCTTACAGGTTGACGTTGCAGCTATCCGGACGTGGAGATTTCATTCGGACTTGGTAGGCCCTCATGATTTTGAGGAAGTCTACCGTTACTATCTAGCTTAGATGTAGGCTTTAGCTAGTGGAGTATGTTCCACTAGTGTTTCTTTCCGTTTTTATTTCAGACATTGTATTGGTGCCATTTTGGCAATTATACATTTAATGCAGTATTGAACTATTTCTTTCAGTTGATAATCTTAATGTTAGATGGTTGATGGTGAACACTATGAATGTAAGTAGAATGACCTTTATGCATGATAAGAAACAAAAAGTTTCAAATTTTCCGCTAAAATTAACCTAGATAAAGTAAGAATGACGTATGTAGGCTTGTCTGCGACCTCTGAGAGGTCAACGATGCCGGTCTCGTCTGGGGTCTAGATTTCGGTCGTGACATCGGCAACAAATACAGTAATACCAAGAGCGCATGACTGCTCAGGTAAAATTCTGTTTATAAAATTTGACCAAAACTAAAAGGCTGGACGACGTTCTATAGCAGAGGGCAGGATTACTAAAAATCAGCAAACCATGACTATAACGATTCAGAGAAAAACAAGTGTCACCTCCACATTAAAGCAAAATGTTCTATCACAGAGAAACTTTCAATGATTCATATTACATCTGATATTAATGAGGACAAGTTTCAAATATACACAAGGATAAAGGATCAAATTTTGGCAGTAACTCTGCAAATTTGGGGAGTAATGACATACATGGAGCTTACACACATTGTAAGCAAAGTGATGCAAATGTGATAATAAGAGAATACTTAACATGCTCAAACATAAGGAAATAAAAACAAAAACCAGACCAATATAGATTAGAAGAATCTTGAATCACTGTCACAACCAAACTATGAAGGCGAACTAAAAAAAATATTACGTCATTTCTAAACTAACAAACTGACACGAAGGGGGACAAAAGACTGATATACCAATCATATAGCGAAACCGTAAGAACAAATAGTTGTGAGGTGCAAGCAACAATGTTATTATAATTCCAGAAAATATAACCTAACGTAAGACGAATATAAAGTAAAACGATGTTCGATTTTGAAAGCAAACCGCTTCGAGATTAATAAATTTTGGCAAAAGAATAACATCACAATGGACTGTTGACGACCAAATAACATATATAGCAGAAAATCCAATGATTCAACGAATAACCAAAAGAGAGAATGAGATACTCGAAACTTCATCAAGAGAGGGAAAACGGGGATAAATAGATTCCAGCAACTGACGAGGCAGTATTTTAAACAACACCAATGAAAACCGGATTTTTTTTGGGAACAGAGGAAGACAAATGCATTCTTATCTACCCCATAATACCGAGTAATAAATAAATCGCAAGAAAAACCAAATAGAGTCCTCTTGGATGCAAAAGATGAACAGTGCCATACACATTTTCCTTCTAAACGAGCGGCCAGTAAGCAAGGATTTCATTCGACAAACATAAATGAAGCAGCACACATAGGGTCATCAAATAGTCACATAAAAATCGAAGTGAGTACAACTAACCCAATAAGCTTAAAAAGAACCATAAACAAGAAAGACCAAAATACACAATATCAATCTTAATGAAAGACTAGCATGAAAAGGAAGATTAACCTTGAACCTATCAGATATAATTCCTCTTAGAATCGACGGAACATAGAAAACAATTTGAAGGATTGAACACGAAACAAAGAAGGAATCAAACGAGTTGTTTACCTTGTTACAGGCAGCGATACTGAGGCTAAAATGAGCAAGAGCACGGTGACTTTGACACCACTAGGACAGCGACTTCGAGAGCTTTAGATGAACGAACTGAAGCAGACGACGCCGGGGACTGTATTACTCTGTTCTTCGTCATTTTAAAAAAAAACAAATCTCCCAGTACCAAAATGCTTCTCTAACTCGAAAATCTTCTCTCTTTTTCCTTTTTACTTTCTTAGTCTAACAGTTTGCAACTAAAAAAATCTCTTAAATCGTCTCCTTTGCTTCTTCTTTTTAAAAAAAGTTTTCGACCAACCTTATGTGACTCTTACCGAAAACCTTTCCTTCCCCCCTAAAAAAAATTGAAAAGAAAGCGATTACTTATATAGAGGGAGATTAGGGTTTTTGGATTGGAAAAAAAAGGGTAAAATCGACATCCTCCCCTATTCTCAATTCAAAAACTCTTATCCAAACCCAGAAAAGTTTGGCAAGCTGCCAAATTGTACCAATTCGCAGCTTTCAAACGGTAAAACAAGGGGAGTCGTTTGATCTTGTCCAAAGGACGAGTGAATCGCGGAGATGGAGACACCTCGGATGACAAAGGACGGACCTCCAACTTTTTTTCGTTCGATGGATAAGAAGAATGAGGGAGAGTGAAGGACGACGCGTCACGCACATAATGCATTGTGCGTGGCAGAGATGGAGATATACAGAGGGTTTTGATATCCGTTGTACGACCATTCTTCTGGGTTTCTCTGTTGCGTGAAGAGGAGAAGGGAGAAGATGGGTCGGGGCAACATGTCTTGGGTTAGGTCAGTCGGTTTGGTATTCGGGCTTCATTTTTATGAAAATGGCTGGGAATAAAGGGACATGGTTTGGGTTCTTTTTTCAGAAAAAGAATTGGGATGAGAGAAATAAAGTCCCAAAACATTAGTCTCTAAATTGGTTTAAGGGATATGGACTAATAATTAAATAAGATGAATTATAAATTAATTAATGGGCTTCTTAATATTAACAAAATAAAATAATCGACTTAATTATATAAAATAATAAATCCAAAAATGTAAACCATCAAATAACAAAACAAATCTAGTAAAATAAATAAACAGAATTAAAATCTTTTTGAGATGATTTTTGAATAATCATAAAATATATTAATTATATATATATTATCTAAAAATTATAAAAAGTGGCAGAACTATTCAAAATAACGCAAACTTTATATTTTTCTTAAAAATTATTAAACTAATTATTTTTAAAAAGTTTGGGAAATAAGAAGCTCGTTAATTAATTTGTGTCGGGAAGGGTCAAAATTGGGTGTCAACAAATATTTTGAGGCTCAGGCATCTTTGATATTGAATCAACTTTGTCATGATCAATTTCAATTCCTCGATATCTCCAATGAAGCCAGGAACTTCCCAGAAGTAACTCTGAAAGCACACTTCAATGGGTTCATCTTTATTTGATATCTTCGAAGCAGCTCAAACACCATTCTTAAGTCTTTCAAATGATCACCTCTCTTTCTCGACTTTACCACCAAGTCCTCAACATAGCATTCAACATTTTTATGGAGTAAGTCATTTGAGATATTTTGCATAGCCCTTTGATATGTGGCACCATCATTTTTTAAACCAAATGACATCACTTTGTAGCATTAAATACCTTTTGGTGTGCGAAATCCGGTGAGTTCTTCATCCCTTGGTGCCATGCTGATTTGATTATAGCCGGAAGAACCATCCATGAACGACATCGCTTCATAACCAGTGGTGGCATCAATCATCAACTCTGGAATTGGAAGAGGAAACTCATTTTTAGGGCATGCATTATTAAGATCTTTAAAGTCAACACAAACTCGAATTTGACAATTCTTCTTCCTCACAGGAACAACACTTGAAATCCATGTAGGATATTTGACCTCACGAATAAATCCCACCTCAATGAGTTTGTTAACTTCATTTTCTATCAACGGAACCAAGTCTGGCCTAAAACGTCTTTGAGATTGCTTAACAGGACGAGCACTATTTTTGACTGTCAACTGATGGAACGCTACTTTAGGATTCAATCCAGGCATTTCTTTATAACTCCAAGCAAAGACATCTCTGTATTCTTTGAGTATGTTTATATAAGTTATTTCTTCATCTATTTCAAGAAATGCACTCAAGTAGGTTGGCCTTGGATCTTCATCAGTGCCAAGGTTAACTTTCTTCAAATGATCTATTTTGGTCTTTACTCTTTCTTCAAGTTCCGATGGAGCATCTCTAGCATCTTCCTTTTCTAAAGGATCATTGTCATTGACACATATATGACAACATGAGACAATTTCTTCTAACTCTTCATCATTCTTCATTTGAGGCGACGAATCGTACACATTTTGGATTGTAACATGATTTGATGAACCTACACTTTCTTCGTCTTCCTCACGCTCCTTAGTGTAAACTACAGTGTGAGCCTTTGCCTTGAGTTCTCCTTACACAAAACCACAAGTTCCACTCGTCGCCTCATTCTAGAAGGAATCAAACTTCTAAAATCCTTTCGAATTAAATGTGAAGTAGGCGTTGTAACTTTTAAATAAATCCTCAGATTTTTGTTATTCTTCTTCAATGGACCTAAACTCTCAAACACAGAAGTTCTTGCAGTCGCTTCTCCAAGTCGATCAAAGATGGAAGGCCTTTTATTAGGAGAAGTGACATCATCTTCAAAAGTTATATGATTATTGTTTGTCCTTCTTATGGAGATGCGAACTGGTGGTGGTTGGTTATAGCCTAAACCTTCACGTGCTTGCCTGGTTTTATCTTCTGATGGGAGTTTGCCTAACACCGATGGCTCATATCCGGCCTTTGCAAAAAAACTTGTAAGCATTAGGATCAAAACCTTCACTTGTGCGTTTCGTAGGTAGTGACATAACTCGCACCTGACTTTGAGTGATTGTCTTCCCTGGCGATTTTGAAGACAAGGTTATTACATCAATCTGTCTGATAGGAAGTGTTAGTCCTCTTAATGTATCTTCTTGAAGGTGAGATGATTTGACTTCTTCTTTCTTTACTTTTGGAACATAGCGAAGTCCAGAAGTCAGTTTCTTCTTTAGAGTTATGATCTTCCCTTCAGTAAGATTAGGAAAAAGTTCTTTAGTGTAAACTTTTGTCTTTCCAACTGCCGCATCAACTCTTTTGCTCATGATTTTGTCAGACTTGGTTGATTTGACATCATTAGATTTTGCCTCTTTAACAACACAATCCTTCAAATAGAACTTTGCATCAGCAAAGTGTGTCTCAACTTCGGTGAAAGGATTATCATTCGCAACAATATTTCTTTCAATTCCGCCTTCAAGTTACTTCAGACATTGATAGTAAGAGAATAAGACGATCCTATTCTCATGTACCCAAGGCCTCCCAAGCAATATATTGTATGAGGTCTTTGCATCTATAACATGCATCCATGCGCTTGATTGCAAATCTTCCATTTGGATTTCTAATTTAATATAGCCTATGGACCTCTGCCCCCCTTGATTTAATCCTTGTATCAACAAACGACTTTTACTAAGTTCTTCAGTCGCAAAGTCAAGTTCCTTTAATGTGTGGATAGGCAGAATGTTGACTCCAGATCCTTCAGCTATTAATATTCTATTTATCTTCTTTTCTAGTATGTAGCCCACCATATACAAAGGACGATTATGTAGTGTTTCCCCAAACAGCAGATCCTCATTTGTGAATGTGATTTTTGTATCACATATGTGTGCTTCTTGGGAAGAAGGTTCAATAGGCTTTTCACATGATGAAGGAGACATCATTGACGAGATTTCCTTTGTTGGCTTTTCTTTGCCACTAGGAGACACTTTTGGTGAGGCTTCTATCGTTGTTCCTTCTTCTTTGCCAGATGGAGACACTTTCGTTATTGCTTCTTTATCAACATCAAAACATGATGCCTCGATATTTTCTTGAGTAGACTTTGTGCGCAATCAACTTGATAAGAATTCCTCTAGAGTGAAAAGATGTCGGGGTTTCTGGTAGTGATGCATTTCTACCTTTGCCTTCCTTGGGCGCTTGATTGATTTTTGCTTCACTAGTTTCTTCACAATCTTCCTTCTAATTGGTTGCTCTAATGATTCCTTTCGTAAACTTGACGTGTTGCGTCTTCTCTTAGTCACAAGAATCCAACCTTCATCAGCATCTATATCAGCTTGAGACTTCTCTTTCTCTAATGAGTATTCTTCATGCTTTTCAGATACACGTGTTTGGACCTGATCGAGTGAGCCGAATGTGATAGAGACTTGGTTAGAACTGTCTTTCTCATCATCTAGGATAATCTTCTTTTCTCTAACCAATCATATCACTCTATCCTTGAAGACAAAACACTATACAAGAGGATTACTCACAAGTCTATGATACTTGCAATAATTTGAGTCATCAGCTTTCCCAGCTTCATCAGGTCGCTTCATCTCTTGCAACTCTATGAGCTTTAACTTAAGCAACTCATTAAAAATATCAGAAACGTCAGAATCCAAGAAGGGGTATTCCTTTTCTTGCATCTCTCTTAGGATCGACTTTTGGTTCGAATGTGCTTTCATTCTCACATTTTAGCTTTGTGCCCTCCTTCGTAGTAAGCTTTGCGGGAGACACATTAACATTCATGGATTCTTTTTTGTCACTCCTGGGAACAAATTTAATCCATCTCTTGGGATCCTGCTTGTCTCTTCCTTTGCGAGGATCGTGGACAAAATTCATATCTTTCACAGCATATGACATGATCAACTCCATATCATAAGCGCGGGTAGCTAGATCTTTGAATGACTTTGGCTTTATTCCTTGTAAGATGTAAAGAAGCTCTTAATACATCCCTTGAGTACACATTTCTATTGCAGAAGCTTCACTAAGCCTATCCTTGCAATTCAGGCTCGCGTTCCTCTACCAATTTATGAAGTCTATGATCGGTTCGTCTTTTCTTTAGCGGGTATTCATGAGTTCTACCATACTCACTGTACACCTTTTGCTGTAGAAGCGATTGAGAAACTCGTGATCTAGTTGTTCCCAACTATTGATAGAATTAGGCTCGAGATCTGTATACCAATCAAAGGCATTTCCCTTTAGAGAGCGGACAAACTGCTTGACAAGGTGGTCTCTATAGGTCCCAGCATTATTACATGTTTCCACAAAGTGGGCAACATGTTGCTTTGGATTTCCTTTACCCTCGAATTGTTGAAACTTGGGAGGTTGGTAACCAGCAGGCATTTTGAAGATATCAATTCTTGCAGTGTATGGCTTGGCTACATATGAGAGGACTTGGTAGAGACTTCATACTTATCTTTGATAGTGCCTTCAATGAACTCTTCAAGCGATCGAATGGGATCATCCCTTCGGAAGAAACTGGCATCTCATTAACAAGCGGTGCTTTCTTCGCAGGATCTCCAATCTCTTGAACTTCAACACATTTTCCAGTCGTATGACTCGTTTCCCCATCTAAAAGTCCTTCATTTTGATCCATCAACTTATCGATTCTAGACTCTTAGTGTTGTACATGCTTTGTCAATCCTTCAACCAACTTTGTCAGATTTGCGAGTTGTTCCTCAGGGGAAGAAGCATCAGTCACCATTGTTTGCATGATCATTGGAGATATAGTAGAGTAGCATGGATTATCGCATAAGTTGATCTTCAGTGGACTCACGTTACACGATGTACGTGAAGATGATTCATTGGTTTAATCGTAACTCTTCCTCGACGTAGAGTTCTTGGAACCAGATTGCTCAAGTAGAGCTAAGGTCTTCTTGATTTTTCAGCAACACTACTTTCACCTCTGAAAGCATTTGTAGAGGAAGTTGATCCTTTTGGAGTTGCAGACCCAAAAATTGAAGTTGACGCGGACGACACTTGAAGTGTTTGTTGTCCTAGCATAGCAGCTTTGCTCCTTGTCAGCTCCAAAACTTCCAAAGGTAACACCCAGAATGTCTTCAACTTCAGTAGAGAACTTGGAGCTAGTGTCCTTAAAGGCAGTTGATTGAGAGTTGTTCTTCATGGAAGTCATCTCGATGTTATTTAAGGCTTGAAAAGTTGAGATGAGAGGCATAGATTGTCCCACTGGGCGTGCCAAAATTTGTAGAAAATAAAATTCGCGTCGAGAAAACAATAATCAAGAATGGGATATTATAGCAACAATCGATTTATTATTTCAATTCCGAGTGTTACAATCTCTATGATTCCTCTGAATTCGTCTTTTCAAATATAATTTAAAAGGGATTTAAAGCTTGATCTTGAACTTGGGATTTATCTTGATCTTGATCTTGATCTTGACTTGAACTTTATGTTGAACTTTATCTTGATCTTGAACTTAAACTTGAACTTTATCTTGATCTTGAATCTGGTGGTCTTGATCTTGATCGTTCTTGAAACTTGAATGCTTGAATTTTTAAACTTGTAGAGAAATCTGCAGCTTTAGATCCACGAGCTTTCTCTAGCTTCTTGTTTAGAATTCTTGGTCATCTTTTCTGAATTATGAGACCCCTATTTATAGTTTTAGAATAGAGGAGTTGCGATTAGAATAGGACTCCCTTCGACCAATCAGATTTAAGAGAAATATCATATGGACTTTATGGAGCGGGCTTTAATTAAATTCATATTTTTTCTGAATTTAAATAATTAAATCAATTATATTAATCCATAATATTTATTTGGACTAATATATTTATTAATTTAATATAATTCAAATCAACTCATCGACTTCAAGGACCGCATATACATGAAACTCATCACTATCTACCAAGTCTTTCACAAATTCTAACAATTGAGTATCAGAAGTAACTTGAACTAATTCATTGTTATCTTCACATTAAAATCCATTTACATTTGTATACCCAAGATCTTTAGTGTAGGAAAAAACTCGATAAGACTAAAAGGATCTTCATCTATGCCAACACCAAATACATCTACTTCTCGTTGGTAAGTAGGATTAAGTTTCCAATAACACACCCCATGATGAAAATAAGTTAAAATATAGTTGTCAAAACCTAGATTAAAAATCAAAATAAAGAAGCGAAATCAACAACAAAATACACCTTTTTCAAGAAAACAAAATACACTATTACCTTCAATTTCTCCAATGTTGCACAACCCGACACCTCGTCAATACAACCTTAAATCTGAAAAATGGCAACATAAAATGCTAACAATGGTTATTACTTACAACGAATTGAAGGAAAACAAAGAAATACATGTGAAGTGAAAAGAGATTTGCCTAGGGTTTTCATCGAAGAAGAGAGAGAATCATATGAAGGAGTTGAAAGATCAACATTCCCTTTTTCAATTTTTCTTTTAGTTTGCAAAAAAAATGAGGTGTGAAGAGGTTTAAGAGTTAGCATCATATAATTGGTCCACGTAGAACGGTTGTGTTGCACGTGCCTATGGTCTACCGAAGTTTGTGCAAAAAGTGCTAAAGTGACACATGGGGACCCTATGTTAGGTTCTTAAATGTAAATTGTTCAGTTGAGGTGTTTAATTGTGAAACATTGTGCCAAGTTTAAGGGGTTATCGATGAATTAGGCCAATAATAAATATAATTTTTGTAAAATTGTTTTAGGAATTATATAAAGTATAGTTTTTCGATAAAAAGTGATATGATGAACCACTTAGCTCTCCCCTTACATATTCCCCGAAATATCTACTAATCTCTAGTTTTATACTCTCTTCGTCCAATAATTGTTGTCCACTATACTAAAGATAGTTGTCAAACAACACTTGTCCGACTTAGAAAATCAAAAGATAATTTATCTTTTATATATATATTACCCTTGTTATTAAATTCTATATATCATCTAACACATTTCTCAAAGCGTTAAATTTAATAAAGTCAAAGGACAAATTAGTAATATTACTCCTATTACTTATTGTTTTCTAAGAAGTGTGTCAAGCCATAGTTGACAACTATTGTTGGACAGATCAAGGAGTATAAATAGACGGTTTTATTAATGAATAACTAGAACTCTGTGTGTAATATTTTAGTATTATTTTGTCTATTATCAATATGCAAATTCAGAAAATTGTATTGAACTCTCCATGCGATATGATTTTAAGTTGCTAATATGTAATTTTTTACAAAATTAAAAATTAATCATTTTAAGGATCCTCGAGAGATTAAGAGTCTTCACTACTAAAAGGGTTTAAACTAGGGTTGCGTATCAATCAGTTCGATTTTGAAATTTATCGGTTTTACTTATTGGTTATCGGTTTGTAAAGATGCTAAACCGTTATTGAACCATTAAGATATTGGCTTATTGGTTATTGATTTATCGTTTTTTATCGTTATTGGTTCAACCGTTAAGATTTGACGCACAAAAAAAACCCATTGAAAATCACTTAGAAACAAGGTGACAAACCAAATGAACCATGCACATGAGTTCACAAGTTCCATCTTGCTCAAAAACAAACATTTTTACATTGTAGAATAACCAAGTGTTTGAAACAACCAGAAATAAATATAGGAAACCAAACTATAAGTCACGGATTTTAAATACAAAATAGTATAAATATAACTATTTGATTTACATCGGGTTATCGGTTAACCCGTTTAAAAAAAACTTCAAACTGTTAACAAAATCGATAATCCGATTAAGAAAAATCAAAATCACTATCTAAACTGCTAAATCAATAACTTAATACTAATAAATTAATAACTTTTTTTCCATTCACGTTATCGATTTTGAACAACCCTAATTTAAACATTTGATCTTTGAAATAAAAGGAATGTAACTCCAAAATTAGAAGTAAGTTGAAATGTAAAAGGCAAATGAAATTAAAATTTAAATTGATGTGAAAAGAAGAATTGCTTTTGTAAAAAAAATTTATAGAGGTAAAAACAACAAATTATACGTGGTGGATATATGTCGGGGGAGGCGAGTCGAAAACAATAAATTTCTCTGTAGATTTGTCTCTTAGTTTAAATGTCAAATAGAAGATCCCTCAAAGTTAAGATTGTTCGCGATATTTTTTGAGATTATTCATGATTTTCCAAAAAGAAAAATAAATTAAATTATTTCAAAGTAAATACATTTAAAAATATAACAAGGAGTAAATATAATCTGATACTGAGATTATAGAGATAAATATGATTCTTTTCTGTTTGAAAAAAATAAATAATAAATGTTTAAAAAAACATAAAATATATATATATATATATATATATATATTACTAATATATATATATATATATATATATATATATATATATATATATTTTAATATATATATATATATATATTTTACTAATATATATATATATTTTACTAATATATATATATATATATATATTTTACTAACTAATATATATATATATATATATATTTTACTAATATATATATATATATATATATTTTACTAATATGTTGAAAATGTCAAATAAATAAATGCATTATGCCACTACGCCAGGAAGTGCATGTCCGCTTGTTAGGGTCAAGGCAACAATCCCCTCCAGCCACCTACCTCAAGATTTGAATTCATAATCTTTATTTTGATACCATACCATTAATAATTAAGATCAAGTGTCTATCATCGTATCAAATGTTATAGCTGATAACAAATATATAATTTTATTTCTTAATTAAATCTACCAAATAAGTATGATGTTCGGTAATGACGTAAATTCGAACCATTCAGCCCCTCGTGGATCTAATCATAGACAAGATATAGATATGACCCAACACTTTTCTTTTGACAAATATTGCTATATATATATATATATATATATATACTCCCTCTGTTTCAAAAAGGATGGCCTAGTTTGACTTGAAACGGAGTTTATGAAAAGAAGGAGGACTTTTAATCTTGTGGTTCTAAATTAAAGTTATGTCAAATGTATCAAAATGCCCTTCAATCTTGTGGTCTTAAACATGTCACGTGAAAAGTTAAAGTTAAAGTGTTGCCAAAAAAGGAAATGGTTCATTCTTTTTTAAACAAACTAAAAAGGAAATAGGAACATTTTTTTTTAAACGGAAAGAGTCATAGACCATAGATCAGTGTTAGAAGCTGAATGATATATACTAGAAAAATACATATCCTATTTTTTTTCCTCTTGTAATTTTCAGAGGATAAAGAAACATCACCACTTATAAATAAGACCTAGCTTCCCACATAAATTTATAAATCTTATCTTTTTGCCATGTTCAGTCATTATATTTAAGGTAATGAACACTTGAAACATGGCTATAGTGGTTGAAAAGTGTAATTGCATAGTATATATGTGATATCGATGTGACACATTTTTCTTTTTGATCCATTTTAAAAAGAATGTTACGATTTTACTATAATTAGAAATAACTTAACCTTAAAATTCTTTTTTACCTTTAATGAAAAGAATCTCAATCACACAAATATTTAAGGATTATTTTAGACTACAAATTTTAAAAATCTTTTTTTAAAAACATATACCATATCAAATCAAATAAAATGAGACGGAAAGAAAATATCAGTACTGCTACTAATGCATGAAAAATGAAATTTATGTCACTTTTGTTAAGAAATGTAGTTGTTGAAAAAGTTAAAAGTAGTAAGGGACATGATTAGGATATTATACCATCTTTTATTTTTGGAAAACGGTTAAATATGCCCCTAAACTATTTAAATAGGTCTAGATATATCCTTCGTTGAAAGTTTGGTTCACTCATACCCTCGCCGTCCAACTTTTGATCCAAATATACCCTTATGAGTGTTAGTTGTCATGGACATCTAACTCATTTTTTATTTCTTTAAATGCCACATGAAATAACCATATCATTTTGACCTTACCACATGACATTTATGTAAAAATAAAAAGATATTCGGACTCATAAACACCTACTCCGACTCATAAATCAACTCCTTTTAAATACATTATCCGATCCATTTTTAACAATTTTGTTTCATTTTTATTTTTTGGGTAAATCCCGAAAATGAGTAATTGATTAATAAAGAATAGGAAAAATATGAAAAAAAAATATAAAATTAACACCAAAATTTTAAAAAAAAATATAGTAACCTTAAATCTAACATTTCAATATTTTTTTAAAAATTTTAATTTTTCGGTAATCTCGAAACTGAGTAATTAATTAATAAAAAATATGACAAGTATGAAAAAAATATGATATTAAAGCCAAAATTATACAAATAAATATAGTAACATTTCACTCTACAATTTTTTTTAAATTTTTATTTTTTTTGACAAATAGAAACATTCTTTTTTAAACGGAAGGAGTCATAGATCATAGATCACTGTTAGAAGTTGAATGATATATACTAGGAAAATACATATCCTATTTTTTTTTCCTCTTGTAATTTTCAGAGGATAAAGAAACATCACCACTTATAAATGAGACCTAGCTTCCCACATAAATTTATAAATCTTATCTTTTTATCATGTTCACTCATTATATTTAAGGTAATGAACACTTGAAACATGGCTATAGTGGTTGAAAAGTGTAATTGCATAGTATATATGTGATATCGATGTGACATATTTTTCTTTTTGGTCTATTTTAAAAAGAATGTTACGATTTTACTATAATTAGAAATAACTTAACCTTAAAACTCTTTTTTACCTTTAATGAAAAGAATCTCAATCACACAAATATTTAAGGATTATTTTAGACTACAAATTTTAAAAATCTTTTTTTAAAAACATATACCATGTCAAATCAAATAAAATGAGACGGAAAAAAAATATCAGTACTGCTACTAATGCATGAAAAATGAAATTTATGTCACTTTTGTTAAGAAATGTAGTTGTTGAAAAAGTTAAAAGTAGTAAGGGACATGATTAGGATGTTATACCATCTTTTATTTTTGAAAAAACGGTTAAATATGCCCCTAAACTATTTAAATAGGTCTAGATATACCCTCCGTTTAAAGTTTGGATCACTCATGCCCTCGCCGTCCAACTTTTGGTCCAAATATATCCTTATGAGCGTTAGTTGTCATGTTGGACATATCCAACTCATTTTTTATTTCTTTAAATGCCACATGATATAACCATATCATTTTGACCTTACCACATGACATTTATGTGAAAATAGAAAGATATTCGGACTCATAAACACCTAATCCGACCCATAAATCAACTCCTTTTAAAATACACTATCCGACCCATTTTTAACAATTTTGTTTAATTTTTATTTTTTGGGTAAATCCCGAAAATGAGTAATTGATTAATAAAAAATAGAAAAATATGAAAAAAAATATAAAAATAACACCAAAAATTCAAAAATAAATATAGTAACCTTAAATCTAACATTACAATATTTTTTTAAAATTTTTATTTTTTCGGTAAATCTCGAAAATGAGTAATTGATTAATTAAAAATATGACAAGTATGAAAAAATATGATATTAAAGAAAAAATTATACAAATAAATATAGTAACATTTCATTCTACAATTTTTTTAAAATTTTTATTTTTTTCGACAAATCCCGAAAATGAATAATTTATTAATAACAAGGGAAAAATTTGAAAACAAAATAAAAAATTTACGTCAAAGTTCACAAATAAATATAGTAACATTAATTTCAATAATTTTTTTTAATTTTTATTTTTTTCAGTAAATCTCGAAAAATGAGTAATAGATTAATAAAAAAAATAGGAAAATATGAAAAAACTATAGAATTAACGCCAAAAATGACAAATAAATATTTTAACCTTAAATTCAACAGTTTCAACAATTTTTTTCATTTTATATTTTTTTCATATTTTCCTATTTTTTATTAATCAATTACTTATTGTTGAGATTTACCAAAAAAATACAAATAAAACAAATTTGTTGAAATTGTTGAATATAAGGTTACTATATTTCTTTGTGAATTTTTTGTATAAATTTTATATTTTTCATATTTTCTTTTTTTATTAATAAATTACTCATTTTCGAGATTTGTCAAAAAAATAAAAATTTGAAAAATATTGTAGCATGAAATGTTACTATATTTATTTGTAAACTTTTGGCGTTAATATCATATTTTTTTCATAGTTTTCATATTTTTTATTAATCAATTACTCATTTTTGAGATTTACCAAAAAAATTAAAAAATTAAAAAATATATTGAAATGTTAGATTTAAGGTTACTATATTTATTTGTGAATTTTTGGCGTTAATTTTATACTTTTCCATATTTTCCTATTTTTTATTAATCAATTACTCATTTTCTGGTTTATCGAAAAAAATAAAAGTTAAACAAAATTGTTAAAAGTGGGTCGGATAGTGTATTTAAAAGGAGTTGATTTGTGGGTTGGATTATGTGTTTATGAATCCGAATATCTTTCCATTTTCATGTAAATGTCATGTGGTAAGGTCAAAATGACATGGCAATTCCATGTGACATTCAAAGAAATGAAAAATGAGTTGGATATGTCTAACATGGCAACTAACGCCCATAAGGGCATATTTGGATCAAAAGTTGGACGACGAGGGCATGAGTGAACCAAACTTTAAATGAAGAGTATATCACCTTTTGGAATAGTTTAGGGGCATATTTAACTCTTTTCCCTTTATTTTTAAAAAGGATTAAAACACCTCCCTTTTCCCCCTCTAGTCTATATATATTGTTGAATAATCATTGTGAAAGACATCAACACTTCTCCTCAACAATTTTTCTGTAGTGTCACTACATCTTTTTATTTTCATATTTTAGTAAAATGGGTCTAAAGTCTGTGTTGTGTGCTAAGATGGAAATAAAGGCTAATAAGGATGTGTTTCATGATGCATTTACGAATAAACCACACCACGTCTCTACTATGTGTCCTTTGCATGTACAAGGTTGTGAGCTTCTTGAGGGTGCCTTTGGAACCGTTAGATCTAAAATTTGTTGGACATATACCCTTTTTAAGTTGAATGTTTAAAAATTTCTTAACAAAAATATTTTTCGTCAAAAGGGGTCGGAAATTTCTGCTAGGGACGAAGGGAGAATATTAGCAACCGATTTGAACAAATCTAGTACCCAGGGGCGGCTGGTAAGTTTAAAAAAAAAAAACTTTGGCCTTAGGCCCCCAATTTTAGGGGGTCCATTTTTTTTAGCTTAGGTAGGATTAAATTAAAAAAAAATAGAACAAAGACTCCAAATGACCAAATCCAAACGGCATTAATGAGATAACTGATTTACTTTTTATCTTCTCAACGTGTATTTCTTTTTTATTTGTACAGGGTTTTTTTTTTACCTTATACTTTTTCTAATTTGATTTTTATGTATTCTTATCATTCTCTCTTCCTCTCGTCTATTTCTTCTCTCTTTCACTTTTCTAATCTTACATATATCTTATTCAAAACTTAATAATGTACTAGTTTTATTGATAATTTTAATTTTTGAAAAAATATAATTTATGTTTTAAATTTGAAGAAAAATATATCACAACAATCCAATTCAATTTTGGAAATCAAGTGTTCATAATTTTAAATTCGGTAATATTATTCTAATTTCTAATATTACTTTTATTTTGTATCTTATATTTATTATATATTTTATTTGATATAGTAAATAGTGTTTTTGTTAGATTTTAATATGTCATCTAGAAAGTATGAATTCCCTCACTCAAAACTTAAAAGAAAAAAAAAAGTCGATAACTTTATAAAATCATACAAGTAGAAGACAATAGTCTAATTGAGACAATCAAATAAAAAGACTTGATTCTTTTCAAATGCTTACATTGCTTATAGAATAATGTTAGCAATTCCTGTAATAGTCCCCTCAACAAAAAGAAATTTTTCAAAATTAAAAATAATAAAATCTTATTTAAGATCAACAATGTCTCAGAAAGATTAAGTTATCTGGCTTTATTATCGATTGAAAAAGAATTATTAAAAGAGATTGACTACACAAAAATTATTAACAACTTTGCATCTCAAAAAGATAAAAAAAATATATTTGAAATAAAAAACATTTATAATTTTTTATTTTTTTTAAGGCCTCTAGTTTGATTTTGGCCTTAGGCCACCAACGGGTTTGAGCCGCCCCTGCTAGTACCTATTGATTAGATCATGTACTTGTGTTAGGAATTTCATTAAATATGTATGAATATTTAAGTGTGACCAGTCCAATTAACAATTAAATAGTATTATTATTTTTATTATTATTATTAATAATAATATTATTATTATTATGTGTAATGCTAAATGACCAGAAAATTTGGCAAGAATTTAGCTAGAAAATTAAAAAAATTATAATATTTTTTCTATTTTAAAATAAACTAATTTTTTTTCATTTTTTAGTTAAAATATATTAAAGTGAAAATGGTAAAAATGTTCAAAAAGGTAATATAATATAAGTAAAATGTTATTCTTGCCATATTTTTTAGCCAAAATTTTTTTCCTATTATTATTATTATTATTATTATTATTATTATTATTATTATTATTATTATTATTATTGAGTCATAAACCTTTCCTACTAAGTAAAAGGACAAGCCAAATATGAAGAATTTGTATTTAACTTTTAGTAAAAAAAAAAGTCCAATTACAACCCCCAACCCCTGCCCTTTCTCTCCCTCATATCCCATACTCATGATTGTCTTAGATATACACAAATATTTATAAAATAATATATAAATAAATACAAACCACTGACTGTTCTAAAAATAAAAACTTTTTTCCTTTCTATCAACATTGCAAGTATTTGGTACTCATTTCCAACTTCTTCTTTTCTTAAAGAAGTCTTATGATTACACATGATGAAATTTGGGAATAACTCTTTTGTTTTTGTAAGGCAGAAGGGGCAAAGAAGATCTCCAAGCAAATAATTGAAGCCGTAGATCATGAAAAAAAGGTGATCACAGTCAAAGAATTTGAAGGAGATCTAGTGAATAAATATGATAATTTTAAGGCAATTCTTCATATTGAAACAAAAGACGAAATCGATTTAGTAAGTTGGACAATAGAGTATGAAAGGTCAAATGAAAATGTCCCTGAACTAGTAAATTTTCTGGACTTCATTATTGGTATGACCAAAGCTATTGATGATCACCATGTCAATTGATTAATCGATGGGATCTCATATATATATATATATATATATATATATATATATATATGCATGTGAGCTTTACATAAATACTCCATGCTATGTTTGTTGTTTGAGAGTATGGTAAAAATAATAATCCATATGTTGGTTGTGTACTGTAATTTTTATTTGTTTTTTATCTTTGGTGATTTCATGTTTGTTGTGTCTTTCTCATGTAACCTTTGTGTTGTGTAATAAGACATGGGTATGAAGTTCATATTTGCCGCCTCCTAGTTTGTATAGCGATATTTTATTTTTATTTTTCTAAAAAGTATCAAATATATTCTTGTACTATCAGAATGGTTTAATATGGGAAAAGATATAAAATTCCCTTAAATTTGTCCGCGTAACTTACTTTAGCATTTTAACTAAACGGGTGTTTAAATACCCCCTTAACATCTTTTAGGTGTTTTTTTCAACCCTTTCATCACTAGCCCAGTTGAAGGCTCGGTGTTGTTGAGTTACACACGTTTTTATTCGTCCACACGTATATTAACTAAATTCCTAATTAATTACTTAAATCTTCATAGTAATTCTTTGTTTGCATCACTAATTGTCTTCCCCGATGTTTGTCACCTTCTCAACAACTCTTCTTTTTACGGTGATATTTTATTCAACTTTTCTTCTTTCATTATATAATAATTTTCTCTTTATGTAAAGAATAAAAAAAAACTTTTTCCGATTTTCTTTCTTTTCATGAGAAAATAAGTTCCAATATTTCATTTGTAGACATCAATTTCAACGTACATTAAACCAACAACTACTACACCCTCCATAATTATATCTAAAATTGAGCCAAAAACTAAATCCATCGATGAAGTTACCCTTCAATCTACAAATTATATTCAAATTTTAACTGCAATTCCAATTTAGTTTTAATTACATCATACCACCTTCCTCAAAAATAAAAAATAAAATATTTTCAATAAAATGTTAGTTCATCAATGAATTGAAAAAAATCTCCGCAATCAATTTTTTGCTAACAATATTGTTGGAATTCTACCCTCCTGAATTCTATAAAGGAACACATAAGGACTACTTGTTCCTGTTTGTTTGAAACTTAAAAATAATAAGATTTAACAGCACTTTATATTATTTATAACCTTCACACAATACAACGATTACAAAGCTCTTGTAACCCAAGAAATTATAAACTCTAATTTCTTTTCCTCAAGATACAAAAACTACTCCCTAGCTTTGTATCTTCTAACGCTCAACAAGTTTTGCAACTCGTTAAGTAACTCCTACTCACACAACTCAAATTGTAAACAAGACTCTTGAATACAATCTTACAATTTATCACACAACTCGCAGCACTCAAAAGTATTTATCAAAACTCTCTCAAACCTCTTGATCGTGTTTTGAACTCCTCTTTTTGTAAGTGTGCAATTTTTTCTGATGCAAATAGCTCCCTATTTATAGATCAGAACTTCAACAACTCTTTGTATAACTCAACTTGTATTTGCTTTCTTCAAATCCTTGTTGACTTCTACTTGGACTTCTTTCAAACCTCTTTACAGTACTCCAACTTCAACTTGGTTTAACAAAACTTTTTTCTTAAATAAATAAGAAAATACGTTTCCTTAAATAGATAAGGAAAACACACGCTCCTTAAATAGATAAGGAAACACACGCTTTTGTTGACTAAATCATCACCGCCTCAGGAATCAATATTTGTATAAAAAGTTTCCTTAAACTAATTTGCTCGACATTCCTATTTTTAATAGAACTACAATTATAACTGCAATTTCAGGACCAAGTTGATACTACCTGTTCTTTTGTTTGTTACCATAGTCAAAACAATGAGATTTAACAAATTCCCCCTTTTTGACTATGGCAAATAATTCAACTGCTACTAACATACAGGTAAGTAATCCCAATTTAATATACAGAGTGTTGTTGTCTGAATGTTGTTGCATATTGCATGTTGCTTCCCCCTTTTGACATTAGACAAAAAGCCATAAGATGAAAATATATAACAAAAACCAACTAAGTCATTAGTTACATCAGAAACAGATCACAAAAACAGTTAGTCTCATCAAAAGAAATGTCTTAACTAAGCATAAACAACTAAACATGAAAACATAAATTCATAGCCAAATATCACTAAGAATTACACAGAGGGAGAAGTTGGTTTTGTCAGAAGACCACAAACTTGCTGTAAACGGGTAGAATTAGAAGCACGCTCATCATCCAAAGCCTTCTGAGTCTTAGCAAGTTTCTTTTTAAGCTTAGAAATTTTATGATTCAACCGACCCATCTTCTTCTCATATTCAATATGTAACTGTCCAAGCTCAGTCATGTGAGAAGATTTCAAGATCTCAATTTTCTCATCCTTAGCAGTCACTGAAGACCTTAATCTTTGCATTTGTGCATTCGGGCCTCTTGAGAGTGGAGGGAAAGTAGCAAGATCAACATACCCAATTACATCCTTAACAGTTTGTTCATGCCACTGCTTTACAGGGACCTGAAAATACTCAAAGATATGTGCAAACCAAAAACCATATCCAAGCCCATGGTTGAAGTTATCATCCACAGACATCCTATTTATATGACACAGAATCAATTTAGGCAAGTTTATCTGAACCTTAGTAACCAGTAATTCCATAATTGTAAGATCCAAATAATTTGCTTCGGTACGCTTTTCTTTTCTTGGAATAAGAACCTTATGAACCATGTCAAATACTAGTTTATGAAGAGCACTCATAGCACCTCTATCCACCCTAGTTGAATTTCTTAATGTGGGATCATTGAAAAGCGACGTGATATTTCAAGAGCATAAGTACCTTCTACGACCGGCCAACTACGTTTGATATAATCACACCAACCTGAGTTGGGCACATCTAGGATTTGTTCTAACACTTCAGGTGTTAGGGTGAATGATACACCACCAACACTACTAGTGATAGACTCAACAGACCCAGTAGCATTAATGTAAAACTCCCTAGTTTCCTTCCTGGCTAGTTTGCGACGATAAGTCCCTTGAAGAAGCAAATTCGACCATCCCTGTACATTAATCAAAGCAAGTAATTCATTCATATCATCCCCTCCTAAACCAGTAATCAATCTTCCCCTAATTACTTCTTTCTTTCGAAAAGCCATTATACGATCTTCATGTTCTTTCCTGGTGACTTCAAGATCACTATCACTATGAGCATTTTGACCCAAATCTGTTGGCTTAGACACGGACCTCTTTCTTTTTCTATTATTCTTGTTGTTCCTTATATTATCAATGTCTAAAGAGTGAGAAGGAACGACGACCTTACTTGTAACGGACCGTTGTCTTGGAGTCACTGTAGAACAAGTCAGTGTTGCTTCAGTTCCTTGTTTAGATAGACTAGCTTTTTGATGACAGATAAGTGAACGAATTTTCTTGGGAACCAATTTGATGATAGGTATATCATCATCTTTAGACGAGAGATAAACCTGCCTCTTTGATAAACTAGATGTTCCCTCCATTGATTCTTTACTCAACCCATGACTGTTCTGTTTTCCCTGTTCTACACTCAACCCATGGCTGCTCAGTTTTCCAGATTCCCCCTTACGTTGTGCACTCGAGTTTTCCCTAACAACATCTCTGTTTTCTTCGCCCTGAATTATGGTGTCCTCCATTAATGGATAAGAAAAATGGGTTATTACTTGGTGGTCGATGAACATAACTGCCGGTAACTCTAAGAGATTTTCTGAGTTATCAATGGGAATAAGGGCCAGAGAAGATTTGATGATGGTGCCATTTAGGGTTTTGGGAAGAAGATGAGTTTCTTTGAAGAGGGAGAAAGAAAAAAAAATATTGTGAGATGAGAAAGGGTTTATGGGAAAAAGGAACGGGTTGATTGATTAGATATAAAGGGGATAGTTTTGGTGGTTTTTAAGAAATATCTTCTGACTAGAATTTAATGCAAATTTAGTGACAAGTGATACACCTTTAATATTTGATATTCAGTTATTTAAACAGAGTAGACATACTTGTTTGACATTTGATAACAGTTTTTAGCGTTCAATTTCATCAATTCCTAATTACTCAGTTGATCTTTATTAAACCCAACTCCAACCTGTTTCTTTCAAAGTGTTCCCTTGCTAATGTCTTTGTAAAAATATCTGCAATTTGTTTCTCAGTGGAACAAAAGTTCATAGTTATTTGTCCCTTCTCCACATTGTCTCTGAGAAAGTGGTGACAAATGTCAATGTGTTTAGTTCTCTTATGTTGTATTGGATTTTTTGCAATGTTGATTGCACTTGTGTTATCGCAGAAAATTGGAACTCGTTCAATATTAAAACCAAAGTCACTAAGTTGTTGTTTAATCCATAGAAGTTGAGCGCAAGATGATGATGATGCTACGTACTCAGCTTCGGCGGTGGATAATGCAACTGAGTTTTGTTTATTTGATCCCCAAGAGATGAGACAAGATCCTAAGAAGTGGGCCATACCTGTAGTGCTTTTTCGATCAGCTAAATATCCTGCATAATCTGCATCAGCATACCCAACTAATTCAAAGTTACTCTCTTTTGGATACCAAAGTCCTAAATCAGAGGTTCCTTTTAGGTATCTGAGAATTCTTTTGACTGCTTGGAGATGTGATTCTTTAGGATTAGTTTGAAAGCGAGCACATAATCCCACACTAAACACAATATCGGGTCTGCTAGCAGTAAGATACAGAAGTGAACCAATCATGCCTCTATACAGTTTTTGTTCAACAGTAGAACCTGTTCCTTCAAGATCTAACTTAGTGGCTGTGGCTATTGGAGTATCAATTAGTTTGGCATCGTCCATCTTAAACCTTTTGAGAAATTCTTTGACATATTTTTGCTGATGAATCCATGTGCCTCCAGGTACTTGCTTTATTTGAAGCCCAAGGAAGTAGTTTAATTCACCCATCATACTCATCTCAAACTCATTGCTCATAAGATTTGCAAATTCGTTTGTGAGATCCTTATTTGTTGCTCCAAAAATAATGTCGTCAACATAGATATGCACA
The DNA here is from genome assembly GCA_016801875.1 of Solanum sitiens. NCBI lineage: Eukaryota > Viridiplantae > Streptophyta > Magnoliopsida > Solanales > Solanaceae > Solanum > Solanum sitiens. The sequence goes on along the minus strand of JABWTJ010000204.1, from coordinate 508,410 downwards.
ATCAAAAGATCCTTTTCTTTATTTTTGAAGAAAAGTGTATTGTCAATTTTACCTCTTGAATAACCATGACTTAAAAGAAATTTTGACAATCTATCATCCATGCCCTTGGCGCTTGTTTCAATCCGTAAAGAGCCTTGTCAAGTTTATAGACATGATCAGGAAAGTCATTGTTCTCGAATCTAGGGGGTTGTTTAACAAATACGTCTTCTTGTAATAGTCCATTCAAAAAAGCACTTTTGACATCCATTTGATACAATGTGAACTCCATATGAGATGTGAATGCTATAAGTAATCTGATTGCTTCTAACCTTGCCACAGGTGCAAAAGTTTCATCATAGTCTATCCCTTCTTCTTGATTATACCCTTGAACAACCAGCCTAGCTTTGTTTCTGGTTATGGTACCATGTTCATCTAACTTGTTCCTGAATACCCATTTAGTTCCAATTATAGTTCTGTTTGGGGGCTTAGGTACTAGATGCCAAACTTTATTCCTTTCAAATTGATGTTATTCTTCTTCCATAACTATAATCCAATTTGTATCTTGAAGAGCTTCACTTATCTTCTTTGGTTCCACCATGGATAAGAATGCATTATGAGCACAATGATTCTTCATTCCTGACCTGGTGGTAATTACAGAAGAAATATCGGTGAGTAGGTTTTTCAATAGATGTGATCCTTGATATTTGTACTCTTTTAGAATCAGATTTGATTTTTCCCTATCCTGTTCTTCATTATATGAGATTGATCTGTATCAACTCTCTCATCAGAAGCCTCTCGTGTTTCAAGAGTTTCAGTACCTTCTCTATTTTCTATGTCAGGGGAACATGTTTTTTCAACCTGTTCCTGTTCAGCGACTGTATGTTCTTCAGCTGATGCTTCGTTAACCAGTACATCTTCTTTAGATATAGTGTTGCTTTCATCGAAAATAACATGCACACTCTCTTCTACACACATAGTTCTTTTGTTAAGTACCCTATAAGCTTACCTTTGGGTGGAATATCCAAGAAAACTTCCTTTGTCACTCCTAGCATCAATTTTTCCAAGCAGATTTTTTCCATTGATGTGAATAAAACACTTGCATCCGAACACTCTGAGATGAGAGATATTGGGATTTCTCCCTTTTAGTAGTTCATATGGAGTTTTTTCTAATAGAGGTCTGGACATGCATCGATTTATAGTGTAGCACGCAGTGTTTATTGCTTCTGCCCAGAACTAATTTGTGATTTTACTTGCGATCATCATAGTTCTAGCCATTTCTTGAAGAGTTCTATTCTTTCTACCACTCCGTTTTGCTGGGGGATTCTAGGAGCAGAAAAGTTATGATCAACTCCATGAGAGTCACAATATTGGGCAAACTTTGAATTCTCAAATTCAGTTCCATGATCGAATCTGATTGCCTTTAATTGTTTCCCAAATTTTGTTTGTAGTTTTCTCATCAGTGAACAAAACGCCTCAAAGGCATCATTTTTTGAATCAAGAAATAGTGTCCATGTGTACCTAGTATAATCATCAACTAAGACAAACACATATCTTTTCCCCTCTCTACTTTGAACCCTCATTGGTCCACATAAGTCCATGAGAATTAGTTCTAAGGAACAGGTAGAGCTTATCATCTGTTTGGATTTGAAGGATGATTTTATCTGTTTCCCTAGAGTACATGCTTCACACACCTTATCTCCTTGAATTTTGTTTTATGAAGTCCTATAACTAAGTCCTTGGTGATAAGTTTGTTCAATTGTACTTGGCTAGCATGACCCAACCGTTTATGCCACAACAAGGGATCTTTATCCAACACACTTTAACACACCAAATTTTTGTCAGAGATAGTTGAGGTATCTACCGTGTAGACATGTTTATCTCTTTTTCCAGTCAGCACTAATTTTTGTGTGTTTAGGTTGATTACTTCAACACCGGTGGATCGAAAAATTACCTTGTTTCCTTTGTCACATAACTGAGATATGCTGAGTAGATTGTGTCTAAGTCCTTCCACATAGTAAACTTTATCAATTGAGTGTTCATCAGATCTCCCAATCTTTCCACTTCCTCTGATTTGACCCTTTTTTCCACCACCAAAAGCTACCATACCTCATTTTCCTTCTTCTTGTGAGAGAAACAATTTCTTATTACCTGTCATGTGTCTTGAGCAAGCACTATACATGTACCAATGTTGCTTACTTTCTCTCGCTTCTTCCTGGAAAAAAAAATTAGAGGTTAGATTTAGGAACCCAGATTAGCTTGGGTCCTTTGTTTTGATCAAAAGGGTGAATAAGATCTCTATGAGCCCAGTTGGGCAGACTGTTTTTCCTAGGTATGTACCTGTTCCTCTGAGCAGTTTTATAGGTTCTTTTTGAATTATTTTTTTCAGTGGCAGTTTTGCATTTAGGACAATATTGTTTAGAATGACCTAGGTTTCCACAAATAATACAAAGCATAGGATTCATATTTATGGTTTGTTCATATCCTATTCCGGTTTTAATGTTCCTATTATTGTTACCTAGATGGGTTACTATCATGGAGGATTTTGTCCATTTGTTTGCTCTTTCCAGATCACTTCTCATCCTAGTTAATTCAAGATTTTTTCTCCTAGAGTTTTCCTTTTCTAGTTTTAAGTTATTTTTTAGTTCGTCAACCTCAAGTTTTTGGTCAGACAATTCATTTTTTCCTTTACCAAGAACTTTTAATTTTAAATTTTCAGTTCTTAGTTCTAGATTGTTAAATTCAAGTTGCTTGACTTTTTCTTGAAGGTCGAGTTTGTTCTTATTAAGATCAATGTGCTCAAACTTTAAGCTAGATAGTGAAGCAAGTAGTTGGCTTTTGGTGTTAACAAGTTCTTGAATTGTATCTATGGACGCAAGCAATAGGAGTGAAAGCTTTTTCTTAGAGAATTTTACTAGTTTATCTTTTAGGTTAAGAAGATTTACCTCAGTTTCTTTAGAGTCTGATTCAGGTTCAACATCTGATTCTTATATTGCCATCAAAGTAATGTCCTCACCATCTTTATACATGTCTGAAGAACCTGTTCCCCAGGCTGCATACATTGCTTGTTCTTTTTCCTTATTTTTCTTTTTGTTAAAGAGTTCCTTCCTTTTTTTTCAGCCTTTTCTTTTTTCCATTCTAATTCCCACATTGGACAATCCTTGATCTGATGATCTGTCTTACCACACTTGAAGCATCCCCCGCTTTGTGGTCTTACAAGAATTTTTTCTTTCGTGGGTGGTGATTTCTTGGTGGCGTTTAATCCCCTTTTGAAGAGTTTCTTGAAGTTCTTACTTATCAGGGCCAGATCATCATCATCTATATCAGATTCGTCACTTTCAGTTGCTTTAAGTCCAAGATTTTTCTCTTTATTTCCTTCACTTCTTTTATCAGCATTCATCTCATAAGTCTTGAGATTTCTAACTAATTCATCTAGAGTCATATTAGTTAGGTCCTTGGCTTTTCTAATAGCAGTGACTTTTATTTACCACGACCTAGGTAGAGTCCGAAGTACTTTGTCAATATGTTCCTCAGTGGTGTAAACTTTACCCAAAGATATTAATTCGTTTACCATAGTGGTGAATCTGGTAATCATATCTTGAAGTGATTCTCCGGATTTCATCTTAAATGCTTCGTATTCCGAGCACAATCTGGCAATCCTAAATTTTTGGACTTGAGTTGTACCTTCGTGAGCGTTTTGTAAGGTGTCTCATATTTGTTTGGCAGTGGTACAACTTAAGATACGGTTAAACTCATCAGGTTCTAGTCCACATACAAGAATGCACTTAGCTTTTGCATTCTTTCCTAGCATCTTGTAATCCTTTTCATCATATGTATCTGTGGGTTTAGGTACTTTATTACCTTCACTGTCAGTAATAGTAGGAATTAGTGGTCCCTTAGTAATTCTCACCCACAATTCAATCTTCAGCTTGAATGAAGTTTTCCATCCTTGCCTTTCACCATGAGTAGTATTGTCCATTGAACAATGGAGGTCTGTTAATGTGTTGCCCTTTACCATGTCCGAGTGGAGGTGCAGAACTTATGTTGATCTTTATCTTAAGTTGTTAGACTTTTCAAAGATAACCTTGTTTTGATACCACTTGTTGGAATTCTATACTATTACCTTCAATTTCTCCAATGTCGCACAACCCGACACCTCGTCAATACAACTTTAAATCTAAAAAATGGCAACATAAAATACGAACAATGGTTATTACTTACAATGAATTGAAGGAAAACAAAGAAATACATGTGAAGTGAAAAGAGATTTTCCTAGGGTTTTCATCGAAGAAGAGAGAGAATCATATGAAGGAGTTGAAAGATCAACATTCCCTTTTTCAATTTTTCTTTTAGTTTGCAAAAAAAAATGAGGTGTAAAGAGGTTTAAGAGTTAGAATCATATAACTGGTCCACGTAAAACGGTTGTGTTGCACGTGCCTATGGTCTACCGAAGTTTGTGCAAAAAGTGTTAAAGTGACACATGGGGACCCTATGTTAGGTTCTTAAATGTAAATTGTTCAGTTGAGGTGTCTAATTGTGAAACATTGTGCCAAGTTTAAGGGGTTATCGATGAATTAGGCCAATAATAAATATAATTTTTGTAAAATTGTTTTAAGAATTATATAAAGTATAGTTTTTCGATAAAAAGTGATATGATGAACCACTTAGCTCTTCCCTTACATATTCCCCGGAATATCTACTAATCTCTAGTTTTATACTCTCTTCGTCCAATAATGGTTGTCCACTATACTAAAGATAGTTGTCAAACAATATTTGTCCGACTTAGAAAATCAAGAGATAATTATCTTTTATATATATATATTACCCTTGTTATTAAATTCTATATATCATCTAACACATTTCTCAAAGCGTTAAATTTAATAAAGTCAAAGGATAAATTAGTAATATTACTCCTATTACTTATTGTTTTCTAAGAAGTGTGTCAAGCCATAGTTGACAACTATTGTCGGACAAATCAAGGAGTATAAATAGACGGTTTTATTAATGAATAACTAGAACTCTGTGTGTAATATTTCAGTATTATTTTGTCTATTATCAATATGCAAATTCAGAAAATTGTATTGAACTCTCCATGAGATATGATTTTAAGTTGCTAATATGTAATTTTTTACAAAATTAAAAATTAATCATTTTAAGGATCCTCGAGAGATTAAGAGTCTTCACTACTAAAAGGGTTTGAACTACGGTTGCGTATCGATCAGTTCGATTTTGAAATTTATCGGTTTTGCTTATTGGTTATCGGTTTGTAAAGATGCTAAACCGTTATTGAACCATTAAGATATTGGCTTATCGGTTATTGATTTATTGGTTTTTATTGTTATTGGTTCAACCGTTAAGATTTGACTCACAAATAAAACCATTGAAAATCACTTAGAAACAACGTGACAAACCAAATCAACCATGCACATGAGTTCACAAGTTCCATCTTTCTCAAAAACAAATATTTTTACATTGTAGAATAACCAAGTGTTTGAAACAACCAGAAATAAATGTAGGAAACCAAACTATAAGTCACGGACATTAAATACAAAATAGTATAAATATAACTATTTGATTTACCATCGGGTTATCGGTTAACCCGTTTAAAAAAAACTTCAAACTGTTAACAAAATCGATAATCCGATTAAGAAAAATCAAAATCACTATCTGAACTGCTAAATCAATAACTTAATACTAATAAATTAATAACTTTTTTTCCATTCATGTTATCGATTTTGAACAACCCTAATTTAAACATTTGATCTTTGAAATAAAAGGAATGTAACTCCAAAATTAGAAGTAAGTTGAAATGTAAAAGGCAAATGAAATTAAAATTTAAATTGATGTGAAAAGAAGAATTGCTTTTGTAAAAAAATTTATAGAGGTTAAAACAACAAATTATACGTTGTGGATATATGTCGGGGGAGGCGAGTCGAAAACAATAATTTTCTCTGTAGATTTGTCCCTTAGTTTAAATGTCTAATAGAAGCTCCCTCAAAGTTAAGATTGTTCGCGATATTTTTTGAGATTATTCATGATTTTCCAAAAAGAAAAATGAATTAAATTATTTCAAAGTAAATACATTTAAAAAATATAACAAGGAGTAAATATAATCTGATACTGAGATTATAGAGATAAATATGATTCTTTTCTGTTTGAAAAATAAATAATAAATGTTTAAAAAAAACATAATATATATATATATATATATATATATATATATTACTAATATGTTGAAAATGTCAAATAAATAAATGCATTATGCCACTACGCCAGGAAGTGCATGTCCGCTTGTTAGGGTCAAGGCAACAATCCCCTCCAGCCCCACCTACCTCAAGATTTGAATTCATAATCTTTATTTTGATACCATACCATTAATAATTAAGATCAAGTGTCTATCATCGTATCAAATGTTATAGCTGATAACAAATATATAATTTTATTTCTTAATTAAATCTACCAAATAAGTATGATGTTCAGTAATGACGTAAATTCGAACCATTCAGCCCCTCGTGGATCTAATCATAGACAAGATATAGATATGACCCAACACTTTTCTTTTGACAAATATTGCTATATATATATATATATATATATACTCCCTCTGTTTCAAAAAGGATGGCCTAGTTTGACTTGAAACGGAGTTTAAGAAAAGAAGGAAGACTTTTAATCTTGTGGTTCTAAATTAAAGTTATGTCAAATGTATCAAAATGCCCTTCAATCTTGTGGTCTTAAACATGTCACGTGAAAAGTTAAAGTTAAAGTGTTGCCAAAAAAGGAAATGGTTCATTCTTTTTTAAACGGAAGGAGTCATAGATCATATATCAGTGTTAGAAGCTGAATGATATATACTAGAAAAATACATATCCTATTTTTTTTTCCTCTTGTAATTTTCAGAGGATAAAGATACATCACCACTTATAAATGAGACCTAGCTTCCCACATAAATTTATAAATCTTATTTTTTGCCATGTTCACTCATTATATTTAAGGTAATGAACACTTGAAACATCACTATAGTGGTTGAAACAGTGTAATTGCATAGTATATATGTGATATCGATGTGACACATTTTTTTTTTGGTTCATTTTAAAAAGAATGTTACGATTTTACAATAATTAGAAATAAGTTAACCTTAAAATTCTTTTTTACCTTTAATAAAAAGAATCTCAACCACACAAATATTTAAGGATTATTTTAGACTATAAATTTTAAAAAAAAAAATTAAAAACATATACCATGTCAAATCAAATAAAATGAGACGGATAGAAAATATGTTACTAATGCATGAAAAATGAAATTTATGTCACTTTTGTTAAGAAATGTAGTACTTGAAAAAGTTAAAGTAGTAAGGGAATGATTAGGATGTTATACCATCTTTTATTTTTGGGAAAACGGTTAAATATGTCCCTAAATTATTTAAATAGGTCTAGATATATCCTCCGTTTAAAGTTTGGATCACTCATGCCCTCGCCGTCCAACTTTTGGTCCAAATATACCCTTATGAGTGTTAGTTGTCATGTTGGACATATCCAACTCATCTTTTATTTCTTTAAATGCCACATGGAATAACCATATCATTTTGATCTTACCACATGACATTTATGTGAAAATAGAAAGATATTCGGACTCATAAACACCTAATCCGACCCATAAATCAACTCCTTTTAAATACACTATCCGATCCATTTTTAACAATTTTGTTTAATTTTTATTTTTTGGGTAAATTCCGAAAATGAGTAATTGATTAATAAAAAATAGGAAAAATATAAAATTAACACCAAAAATTCAAAAATAAATATAGTAACCTTAAATCTAACATTTCAATATTTTTAAAAAAAAATTCCGGTAAATCTCGAAAATGAGTAATTGATTAATAAAAAATATGACAAGTATGAAAAAATATGATATTAAAGCCAAAATTATACAAATAAATATAGTAACATTTCATTCTACAATTTTTTTAAAAGTTTTATTTTTTTCGACAAATCCCAAAAATGAATAATTTATTAATAAAAAAGGAAAAATATGAAAACAAAATAAAAAATTTACGTCAAAGCTCACAAATAAATATAGTAACCTTAAATTCAATAATTTCAATAATTTTTTTTATTTTTATTTTTTTCAGTAAATCTCGGATAATGAGTAATAGATTGATAAAAAAATAGGAAAATATGAAAAAACTATAGAATTAACGCCAAAATCACAAATAAATATTTTAACCTTAAATTCAACAGTTTCAACAATTTTTTTCATTTTATATTTTTTTCATTTTATTTTTTTTTTCATATTTTCCTATTTTTTAATAATCAATTACTCATTGTTGAGATTTACCAAAAAACTACAAATAAAACAAATTTGTTGAAAATTGTTGAATATAAGGTTACTATATTTATTTGTGAAATTTTTGTGTAAATTTTATATTTTTTCATATTTTCTTTTTTTATTAATAAATTACTCATTTTCGGGATTTGTCAAAAAGATAAAAAATTTAAAAAAATTATAGCATGAAATGTTACTATATTTATTTGTAAACTTTTGGCGTTAATATCATATTTTTTTTCATACTTTTCATATTTTTTATTAATCAATTACTCATTTTTGAGATTTACCAAAAAAATAAAAAAATTTAAAAATATATTAAAATGTTAGATTTAAGGTTACTATATTTATTTGTGAATTTTTGGCGTTAATTTTATACTTTTCCTTATTTTTCCTATTTTTTATTAATCAATTACTCATTTTCGGGTTTATCGAAAAAAATAAAAATTAAACAAAATTATTAAAAGTGGGTCGGATAGTGTATTTAAAAGGAGTTGATTTGTGGGTCGGATTAGGTGTTTATGAATCCGAATATCTTTCCATTTTCATATAAATGTCATGTGGTAAGGTCAAAATGACATGGCAATTTCATGTGGCATTTAAAGAAATGAAAAATGAGTTGGATATGTCTAACATGGCAACTAACGCCCATAAGGGCATATTTGGACCAAAAGTTGGACGGCGAGGGCATGAGTGAACCAAACTTTAAACGGAGGGTATATCTAGACCTTTTCGAATAGTTTAGGGACATATTTTACCCTTTTCCCTTTATTTTTAAAAAGGATTAAAACACCTTCCCTTTCCCCCTCTAGTCTATATATATTGTTCAATAATCATTGTGAAAGACATCAACACTTCTCCTCCACAATTTTTCTATAGTGTCACTACATCTTTTTATTTTGATATCTGTAGTAAAATGGGTCTAAAGTCTGTGTTGTGTGCTAAGATGGAAATAAAGGCTAATAAGGATGTGTTTCATGATGTATTTACAAATAAACCACACCATGTCTCTACTATGTGCCCTTTGCATGTACAAGGTTGTGAGCTTCTTGAGGGTGCCTTTGGAACCGTTGGATCTAAAATTTGTTGGACATATACCCTTGGTAAGTTGAATATTTAAAAATTTCTTAACAAAAAATATTTTTCGTCAAAAAGGGGTCGGAAATTTCTACTAGGGACGAAGGGAGAATATTAGCAACCGATTTGAACAAATCTAGTACCTATTGATTAGATCATGTACTTGTGTTAGGAATTTCATTTAATATGTATGAATATTTAAGTGGCAATCCAATAACTAAGACAAGGTAGTGGGTTTGGTAATATACTCAAAACACATTAACTTCAAATCTTAGCCCGATCTTTACTTTCCATTCATGAAATCATTTTCCTCTATCTTAATGTCATATTTACTTAGCTTGCTCCAATTAACAATTAAATATTATTATTATTATTATTATTATTATTATTATTATTATTATTATTATTATTATGGGTAATGCTAAATGACCAGAAAATTTGGCTAGAATTTAGCTAGGAAATTAAAAAAATTATAATATTTTTTCAATTTTAAAATAAACTAATTTTTTTTTTCATTTTTTAGTTAAAATATATTAAAGTGAAAATGGTAAAAATGTTCAAAAAGATAATATAATATAAGTAAAATGTTATTCTTGCCATATTTTCTAGCCAAAAATTTTTCCTATTATTATTATTATTATTATTATTATTATTATTATTATTATTATTGAGTCATAAACCTTTCCTACTAAGTAAAAGGACAAGCTAAATATGAAGAATTTGTATTTTCCTTTTAGTAAAAAAAAAGTCCAATTACAACCCCCAACCCCTGCCCTTTCTCTCCCTCATATCCCATACTCATGATTGTCTTAGATATATACAAATATTTTTAAAATTATATATAAATAAATACAAATCACTGACTTTTCTAAAAATAAAACCCTTTTTCCTTTCTACCAACATTGCAAGTATTTGGTACTCATTTCCAACTTCTTCTTTTCTTAAAGAAGTCTTATGATTACACATGATGAAATTTGGGAATAACTCTTTTGTTTTTGTAAGGCAGAAGGGGCAAAGAAGATCTCTAAGCAAATAATTGAAGCCGTAGATCATGAAAAAAAGGTGATCACAGTCAAAGAATTTGAAGGAGATCTAGTGAATAAATATGATAATTTTAAGGCAATTCTTCATATTGAAACAAAAGACGAAATCGATTTAGTAAGTTGGACAATAGAATATGAAAGGCCAAATGAAAATGTCCCTGAACTAGTAAATTTTCTGGACTTCATTATTGGTATGACCAAAGCTATTGATGATCACCATGTCAATTGATTAATCGATGGGATCTCATATGTATATATATGCATGTGAGCTTTACATAAATACTCCATGCTATGTTTGTTGTTTGAGAGTATGGTAAAATAATAATCCATATGTTGGTTGTGTACTGTAATTTTTATTTGTTTTTTATCTTTGGTGATTTCATGTTTGTTGTGTCTTTCTCATGTAACCTTTGTGTTGTGTAATAAGACATGGGTATGAAGTTCATATTCGCCTCCTCGTAGTTTGTATATCGATATTTTATTTTTATTTTTCTAAAAAGTATCAAATATATTCTTGTACTATCAGAATGGTTTAATATGGGAAAAGATATAAAACTCCCCTAAATTTGTCCGCGTAATTTACTTTAGCATTTTAACTAAACGGGTGTTTAAATACCCCCTTAACATCTTTTAAGTGTTTTTTTCAACCCTTTCATCACTAGCCCAGTTGAAGGCTCGGTGTTGTTGAGTTACACACGTTTTTATTCGTCCACACGTATATTAACTAAATTCCTAATTAATTACTTAAATCTCCATAGTAATTTTTTGTTTGCATCACTAATTGTCGATGTTTGTCACCTTCTCAACAACAATTCTTTTCACGGTGAAATTTTCTTCAACTATTCTTCTTTCATTATATAATAATTTTCTCTTTATGTAAAGAATTAAAAAAAAACTTTTTCCATTTTTCTTTCTTTTCATGAGAAAATAAGTTCCAATATTTCATTTGTAGACATCAATTTCAACGTACATTAAACCAACAACTACTACACCCTCCATAATTATATCTAAAATTGAGCCAAAAACTAAATCCATCGATGCAGTTACCCCTCAATCTACAAATTATAATTCAAATTTTAACTGCAATTCCAATTTAGTTTTAATTACATCATACCACCTTCCTCAAAAATAAAAAATAAAATATTTGCAATAAAATGTTAGTTCATCAATGAATTGAAAGAAATCTCTGCAATCAATTTTTTGCTAACAATATCTTTAGAAAAAAATAGTGGAAATCCGCTTTTTTTTATAACTCTTTAAACTCATAGATCTAATAAATTTTTTTGATGTTAAAAATAATGTCAATGAATCAAACATTAAAAATTTTATCAAAGAAAAACAGAATAAAAAATCGATTAAAAACAGAAAAGAAAAGAAGAAGAAATACTGTGGAAAAAGTTACCGTGAGGAGTAAATGTTTACCAGAATTAAAAAAATAAGAAAGAGAAAGGGTCTTTGAGAAAAGAAAAAGATAGGAAGAAGAAGATGAAAAAAAGAGAGAAAAGAAATCCTACAGAGAAATGTTAATTTAAATAAATAAAATGTTTAAAAATTTATATTATATAGAAGAGTGAAGTGGGAGGACGATCAAGGGCAAAAATATAATTTCACGCTAACAAAAATTTACTAAGAAATATAATTAATAATTCTAGAAACGTCTTTCTATATATGAAGTGAATAATGATCAAGGGCAAAAATATAATTTTTTAGGCTAACAAAAATTTATCAAGAATTATAACAAATTAAATAGTTCTAGAAATATCTTATGTTATTGTTATTATCATTAATTTATTTTGTTATTACTTCACTTTCTTTTCTTTTGTGAGTTATTGTGATATCTATTTTATTATTACTCAATTTTACTATTTCTTTACTTTAATTTAATTCTTAATATTTTTTTCTATTCATTATGCTTATAAAAAATGCCTACTTTTTATATAAAATTTTATCATGAATTAATTATTTCCATCTTTATTTTGATTCTAATTAATATACTTGAAAATAAATAAGTGTGATAAAATCAATAATATATATATTAGATTGAAATTACAGAAAAAGATGTTAAAAAGTAAATTTACAAATAAAGATGATATTTGTATTACACACAACTAAGAATAAAAATATAATTTCGTTCTAACAAAAATCTATCAACAATAAATAATTCTAGAAACATCTTTCTATATATATGAAGTGAATGATGATCAAAAGTAAAAATGAAATTTCATGCAAGTAAAAATCTACCACGAATGATAACAAGAAAATTAAATAATTCTAAAAACATCTTTAGTTATTATTATTACTATTACCACATTTTTGTTATATCTTCATTATTTATGAGTTATTGTGATATCTATTTATTACATAAAAGTAAATATATAATGGTTACGCTTAGCTCTTAATAATTATATATCAAGTATAATATTAGTTGGAATCAACCAAAACTAAAATTAAAATTAATATTTATATATATATATATATATATATATATATAATTTTGTGTATTGAAATATTTTTTAATTTTGTGATCTTAAAAAAGCTATATAAAAAAATTAATTCAGAAGTTATTTTCTTTTTGAAAAAAATAAAAAATAAGTATATATAAATCAAAAAGGAGGGATTCATATATTAAAAATTAAACATATATGTGTTATAATTAAAATGAGCTTTTATATATTTTTTTTAAAAAAAATTGTTTGGCTTCCTTCTATTAATTTGTGCATATATGTGGAGTTTTAAAGATTTGAACACCTTAATATAGATATATAATGATTTGAAAATTTTAATTCTACGTTTTAATTTCTAACTTGTTGCATATTTGAAAATTACATAAAAAATAAAGAAGTTTAAAGCAATGTAACAATTTAAGATATTTTTAGAAAAAACATAGTTAAAAAAAATAATGAAATTTAGTTGACTCCCTTATTTTTACCGAAACAAAAAAAAGTTGCATATATTGTTTGAAAATAACGTAAGAACTACAAAGTACTATGAACCACAGTAAAATGACAACTGAAAATATGTGAGAATCATATAAGAAATTTCGTTGACTTTCCTAAAATCACTTGTATCACATAAAATAAAATAGATGTAGTAACATATATTATTCGAAAATGACACAAAAGGTACATAAATTAATAATTTGAAATATTTTTAAAAAAAACACATAAAAAATTTAGTTCATTTTATCAAATTTCACTTGTGTCACATAAATTGAAAGGAAAAAAAAAGGGCAACTTTCACATATAGCAAACAAAAAAATCATATTTGTATGCTATAGCAAAGTTTGCATAATTGTGCTCCATAGAAAACATATACTGTATAATTTGCTATACATATACAACTGTATAATTCGCTGGCCTCGCTATACATATACAATTGTATGATTCGCTGGCCTAAAGTATAATTCACTGGCTTATTTCGCTGCAATTGTATAATTCGCTGACCTATTTCACTGCAATTGTATAACGCGCAATTGTATAATTCGCTGGCCTATTTCGCTGCAATATGTGTATAAAATTTGCTTTGATACAATTGAATCAAAGTAAAATATTTGTTATTGTATAATTATAAGTGTATAGGAAGAATATATATGTTTTTCTGTCGCTTTATACAAAGACAGAAACACAATTTATACACTTCTGTTTTATAGAACGAGAGAAAATTATATTTCACTGCAATTGTATAATTCGCAATTGTATAATTCGCTGACTTTTTTCGCTGCAATATTTGTATAAAATTTGTATTTGTATACAATTGAATCGAAGTAAAATATTTGTAAATTGTATAATTAAGTGTATAGCACGAAGATATATATTTTTGCATGTGTATATACAATTTGCTCTCGCTTTATACAAAACAGAAACACAATTTATACACTTTTGTTGTATAAAGCGAGAGAGGCAAGCAGAGGGAGAGTGGTGAGCGAGAATGGGAAAGTGGCGAGTGAGAGTATTGGGAAAGAGGCGACTGACAAACTTTGGCAAAAGTTTGTTATGGGGCACAATTAAATCAAACAGTAGCTACTCCATTTATTTTAGGTTATTAGTTTGCTATTATATACAATTATCCCAAAAAAAACTAGAGAAATTTAGCAAACTAGTCACAATCCCTAACTTAATTAGTAAAAACATCTATATTTTAAAATAATTATTGAAAATGTCAAAATGTCAATACTTTAGAAAGTAATTTGTATCAAAATTTATTTCTCAAAACAATCCAACATTGAAAAATTCTACATCTATTACCCATTTACACTTCTTCCTATGCTTTAATACCATTAAATTTATTTTTCATCTTTCACTTTTCAATTTTTTTTCTCTTTCATCAACTTTTCAGTTTTCACCATCCCCATCATTCACTTTTCTCTTCTTCTTTTTTCTTTCATCAAAATTTCACCATTATTCTTTCTCATTGTTGAAAAGAACTAATTATTCAAGTTCATAACAATTTTTCAGATCTATCAATTAATCAAGAAATCTCACAATTGATAAATGTATTTTTGAAGTCATCATTTATTTTGCGAGATTTTGTTTTCAAAATCATACATTATGTTGAATTTTCGGATTGTATGTATTGAGGATTTTTCGTAAATTTTTTTAATTTTTATGTGAGTTTGTTAACATACTCATCAAATATTTATGTATTTCAGATTTTTAGTATTTTAAATAAAAATTTTGATCTTTTTTATGATTTATTTTTATATTTCAGATTTAGTAAAATCTACATTAGCATTTAGGTATTGAGTTGTTTTGCAAAAATATTTGAAAGTATTTTGGATGTTCTGTAGTTTGTAGTCAAATTTGTTTTTACAAACTGATAATCTAAATACAAATATGTAGTTTGATTATTTAAAATTGTGAATGAATACGAAATCAACGATAAACTAGTTGGTATAAACATATAATAAGCAAAATGAAATACAAAACTATTTGACTGATGCAATTAGGATGAATACACATATAATGAATACATAAATAAACTGTATTTTGGCTATTTATAGTTGAGAATGAATACAAAAACAAAATATAAATACAAAACTTTATGGTATATATTAGGACGAATACGAAATTAAATCTAAATACAAACTTTATGGTATACATTAGGATGAATACAAAATCAAATCTAAATACAAATTATTTGGTATACAAAGTGATATTGAAAAAAGCAAAATAAAATACATATGTAAGATGGATGAATACCTATATCATGAATATACATGAGTATTGTATTCTGAATATCGGAAAATTTCTTAAAGGAGATATATAAACTTCATAACAACATGATAGCCTAATAACTTTATAAAATTTAGATATTTTTAAAGATAATTATAATTTCATAACGTCAAAATGATGCCTTATTAGAATAAACTGCTTCAAATATGATAATGTATAGTAAATAAACGTGTTTGCAAACAAACAAAAAATTAAGAAAATTGCATATTGAATTTTTAGATCAATGGTGATTGGCGTATTTTTTAGAACATGGTGAAAGAATAAGAAAGAGATGGAAGTTGGTGTATTTTGATAAATTGTCAATTAGTTCTTTGTTTTTGAATTTTTGTAACTGATGAGACTTTTAAGCAATTATCTCTTTTTAATATTTTTCTCTCCCTTAATTTCTCCTTTCTGTTTTTAACAATTGTTTCTTTTTTGACATTTTTACTAAATATTGAAAGTATTGACAATGAATCCTATTAAATATCAAAATATTGACATTTTAAAAATGTTCCCAAAAAAATAACATATGTTGGGCCTGCGCTAGCGCAGACACCTGATATCTAGTTAGTAAAATAAGTTATTAAATATGTCATCCAATAAAAAGATGACATGTGTCAGTTTTTTAATTTTAATTTGTCTCATGCGCTTATAGAAAGTTGATGATACAAATTTTACCACGTTATCTTTTAAGGGGTAACTAAATTCAATTCAAATTATATTAGGGGGTAAACAAACACCTATATAGTTAAAATGTTAAAGTAAGATGTGAAGACAAGTTTGGAGAAAATTTTATGTATTTTCTCATTTTAATATTTATAATTTGACATTCAAATTTGCTTTCATACAGATATAAGAACATGTCATTTTTAAATAGGCAATTCATTTTTATTTATTTTTTTCATTATTGTCTATGAATTGGATTTACATATAATTATCCACTATGTTGCCATATGATGTCTCAATGACTCAAATTAGACCATCACCAATCCTAACATCAAAGTTTACATCAAATTCTATATTTAGTGTAAAAATTTAGTGTTTTGACCTTCAACTCATACCAATTTTCACATCAAATTTGGTGTGTGAATAGTGTTACATCAAATAATTTGGTGTAACACTATTCATCACACCAATGAACTTTTTGAATATTATAATATTATTTCATTATACAAATTTTTAATTAAACATTATATAAATTGTATTTAATTAAATCTCTTGTGTATTTAACTATTTTTATGTAGTATTAATTTTAGATATAAAATTTAGCTTTTTTATATATTAATTTTTCTATATGACTTTTTTTAAAAATTAAATTTATGTTAATTCTACTACAAATTTTATAAACTACAACTAACTTTCACAAAAATTAAAAATGCAAACATATAAATTTTTAAACAAAATAATGCAATTGAGGATGACCGTGATTTTAATGCACCAATTCAAGATGCGTCGGAAGATCCAACTCCTATCATAAAAATGACAATAGATGAAAATTATCAATTTCAACAATTTCTAGCTCAATATAAAAAAATAAAGGACAAAAAGCGCATTTTGAACTACATAATGCATTACTATAGCATTTGTGGGAGCACCGTAATGATCTTGAAAGTTCAATATTTATATATAATTTAAAAGATGTTTTTCAATTATGTAATGTTTATTTGATTGTATTTCATTAATGATATCACTTTTATTTGTATTATCCATTATTATGTATAATGTATAATATTTACTAGCAACTTATATTATTTTAAAAATTATGGTACAAAATAATTTTATATTAAACGAATATAATAGGAAATAATATGAATCATATACGGTGAATGTTTTATAAAGAAATTATTTTATGAAATAAGAAAATATAAATGAAATAAGAAATAATAATATAATAATGAAGAGAAAGAAAAAAATATTTTTTGGTGTAAAATTTGCTTGGTGCATTGGGTTGGAGTTGATTACACCAAATTTGGTGTAAAATTTGGTGTTTGGGTTGGAGATGTCCTAAGGCCTAGCTCGAATGGTAAAATGTGGAGGGTTTATTACTTAGGTTACAGGTTCAAACCCCACACCATGCAAATTGAAGCTTGATATTTAAATGGAGAAGGTTAGAGGAGCAGGCCTATTATTCACCAAATCTAATTAGAAAGTTGTGATTGGTCCAAAATAGGGGTTACTGATAAATTTCTCGATTATAAAAAAAAGTCACAAGTTATTATTAGATTATGTACCTCCTAACTTTGAAACGGAACACCACATTTAGATTTTACGTAAAGTAAGTTATTCGAAGAATATTTTTCGAAAAATGATTGTAGGAGTATACGATTAGGAGATGGATGAATGGAATCATCAATTCACTGAGCTTTTAGCTGAAGTGTAATTTATGTTTTCATGTTTATTTTTTATATATATTTCTTTTACATTATATAATAATTAGAAGTTGCATTCGTAATTATTACAAGAATAAAAATTAAATTAAATTGCAAATAGAAAATGAGTTGGAAGATTCAAATGCTAAGTGATATATTTTCACAATGACATACTGTAACAGCAACATCAGAGTGGCGCAGCGGAAGCGTGGTGGGCCCATAACCCACAGGTCCCAGGATCGAAACCTGGCTCTGATATTCAGAAGCAAGCTTCCAAATCCCACTTAATTTTTAGAAAAATGTCGGTACCAAATAAGCAAACATATTTTTTTTTTGTCAACTGCACTTTTGATCATATATTAAAAAAATAATCATTTTGATCAACTAGATTATATTATTTAAATTAAATTTTAAATTCAAAAGCTAGGTGAATAGTATACCAAGTTGCGATTCTTAGAAATATTTAAAATGTTGGTCAAAGTTCATATAATTTGAATCTCAGAAACCAAATTTTGAAAAGTGAGAGTAATACAAGAAACGAGAAATGTATCGTTACTTTTTATACGACCATGAAATTGGTGAGCTACCAAGGTAAACAACCTAACATTTGATGGAAATCCAATCGAAAAGATCTCCATCCATTCAATATTTTAATATCAATTTTTCTCATACGATATATGTACAATTACTAAAAATCATGCATGTAGTTATTTTAAAACGATTGTAGTAAATATAATATGATGCTTCTATTGAAAAGCTAAACTGTCAGCTTCTTCTAACAATTTTTCTTCTAAATATACATTTCCTATAAATTATTATCTTCAGGTGCAAAATAATCAACTATAAATAACATATTAGATCTAATCCATCAACTTTGATTAATTAAAGTTCCTACTTCTATAATCATTTTTGGTACTTGAAAATTACGCAAAGCTACAAAGGAATTAGGGAAGTAAATAAGCAACAAGCCCATAAATCAAACCACCAAAATGATCATATTATGTTCTAGAAACCGTCTCTTTTTCTTTTCTTTCTCCACATATGTGACTGATTTAGATATGAAATTAGAATTAAACTTCGTAAATTCTGAATTTACCATCAAACTCATTGTTCTTGTAATTACTCAATTCACAATTAAAAAATCTATACATATTTACATCAATTTGTAATATAACTATAAAGAGGGATAGATCATATCGGGCGGAAGGTAATCAATCGATATCTTTGATAAAAAAAAATAACACTATATACATGATAATTTCTTTTCTTTTCATTATATATATATATATATATGTATATATATATATATATGGATTGTGAATCCTTTGAACACGAAAGTAGATGTTAGTGATCTACGAAATTAAAATTAAACTTAAGACTTTAAATTTAAATATCAAGATACTTAATTTGTTAAAGTTATTGAATTCTTTCGAACTTGGTAATATCAATCTTACTAGGATGAAAATCAGAAGCCCACCAATCGTATCACTTTTATTTCATTATTATACATGGTCCCAAAAAATGCAAGATATTCTCACTCAACTCTAATCTCCAAGGTTACATGTCAACCACAAGACTTCAAATCCTACGTGTCCTTCAAACACACCCCTGAAAATCAGCTATGATAAGAATTAGATAAGGCCTTGTGTATTTTCAACCGTTAGATCAATTCATCTTCTCATCCAACGTTCAAAATTCTCTCTTCCATATATCAAAAATCAGTACCTTCTGCACCAATATAACCAACTATAATCTCTGCATTTCCTATCACATCCAATTCGCCGATCGATTTTCCATAACCCTAATCTAGCTCCACCATGGCCACCGCCGCAGCTACATCCTCATTCATCGGAACACGGCTACCGGAAATCCACTCCGGCGCCGGTAGAGTTCAAGCCCGATTCGGATTCGGACAGAAAAAAGCCGCACCGAAAAAGGCTGCGAAGAAGCAAATTCCGGACAGACCGTTGTGGTTCCCAGGAGCTAAGGCACCGGAGTATCTAGACGGAAGCCTTGTCGGTGACTACGGATTCGATCCGTTCGGTTTGGGGAAACCGGCGGAGTATTTGCAATTTGATTTGGATTCATTGGACCAGAATTTGGCGAAGAATTTAGCTGGTGACATTATTGGAACGAGAACTGAAGTTGCTGATGTGAAATCAACTCCGTTTCAGCCTTACAGTGAGGTTTTTGGACTACAGAGGTTCAGAGAATGTGAACTGATCCATGGAAGATGGGCTATGTTGGCTACTCTTGGTGCACTCACTGTTGAGTGGCTCACTGGTATCACATGGCAAGACGCTGGAAAGGTACTGTTTGAATTTGCGTGATATTTTTTTTTTTAAACTCATAAATTTTTCATATATCTCTTAAATTAAATTCGCTATAAATTACTAGTACTACTTTGGTTGCTTTCTTTATTCCATGTTAATGCACATATATACTTTAGTGATATTGCGTATAATTAATTCAAAATCTTGGATTAAGGGATGGTGTTAGAAGTTTGGTATGAATTTGATAAATTTAATAGTTTTTGCTTTTAAATAGAATATTTGTATTAAGTAGTTTCTTAAGTATACATTTAATTAATTTTTCAAATAAAAGTTAGTAACACCTAAAATAAAATTAATTGCATTTATGCATGCTTCATAATTTGTCGTTTCCTCATGGCAATTTTGTTGTTTTACTTCCTTTTCATGTATAGTTACTTTTTAGGGAAAATTTCGCGGATAAACAAATTTATACTATTTAATTACTCACCATAGCTATAGTTTGCTATAATTACCACTCGCGACTAACATTATACATTAATTACATGGGCTGACTTCGAGTTTGTATAATTAGTCATGTTTGTATGTATAATTCGCCAGGATATACAAATAAATATGTATAATATACAATTTTTTAGCCTATATACATATACAATTCACCTCTCTCCCACTCTCTGCCCTCTCTCGCTCGCCTCTCTCCTCCATCTCCCAATCTCGCTGCCATTTATACAAATATATATGTATAATATCCAGTTATATACAATTATATACATATACAATTCACCTCTCTCCCACTCTCTGCCCTCTCTCGATCGCCTCTCTCCTCCCTCTCCCAATCTCATTCACCTCTCTCCTCTCTCTCCCAGTCACGCTCGCCTCTCTCTCCCTCTCCCTCTTCCAATCTCTCTTGCCATATATACAATTACATATGTATATACAATTCACCTTTCTCCCACTCTTTTTCCCCCCTCTCTCTCTCCTCTCTCCTCTCTCCTCTCTCTCCCAGTCTCGCTCGCTTCTCTCCTCTATATAACATGTAGCTACAAATTGTAATTATCAAACTGTAGCTATGGATAGTAATTAATTATTTTTAAAGTGGTTATATGTGAAAGTTTCCCTACTTTTTATTTGTTCCTTATACTTGAAGAAAAAACCTATCTTTTTCTCATTATTTGTCCATTTCATTTCAATTTTTGATAAATATGTTTTAAAAGAGAATGTCTAGACCTTTCGGGGTGACCCAGCGGTTTGAGCTTGGACTTCCATGTTAGAGATTTCAAATTTGAAATTCCTTACCAACGAAAGCAAGGGATTTGCCTTTTGGATCGAGCTCGTCGCACCAGGCTTGCCTGATGCGGGTTACCTTTCCCATGTGATTTGCGAGCTATTGCATTGGAGCAGGGTTTTACCCTGTGCGCACAAGTGATGGACGGAGTAGTTGTGATTATTCTTTTCTCATTGTCTATGATTGCCTAGATGGTTTTCAAATTTTGTGAATTTATTACTACTCCATATTAATAGCTATTTGGAAAACAATAAGGTGTATGGTTTAATAAGGTGAGAATATATATATATATATTTAGCTAGCTAAATTTGATTAAATATAAATATCGAGTATTAATAAGTTTGTAGAGAAGGAAACATCTAATTTGTGAAACGATTTTACATAGGTTGAGTTGGTTGAGGGATCATCCTACTTAGGGCAACCACTCCCATTTTCCATTACAACATTGATCTGGATTGAAGTTCTTGTCATTGGATACATCGAATTCCAAAGGAACGCCGAGCTTGACCCAGAAAAGAGGCTTTACCCAGGTGGATCATTCTTCGACCCATTGGGCCTTGCTGCTGACCCGGAGAAAAAAGCCACCCTTCAACTCGCTGAGATTAAGCATGCTCGCCTCGCCATGGTTGCGTTCTTGGGCTTTGCTGTCCAAGCTGCTGCTACTGGAAAAGGCCCACTTAACAACTGGGCTACCCACTTGAGTGACCCGCTTCACACTACCATTTTCGACACCTTCGGATTCTTCTCTTAATTAATTAAGCAACATAAATGAGGATGGTTTTTACGTATATTATATTATATCTTCATCTTGTAAAAATTGTAACATTAATTTGACACTTCAAGGAGAAGCCTATATCAGACTTGTTTGATATTATCATTCAATATCTTTAGTTCAAATATTTCATTACCGTTCTTTTTAGACTGCGTTATTCATACGGAAATTGGCAGTAATACTTGAAGATGCACATTTGGAGATTCTACAATCTCAACTTTCTTAACGTAGCAGTATACCTGACTATGAGAACTGATATGGTAGATGTAACAAGTTGGTCAATAGAATCTGCGCAAAAAGGAAGGAAATGTAACTGTTTGTATCAGTAAATTTCTTGTATACTACTTTACTCACTAATTATCGTTAATACTAATATTCCTAATCATCAAAGTATAAAAATTACGTCAATCATGAAAATGTTCAGACATTGTTGCTAGTTGCATTATCTAATCAAAATTCAAAGCAATATTTGTTTAGAAAATTTAAAAAGTGAAAGTTTCAAATGTATATAATAAAGTAATTAATTCACAACAAATATAATTATATTTTATTTACATAAAAAAAAATAGCCAAAAGTTATAAGAAGTCTACACTAACTATACACTGTAACCAGGGTGGGGCGTTTAAAACCCAAAAAACTGAACGAACGAATTTATTAAAATTTTGGTTTCGACTTTCGATTATTTCAATCGGTTTCGATTTCAAATTTCAAAATTATAAGTTTCGATATTTAGCTTAAAAGAATCGGTTAATAGGTTTATAGTGGAATTTATAAAATATTAATTAAAATTTAACAGTCATTAAAATTAAAAAAAAATTATATAGTAACAAACATTAATATGTAAAGGAAATGAAAATTATTACATCTTATTATTTATTCTTAATAATCAAAGCATAAATAAATGACTGTAAAAATACATACAAGGATCTGTAATATAAACAATGGTGTCGATGAGTCACTCAACATGAGCAATGTACACAAATACATATTTATGAAGAAGAAGAAGAACTTTTGATGTTTTAAAATGAGAGGGAATTCTCTATTTATAGACACCAAAGAGTAGTGTAACAAATATTTATTGTGTCTTATCGAAAATGTTATAACTATTTGAAAAAGTTACAGCCCTTCTATAAAAGTCGTAACTTTTCATTAAAGTCGCAACTTCTTATAAAAGTCATATTTTTTCATAAAAGATGCTAACTGAAGGCTAGTTTTGAAAATAAATAAATTAAAAAGAAAATTTTGGCTTGTGGTAGCGCCACGTAGGTGAGGATATATATATATATATATATATATCCTCAGGGGTCGTTTGGTACAAAGATGCATAATGCAGGAATTACTAACGCATGGATTAGTAATGCAAGTTTTAACAATGCATGGATTAACTTTTATTAAGCGTTTGGTTCATTGTGTGTGGGTGTGTGTATATATATATATATATATATATATATATATATATATATATATATATATATATATATATACACCCTTAGGGGTCGTTTGGTACAAAGATGCATAATGCAGGGATTACTAAACCATGGATTAGTAATGCAAGTTTTAACAATGCATGGATTAACTTTTATTAAGCGTTTGGTTCATTGTGTCTCACCTAATCTTATGTCTAGTTTAAAACTCTAGAAAACGTTTATTCTTATCATACCCTTGAATTATAATGAAATTTTATATTTTATTTAACTAGTCAAGTTAAATACTAATCAATATATATATATATATATATATATATATATATTTCTTGATAGTACGGTATATTATTAATTTTGACGTTTGATATGCAACTATAAAGATCCTTGATAGTACGGTATATTTCTAATTTTTTGTTGGTCAAATATACCTTAAACTTAACATAGATTTAGCGCTACTTAAAATTTTCAAATATACACGAAGCTTATTTTTTAAAATAATAAAAATAGTTCAAGTGGTCAATCGACGAACTACATTTAAAAATGGGCAACTTTCATATATAGCAAATAAAAAATTCATATTTGTATGCTATAGCAAAGTTTGCATAATTGAGCTTCATAGCAAACATAGAAACTGTATAATTCGCTATACATATACAATTGAAGCCAATTGTATAACATGAAGTGTATAAAACGAGAAAGAGAAAGACACTTGGGCAGAGAATTGTATAAAAACGAAGTGTATAAAATGAATTGTATGATTATAAGTGTATAGAACGATTATATACAATTTGAATTTGTATAAAATGAGAAAGAGAGAAAGACAAAAGAGACTTGGGCAGGGAATATACAATTGAATCGAACTGTATAAAACGAGAAAGAGTGAAATTAGATACAATTTGAATTTGTATAAAACGAGAAAGAGAGAAAAGCAAAAGAAACTGGGCAGGGGAGTATATTTATTGTATAATTATAAGTGTATAGGACAAAAATATATGTACTTGCATGTGTATATATAATTTTCTCACACTTTTATACAAACAGAAACACAATTTATACATTTCGCTTCTGTTTGTATAAGTGAGAAAGGCGAGGGTGGCGAGCGAGATTTGGGAGAGTGGCGAGCGAGATCTGGAAGAGGGGAGAGAGGCGAACAAAAATATATGTATTTATACAATTTCCTATGCTTTATACAAATAGAAATAATTTTTATACACTTGTGTTCGTATAAAAAGTGAGAAAGCGAGCGAGAGATTGGAGCGAGAATGGGAGAGTGGCGAGCGAGATTTTTGGGAGAGAGGCGACTGGCAAATTTTGGCAAACGTTTGCTATGAAGCACAATTAAATTAAACCCTAACTACTCCATTTATTTTAGGTTATCAATTTGCTATTATATATACAATTATCCCTTTAAAAACTCAAAAAAATCAACTCAATGTAACAAATCAAATATGAAGAAAAAAATATTAGTTTGAAAATTATCAAATCATATGGAACGAATTTGGAGAAGTGAAATGAATATTTATAAATGTTCTCATAAAAATTAGGGAAAAGGGTCATATATGCCCCTAAACTATTGGAAAAGGTCTAGATATACCCTCCGTTTAAAGTTTGGTTCACCCATGCCCTCGTTGTCCAACTTTTGGTCCAAATATGCCCTTATGGGCGTTAATTGTCATGTTGGACATATTCAACTCATTTTTCATTTCTTTAAATGCCACATGGAATTGTCATGTCATTTTGACCTTACCACATGACATTTATATGAAAATGGAAAGATATTCGGACTCATAAACACCTAATCCGACCCATAAATCAACTTCTTTTAAATATACTATCCAACCCATTTTTAATAATTTTGTTTAAATTTTATTTTTTCAATAAATCCCGAAAACGAATAATTGATTAATACAAAATAGGAAAAATATAAAATTAACGCCAAAAATTCACAAATAAATATAGTAACCTTAAATCTAACATTTCAATATTTTATTAAAATTTTATTTTTTCGGTAAATCTCGAAAATGAGTAATTGATTCATAAAAAATATGAAAAATATGAAAAATATGAAAAAAATATAATATTAACGCCAAAAGTTCACAAATAAATATAGTAACATTTCATTTTAATTTTTTTTAAAAAAAAATTATTTTTTTCGACAAATCCCAAAAATGAGTAATTTATAAATATAAAAAGGAAAAATATGAAAACTTTTTTATTAATAAATTACTCATTTTCGGGATGTGTCTAAAAAAATAAAAATTTTAAAAAAATGGTATTGTTGAATGAAATGTTACTATATTTATTTGTGAACTTTTGGCGTTAATATTATATTTTTTTTATACTATTCATATTTTTTATTAATCAATTACTCATTTTCGAGATTTACCGAAAAAATTAAAAAAATATTGAAATGTTAGATTTAAGGTTACTATGTTTATTTGTGAATTTTTGGCGTTAATTTTATATTTTTTTCATATTTTTTCTATTTTTTATTAATCATTTACTCATTTTCAAGATTTACCGAAAAAATAAAAATTAAACAAAATTATTAAAAATGGGTCGGTTAGTATATTTAAAAGAAGTTGATTTATGGGTCGGATTAGGTGTTTATGAGTTCGAATATCTTTCCATTTTCATATAAATGTCATGTGGTAAGGTCAAAAATGACATGACAATTCCATGTGGTATTTAAAGAAATGAAACATGACTTGGATATGTCCAACATGACAACTAACGCCCATAAGGGCATATTTGGACCAAAAGTTGGACGGCGAGGGCATGAGTAAACCAAACTTTAAACGGATGATATATCTAGACCTTTTCGAATAGTTTAAGGGCATATTTGACCCTTTTTCCAAAAAAGTAAAAGGAACATTAAATTATACAAAAAGAATTAGGAAATTTTTTTTGGAGATAATTTAGTCATTTAGAGGTCTTATCCAAGGATTGTTAAACCTTGGATTAGTTATCCCTCCCTTTTCTAGGGATAAAATAAAATATTGTATGAGGTATAACTAAGGAAAAATTGTATATAATGACAAATTATTAAATCAACTTAAATGCTATAACCACACTTTGATTTAATTGTGCCCTGTAGTAAACTGTTTGTCAGTCACCTCTCTCCTTCAAACTCTCGCTCGCCACTCTCCCTTTCTCGCTCTATCTCTCGCTCGCTCCCTCTCACTTTAATATAAACTCAAATGTATAAAATATGTTTATGTTTGTATAAAGCGAGAAAAAATTGTATTTATACATATATTTTCGTTCTCCTCTCTCCCTCTCCCATATCTCGCTCGCCACCCTCGCCTCTATCGCTCATACAAATAGAAACGAAATGTATAAATTGTGTTTCTGTTTGTATAAAGTGAGATAAAATTATATATACACCTGCAAATACATATATTTTCGTCCTATACACTTATTTCATTGCCCAATTTTCTTTTGTTTTTCTCTCTTTCTCGTTTTATACATACACAAACTATACAATTGATTTGTATATAATGCTTTCTTTTGTATATGTATAGCGAATTATACAATTAGTTTCTTTGCATATGTATAACGAATTATATAATTGATTTCTTTATATATGTATCGAATTATACATATTTATATTTGCTATAAAGCGCAAGTATGCAAACTTTGCTATAACATACAAATATGAATTTTGTTTTGTTATATGTGAAAGTTACTCTATAACTAATTCATGTATTAAGTTAAATAAAATAACCAAACAATATTTTTATTTGAACTATTTTAATCCATGAATTTTTTTGATTAACAGCTCATACCAAACGGATCTTTAATAAGTTGCTTCAGCCCATGCCCATGCCCCAGCCAGCCCACAATCCATATTCAAATTAGGCTCAAATTCCAATCAGAAATCCCCAAACAGTAACTCCCATCTCTCAACGTCTGTCGTCAGTCCTCACTCGACTTGGAATAATCAGTTACGACTTACACCGCAGCCCGCCAGTTCGTCGTCTCTCAACTCCATCTCTGCTCACAGCGCTTCTCACTGGTCACTGCTCAGTGCGCCCTCGCGACTCGAAGGTCAGTGCTCATCGCGTCCTAACTCTCGTCTGGTAATCTTTATTTTGATGGTAAATTAATAATGGAATCCAATACACTTGTGGCAAACAACACGAGTTGGCAATAGTAGAGCAGTGCAGCACTCTAGAAGGTGAAGAGCAAAATCTGTAAGCATTGTTAGAGATTTTTGAAGTGAAACAGCAAAAGAAATTGTTAGATACTCATTAAGAGCAAAATCTGATGAAAATCCATGGCAAGAATATTTAAAACATGTATCGCGTACTCTATTGTTTTTTAAATCATTGAATGTAAGTATGCAACTATGTGATTATTTGTGTGATTTATGAACTGTAATGTACTAGGCAACTTTGTTGACATTTGTGTTAAATAAGTATTCATGAAGTAGTGGTGAGTCATAAGTGTCTAATGTCTATCATCTTTTAGAGTTTTAGTTATTGTTAGTGTACATCTGTAAGCATGCTTGTGGCTATTTTCCGGTGCATTTGTATGTAGAGGACATCAAAAGCATTTGATCCTAATGAGGCTTATGGTTAATTAGTGACTACCATCCATCCTTGATAAGTATGGATGAATTTAACTTTCTTTAATTTTTGCCACTGCTAATTAAATTTGGTTAAGCCGAACCGAACCAAATTTATTTCAATTTGGTTTGGTTTCACATTTTTGCCAAACCGAAAAAACGAACCAAAATTTACAAATTGAACCGACTGAACGCCCAGCCCTAATCTCTGCACACCCTGTCTGTTTATTTTCTCTGTGGTAAGCTTTTCTCTGCAAGTTTGTGTAGCGATTTTAGTTTAACGTCTTTGCTTCTTTACTTCTTATTTGCCTTTTTTTCCCGGCTTTACTCGAGTGTCTTCAATGGTGATGATTCATTTTTTGCAAGCTATTGTTATTGATTGTTGGAGTTTTTTTCTTCCTTTTAAGGCGTAACTATCATCTTATTTTGTAGTATGATGAGTGAATAAGAATCAGGAAAAACTGCTAGCATTATCTATTAAGGAGAAATTTTCATATATATATATATATATATATATAAATTCTTCAAATTCATTGGAAATATGCGTTGTTCTCCAAGTACTATCATTCTCAACTAATTTAACTTGATACTAGTTGTACTTGAAAATATTTTGCTAAAGATATTGTATCTATTTAGTCGAATTGAAATTAGAATCTATATTTTTTTTATGGTCTCTATCAGTGCTATAGCTGCAAGGTCAAACTGCAACATTGTGAAGTTAACCAGCTTGATAGATGGTAAATCGGAAATGTATGTCGGTTATAAGTATAATCATTATATGTTTCTTGAGCATTTCTCTAGATTTGTTGATAATTGTTGCAGTAAAAATAAATGAAGCAGATCAACAATCCTGGATTCATTTTCCTACTAACTTGACAAGACTAGGAAGGATATTGCAAAATTCAAATAGGGTAACACCTGAAGTTGTACTGATGTTAGTTGCAATATCTGGACATGAAGTGAAAGAAAGTTCAAATAATATGGATGTGTGATCTGAGTAGTAGTAGTAGTAGTTGTAACAATGCCACGAATAGTAGAGTGGTCATCATAACTAGATGGACAACGGGATGGTGGACATAGAAAATGTGTGGTAATTGATGAAGTAGTTTCTTGACCCATAGCTTTTGAGCTATTTTTCTGATGTAGTGATCTTCAATTACAACTTTCTTTTATAAATCGGAGAATGTTTTTAAGGAAAATATTTCGGAAAGAATGTTTTTAAGGAAAATCTTTGGATACTTACTCACAACTCATTGTTGTGGTGGGATAACATGCTATTGTAGATATTATTGCCCCATGAAGCACTATACATGTGATATTTTTATGTATTTGCTTTCACATATATCTGCATTTTCACTTTCTTTAAAAATGATGTCAGTTTTCTGTTTTTGTCTTGGTGGAACTAATACCTCAAATTTTGACAAAGTAAGGAATTGCAGGGCAAAACAAAAGTTTGAATTTGAGAAGCTCATTGAAGCAATTTGCTAGCTTCAACTTCCATTTTGAGTATAATTAAAGCATTTGGTCTCTTCAAACTTCCTCATCTTGTGAACACTCTCACAAATAGAGATAGTCATGTACTGTTAGCTTAAGTAACTGGTAGCCATTATTTCCGCGTGTACAATCTCTTAGCAAGATGGCTAGCTAAGACACTGCATATTATGGTCTGACAGTTGTTCATAATTACTCGTGGAATAGAGGGGAACATTTGATGAGCTCATTTGTCTATATGACATTTATGTTTTACCTTCTTGTAGGTAGAGAGCTTTATCTTATGTTTTATTTCTTGCTATCTAGGAAGTTCTTAAGATGGGTTGTAGATTCTTTCATTAATATCTTATAGATCATGCTTTATCCTGATTGAATGAACTTTCTTTGTCCAATATATGTATAAAAATTTCATGCTTTCTGCTGGTCCATTGTCAAATGCGTGAGACTGTCCGAAGTGCAAGGACTAATTTGGAATTTGATTTAGCTGATCAATCTCCACTTCAAATTGTTGGGCTCATGCTAGCATGGCTTTGCCTCATCTAGTATAAGTATATAACTAATAAAAGGTTGATTAAGTATAAGAATTACAGGCCTGGACTAATATTCACGGAGAAAAATTATTTTCCCTAATAGTATCTTAAGCTAGAAATAGATATAGTACTACAAAGTAACTGCTTGAATTATTTATCTTTTAACTTTATTTTTTCTCTTTATACTTTAATGTAGAGATTGTGTTAGTTGATATGCTTGTTGACACAAGCCCAGCAAACCAATCCACTGGCTTTGGCAGGCCCATTTAGAGTCCATAATAGGCCCAGATTGCCATCATTCTTCATCAGTGATAGCTATCATCGGCTGCCGTAGCTTTCTTCGATTTTGTTTCTTTTTCTCTTCTCCAATTCTCTATATCATCTGTATGTCTCACTTCCCCTCAATTTAGTTGATTCATGCAACAGTGAAGTTATTATGATATGTTTGCAATATTAGTTCTAGAAAGACTTAACTAAAATAGAGCAGGGAGCATACATATGAGCTATATAGCTGATGCTCAATTATTCTGATTGAATATGTTATTCAGCAAGCGTCTATTAGAGGATTGGGTAGGAGCTAGCTGTAAAAGTTATTATCTTTCAGGAAGAAATAATAATACAAGAAAAGCCTAGCTTCTGTTAATAGCTGTGGATTTAACTTTTTCTAGAAAAAATATTGATGGGTTTACTCAATTCCTAGTGATTAATTAGCGCTAGATTCCTGCTTAGCTACATCACAGATGGTGCCAGATAATATATGCTCCTTTCTGTTGGACCAAAATTACATTGCAGTTGCTACATTGCTGTTGTTGTAACTATTTAAAGAAATAATTCTTTGAAAATGTGGGGTGGGATGACATGGGTCTAAACAGACTGAATGGATATAGGGGTTCATCCTGACTAGTTTGGGATTGATGAGAAGTTGATTGAAGTCTTTCACACTGTTAAAGCACTGCATATTTGAAATAGGATTGATAACATGCTTACTTTGGAAAGACATATTTGCTGATTTTTTAAAATCTCTTCTTGGGTTTGAACAGTGTGGCAGATGATTTAGGCGGAATATGGGAACTGTGAATTTCATCTGGAATTTAACTAAGAATTACTTCACCTTTGGGCTCATAGGCCTTACCATCTCTGATCGTTATGCTAGTATTGTTCCTGTTGGTGGCATTTCAATGTCTCCTACATTTAATCCACATGATGACAGTTCCATGAGATCCTTGACTCGTAACTACTCTTTTTTCTCTCTTTTAAGTTCTTAAAGTTTCGTGCTGCTACATGGATGAAACTATCAGCTAGTCATTATGGTGCAGGTGACTTTGTTGTAGTGGAGAAGCTTTGCCTAGAAAAATACAAGTTTTCCCTCGGCGATGTGGTTGTCTTCAGGTAACTCTTGACAAGCTACCCCAAGCTTGTTTTTCTGTTGATTCAAGTAACCGCTTGACCGGTCTACATCTTATTTATAGATTTTGTTGATTCACTCTATGTTGCTGCTCGAACTCTCCGAAAGAGTCGATGAGTGCGGGTCGGATCCTCCAAAAGTAGTGAATTTTTGGAGGATCCGACACGGGTGTGGCAGCTGTTTTAGAGAGTCCCCACAACATACCATTTACCAACCTGGTTGGAGTATGACTTAAGTTACTTGTGGATGTTATCATAGGTGGTTATTCAAGTTTAATTGTTAGACTTTCGGACCTTACAAATATGTTTGTACTGTTTGGGATGAGAAATATACTTGGTCCACACTTCTCATTTTGGAAGGTTTGATACTGCATCTGACCATGGAATAGATATTCTTGGTTCCAATGTTGTACATCAAAATACCTGACTTTTGTCTTTAGATATCGTATTTGCTGATTTGGATACCTTACTTTTAATGATAAGTCCCATTGTGACAGAGAATAGAGTTTCATACTTTATGTTTTACTCTCTTGACATAGCTGGTGTTACTAGCTCATAGATTTTCAATGACATCTTGTTCATAGATATCCAATAACATCTCCTGCTACTAAAAAACTCCTCTGAATTGAGTATATGTTCTTCCATCCATAGTTAGTGTAACTAAAGCAAATCCAAGGCTTTAAAAAGTTATTAGTGGAAAAGCATACATATATATATATATTATGTTTTTATGGAGAATTTCTCTTGAAGATAAAACCGAAAGAAAGATCAGAAGCTCTGTTGTTTTTAATATTTTTGGTGGATACTCATTCTTCGTTCTTTTTTCTCTGATAACCGTTCTGTCGGGCCAGGTCGCGTGCACCTCAGCTAATACTCGTTTTTCATTCTTGAAAGAGTATAGTGCATTAGAAACTTTGTAATACCTTAAGGGCCTCTAACGCATATTGTTCTTCTTTGAATGTCATGTTCTTGGTGTCTTTGGAAAAAATTTAATATATCAATCAAGATGTCCTGCTTCCACTCTGTTGATGAGCACTGGTAACTCATGCTGGATTTCTGATCCTGTTTGACCTGGAAAACAATCTTTTTGTCAGTGATCAGCTTTTGTTTGATATTTTGGCCCTTCCCGTCCTTATACGGCCCTCTCGAAGTCCACTCTAAGCAGCGACATGTGAGATATTTGTTTCTCACCAGTGGTAAAGCTTAAGTATCAGGTCATCTGATATTATACTTCTTAGATGTTATATTCTATAATTCAAGTGGTCTTTGATAAGTTGTGCCAGCAGAATTCAATATTATAGTCCATGTGGACACCTTCTTATGTTGTTTCTGAGTTAGAGCAGATGCCTGTGTATAAATAAAAGTTAATGTTTTTTTGTTAATTGGAAATTAAATATATTCTACTTTTCTTTAACCATCTTTTGCACTATTGTTTGATTTATGATTGGCCTTCATTTCAGCTCTCCAACTAATAATAAAGAGAAAAATATAAAGAGAATAATAGCCTTACCAGGTGACTTGGTCAGTACCCCGCATTATGATGCAGTAGTGATCCCTGAAGGACATTGTTGGGTTGAAGGCGACAATCAGGCGTGGAGCTTGGACTCAAGATCCTTTGGCCCTGTACGTTACATATTACTCCATATTCACTTGTTAATGAAGAGGAATTTAGCATATAAAGAATCCAATATACTTTGTAAAGTTAATACAAGGTTACGTTAAGACACTTTAGCTAAGTGACATACAAGATAATAAAATTGGCAATCATATTGGGATAAATTGCTAAATGCTGCATTATTTGACCCCGCCTCCTACTCACTTGTGGAAGGGGTGAATTTAACTTTTGGACATCCTAGTATGAAAAGTTAAACTTCCTGTTTGTGTGAGGAGTTGGTT
Source organism: Solanum sitiens (assembly GCA_016801875.1). Classification (NCBI taxonomy): domain Eukaryota; kingdom Viridiplantae; phylum Streptophyta; class Magnoliopsida; order Solanales; family Solanaceae; genus Solanum; species Solanum sitiens. Next base: position 474,767 of record JABWTJ010000204.1, on the reverse strand, counting down.
ATTTATATCTATGTTCATTCTACTTTTGATGATCTCTTAGTAAGTGTGTCTTAAGATTATGTGTTCTGCGAAAATACAGTTTCTTGGATGAAAACTTAGGATCCCTACCTTTGCATATGAATAAGTTGATCTTTGGACTTATTTTGTCCAAAAGTTACTTGCTCATTATATATCCTAAAGTAAAACATAGATTATACCCTGTCAATGCTATATCTTATGTGGTGCGTAAGAAAGGAGAGAACGAGTGCAGTTCTGAGAATGAGACTGTTAGTGTGAGCTTATCTGTGCTTGTAATCAGCTTTCGTCTATAGCTCAGTTGATTAGTTTGATTGACTTGTAAAAACTTTGTTTTTCAGATCCCTCTTGGTTTGGTTCGCGGAAGGGTTACCCATGTTGTATGGCCTCCTCACCGGGTTGGTAAAGTTGAAAGAATGACACCAAAGAGCCTAACACCTTTCTAATTGTATTTTTAGTATATCATAGATTTCAATTTAATTGATTTTAATTGTATTATAGCCTGCATAATCATTGTTCTTTATACAGAATCAATGTTTCAACTTTCGACTATCACATTATTGTATTGTTGTTTTCAGCTCCTTTTCGGCAGGACTTTGCACTGTTACCTTGTTATTTGCTATATTCTCGCCACTGTCTCCTTTGTAATGGATTTGTTGTGCTTGTGCAAAGGGTCTCTTGGAAACGGCCTATTATTTCTAGAGAATTATTTGATTTTTCTAATTAAACAGCCACAATTGAAAAAATCAAATGAGAAAGTAAACAGGAAACAGTGCAAAAGAGATGAAAAGCCGCTGCACTTTTTGTATTTTTGCTACTTAAATTTGAAATAATAAAACTGCTTATAAATAGGCTTATCCTAAAATATTAAAATCTAGTCCATAGTCCACTAATTAGCCTTACCAGCCAAAATTAGAAAGGATTTATCTTAATCACTGATGCATATCTTGTTAAATTTAAATTCATACTGTAAAATTATTTTTAACGTCAGTTTATATAAGGTAAAGTATGTTTAATTTTTAAACATGGAGAATGTAAATACATTTCACTTTTAGATTATTATTTTTTTGAAAAACTACCACTAAATTGGGTTCTAATTTAGATATATTTGAGTAGTGAAATTGTATCCACCATGAATGAATAATGAAATTTTTGAATGGATTGGACAGGCGAGTTAAAAGAGTTTAAATGAATTCGTAGATATAATTATCAGAAACGAAAAATGTCATAATATCATACATGTAAGCGCCGCATACAAAAATTAAGGGGTGGAAAATCAAAATTTAACGCAGTAAAGATAAATATTGGTCTTTTAGAGCAAAAAGATAAATAGATTTTAAAGATATGAAATTTAACTCTATAGGAATAAATATCATTTTGTTTTGGAATATAATGATAAATATGATCCTAAAGTTTGAATGAAAAGGATAAACATGTAGAAAAATATAATAAAAGATAAATATAACTTATTTATAAAAGTAGAAGGACAAATGTACTATTTTTCTTAATTTATTAGGATAATTTATACTACAGTAAAAGCATGGAGATCCTTAATATATTGTTTGAATTTTTTTTGTCCTTTTATTGAAAGACTTCGCATTACACAAAATCATACTTTTATATTTTTTTAAAAAAATATTATTTCACTATATATTTCTTATTATATTTGATATTGAGTTATTGACTATAATATAAATCCTAGGTATCCTAAAATAATGGATTGTTTTAGCTCTAGGGGTCATTAATTCCACCTAAGTATCGTCTAACTAAGTTTCTTACTAAATTATAGGGTTTTGGTCATAAATTTCCCAAATAATATTTGAGAAAAAACTTGGTAAATAGTGTTTGTCCATACACTTTGTTATTATTTGGTAAATATTTTGGCAAATATCCCAAATTTCTAAATACTAGTTTTTTCTAATATTTGGGTCAAATCTCATTATTTATGATCTTTTAAAAATTGAAAGTTTACCGCAAACTCTTATCTTTTATAAAAACACTCTCTATAGTTGTTGCTTACGTTGTATTACATAATTTTTTACATTAATTTCAAATTAATGATGAAATATTTGGTGAATGTGAAATGATAATATGATTATTGATGAAAATGATGAATAATCGGCTCAAGATAACAAAGTCATGTGTTTTGTCTACTTCACGATGTATGAAATGATGCTTGTTGCACTCACTCAAAATTACCACATTGCTCTAGTGTCATGGACACTATTTGTTATTGTTGTACAAAGATCCAATTGACTTGTAATACAAACTTATGGTTGGTTTTGATATTTTTAAAACTTATGGGTATAAATTATATTTTTCTAAAAAAGTGAAATATATTTTCCAAATATTATGGCCAAACACATGGTGAAATTTCACCCAAATAATATTTGTCAAGAATATTTGAAAATCTATGGCCAAACGCTAGCTAATTATTGTGTCAGTGACCCCATAATGCAGTGAAATTTTAATTGGCAATGCTTGGGTGGTGTAATTAGTCTTACTTTGTTGGAAAATATGATAGATGGAGAAATTATAATATCAAAATAATAATACAAAAATTCGTATAAATACTACTAGAATAATATTCTTAAGTAATATATATATATATATAGCCGTGCTGAACATTGTTCTAAAAACTATTTCATCAGTGTGAAATGCTTCCCCACAATTAAACAAGTCTTCTCTAAGTAAGTAGTGGATACATAAATCAACAAATTATAAATACTAGTCCCTCCATCCCTTATTATTTGTTCACTTTTCCCTTTGTAGTTGTCCCTAATTACACGTCCATTTCGACAAATCAAGAAAGGACAGAATATTTTTGACTACTATACCCTCAATTAATTACTTGAAAAAGGTAAAACTTCTTGAAAATCTTAAGTTTTTAATTTATTCACTTCATAATTTATATGGACTAAAAATAATAAACTAAGGGCCCGTTTGGCCATGCGATATGGTATCATGATATGAAATCATTAGATGAAATTGAAGTTTTGTTTAGACATGCGATATGAAATATTGGTGTTGTATATTTCCTCATAAATATAAAAATTCCATAAGTTCTAAAACTATTAAAGTAGCCCCAGTTTATTCAATCTTATCAAATAAACAAAAAATTATATAATCGCATAATAAATTATTACAAAGATATTTGTTCTCCACTTAAGTAATTGTTTCAACCTAACTTTCACTTCTCATCAATATATTTGAGTAAAAATGAAACATGTTTCACGGACTTCATGATTTTATTACTCAACAATCGTGAAGTGTGAGTTAAAGTGACTATATGTTGGTGAGAATAATAAATTTTATGTCGGTGAAAATAATAAATTTTAAAAGTAATAATGTGATTATAAATTTTATTTACATGTGGAATAAATGGTTAGTAGATATAATGTGTGGTTATTTTAACAAAATATAAACTTCTAGATCATTTTTTGTATTAAAATATTTCAAATGGATATGGTATTCCCATATGATTCCATATCATGGTTTTTGGAGAATATGGAATCACATCTCATGATATGAAATCATAAGATGGATTTAGCATAAAATCGCATGTCCAAACGCTGATTTCATCTCACGATATCATATCGTGATATGGTATCGCATGGCCAAACACCTACTAACTATGTCAATAATTGTTTTCTCAATAGATGTGTCAATTCAAAAGTGAACAAGTAATTAGAGACAGAGAGAGTACAAAATAAGCAAGTCGAAGAGAATGTTTGAAAATTGGCTAAGTGCCTATTTGCATTGACTTATTTTAGGTGTTTTTAAGCTAAAATAGCTTTTAAGCAAATTTGAAGTGTTTGAGTAAAGTTAAAGAGTGCTTATAAGCACTTATTTCAAAGCCAAAATAATAAAAATAAATCAAAAGTCACAAGTTACAAATCCTAATTTATGATTTTTGGCTTATAAGCCATAAATCAAAAACCAATCCAAACATACCCTAAATCTTACTACTTCACTTGGTTATATTTCCTCAAGAATTCATCAACTTATATATATATATATATATATATATATATATATATATATATATATATATATATATGAGAGTTTAGGCCTTAAAACTTGGAGAAGAGAAAAACATTACTTGGTGAAGAAGGAAATTAATATTTGGAGGCAAAGGAAATTAATACTTGATGATTAAGTTTATGACATATGCACATTAGTCATCAACTTAATGACATACTTGCTAATGTCATAAATAAATTAATATATGTCTCAAATTAATTTAAAATATCTAATATTCATGACTTGCCACATCACCAAAAATTTGAGCGATTAATTATTAAAGATAATTATAATATCTTGAGATAGTTGTAGGGATTTTTTCATCCCAAAATGTAAGAGAGGATACCAATAACAATAATTTATTTCAGATCGTTCAAAAGTAATTTTAACCTTTTTTCATATTTCTTTTTCTGTTGATTTATGAAAAAACCTCATATGAACATAATATTAAGGAGGCTAGAATTTGTTAATTTGTTTGATTTTTCTTTTTGGTAATTTTTTTTTTTTCTGTTAATGTTGCAGAAGTATTCCTTTTATCTTAAAAAATTACATGCAAAAAAGGACTACAAAATATGATCAAAGTGCATGTATTTGTTTGTTTATGAATTTGTATGTATATGATTAAGTGTATTTATTTGCACTCTTCGCATTCATATTTTCCGCCATTATTTAGCTTTAAATATAATCAATTTAAAATCATAGTATCGATTGATGTAAGAGCACGTGGAAAATGCGTACACTAAATTACTCACTCACTTTGTTTTTTCTTAGTTATCAATTTTCTAGAGTCAGTTTAACTATATTTTTAAAATTAAATTAAATTATATTAATTTAATATTTATAAAAAAAGATAGATATTCAAAAATATATCAAATATACTATAAGTTTCAATTTTTTTTAATATTAATATCAAAATTCATTTTATTTAGGGAAACTTTCACATATAGACACTTAAAAATAATTAATTACTCTCGATAGCTATAGTTTGATAATTACAATTTGTAGCTACATGTTATATAGAGGAGAGAGGCTAGCGAGACTGGGAGAGAGAGGAGAGAGGAGAGAGAGGGGGAAAAGAGTGGGAGAAAGGTGAATTGTATGTGTATATTGGTTAGATAATTGTATATTATACATATGTAATTGTATATATGACAAGAGAGATTGGGAGAGGGAGGATAGAGACTAGAGAGACTGGGAGAGAGAGGAGAGAGGCTAGCGAGATCGAGAGAGGGAGGAGAGAGGCGAGTGAGAGAGGCCAGAGAGTGAGAGAGAGGTGAATTATATATGTATTTAATTGTATATATAACTGTATATTATACATATTTATTTGTATAAATGGCAGAGAGATTGGGAGAGAGAGGAGAGAGGCGAGCGAGATTGAGAGAGGGAGGAGAGAGGAGAGCGAGAGAGGGAAGAGAGTGGGAGAGAGGTCAATTGTATATATATATAGGCTAAAAAATTGTATATTATACATATTTATTTGTATATCTTGGTGAATTATACATATACAAACATGACTAATTATACAAACTCGAAGTCAGTCCATGTAATTAATGTATAATGTTAGTTGTGAGTGGTAATTATAGCAAACTATAGCTAGAATGAGTAATTAAATAGTATAAATTTATTTATCCGCATAATTTTCCCTTTTATTTAACTCTAAAAAAAAATTAAACCGAAAGAATAATAATTACCACTTAGGTCTCTATTTAATATGAAACGACGAGGGGCCAGATAATAAATTGCACAGAAAAAGAAAAAGAAAAAAAAAGAGTTTAATTCCTATTGGGTTTTATGAAAAGTTTTTTTTTTTCGCAGGTATAAATATATGCATAACCCTTGGCTTAACTCTTCTGGTCGATTACTTTCTTCTCTGCTGCAAAAGGTAATATCAATTTTGTGTGTTTCTCTTCAATGGGTTACTCTTATTTTGATCAATTTTTGGGTTTTTCTTGATTTTGCTAACACTAACTTTTTTTTTTTTTTGAAGGGGTTTTAGTTTGATCGAAGAAGATGGGTAGACTTTTTGTTATCACTCTTGAAGGAAACTTCTACAGTTGCAAGTACTGTAAAACTCATTTGGTTCTTGCTGATCACATTATTTCTAGGGTATTCATGTACAATATAACTACTTTAATTTTCGGCACTCACGTACTTAGTTTTATTTGGTATGTTGTTGTTTATGCTATATGTAACATGATATGATAGGCTTCAGTGGTGGAATTAGGGATAAAGTCTATATACCTAAATTAGTTGGGATCGACTATTTAAATCCTTGTTTTTATAAATTGATTTGATTATAATTTAATTCGTGATGATTATGAGTAGAAAATTCATGTTCTTTGGTTATTGATAAATAATTTGTTGGGTTGTAGTAATATACTTTGTACATAGTTGGAGTTTTTTATTTTTGCATCATTTGGTTGGTTTATGTGTGATAGTTGAATTGTTACTTTTCTGCTAGAAGGAATTGTCCTCTTTATTCGGGTTTTAGACTAACTAATATGTTGTATAAGGCCTAATGTAGCTGCATGAAACTTGGTTGAGAATGGAGAAAGAAGTTAATTCTTTAAATTAGTATGTCTTCCCCCCTTGGAACTCTCAGTATCTAAACAGGTCACAGGGTGTGGACTGGGGAAAAATGGTAGCCAAACATGGTTAAGATTGATGTGTAGCAGGTGCTCTTGTTTGTTTAACCTGTGGATTATATGTTGCAGAGGGTGTGAAACAGAAGTCATTAAGGACTTAGTTCATGAACTTCTGAGATATTTAGGTGTCTAGAGTGCGGGGAACAGTTATAATTGTTGCACTCATCCATGTCCTTATAGTAGCATTCATTTTTTCGGGAGTGCTTGAATACGTCTTTACTTTACCTGTCTGCTGTATCTACCTGCTCCCACGGTTGTTGCATCCTAGTGCCTTGAGCTCTAACTAGCTGGTTGAGGATGGTGCAAGATTGGACTAATTCCTTCTCAAGGTTATGTTCCATCTGGAAAAGTTTATTTATTTTCTAGTTAAAGGAATGTCATAAATTTTTAACTATGCAGTGATGTTTCTAGCCTGCAGGTTCATTAACTCTTTTATTCCGTGTCTTCTGAAATATCCTTCAGTCTATTTTTGAAAGGAAGTATTCCGTCTAAATACTTTTACAGGTGGTTCATTAAAATTGTTGTTTCAATTTGCTCGCTAGTGGCAAAACATCTGTAGTGTACATATACAAGGGTCCTATTTTTTCTCTTTTGGCGTTGGTGTCAGCTTTGTGGAGAAATGATCATCCATCTTTCTGGTTTCTCCACCATCCATTTGGTGTTTGAAATTGTGTACTTTGTGCCTCCTAATCTTTTATTGTGTGTTTTTACCAAATCCTTTATCGTACTAACGTTTCTGTACTTTATCTCAACTTAGTGTGGATATTAATTGTCTTAATCCTAGTAGGTTATCCCTGATGTCCAAATTATCTCAACTTTGTGTGGATATTAATTGTCTTAATCCTAGTAGGTTATCCCTGCTGTCCACATTTACATGGTACTTCTTTTGTTATGTCCAAATTGTTTGAGACCATCTAATAATATAATTCTACAGTCTACCCAACTTTGCAATTATTGTTGATAAGGTTACAATTTTCATCATTCAAATTCATTTACCTGCTCTAACATTAAAGTTTGAGTGATGTTTTCTCTACCAAGCTGATCTCTTTCTCTACTATTAATATACTGCGAATTCCAATTAATAACTTCAATTCTATGCCCACTCAAGTATTGTACATCCATATTAGATGGATTGGATGCATTATTTACTTTTGAATTCCAAAAACTTGTAATGTGCATGCTATTTGTATACCTTTCTTTCACTTTGAGTTGATATATGGAAATAAATGATATTCAGCTGGATTTCTTTTATTTAGAACAAGCATGAAGATGCAAACTATCTTAAGAGGAAGCTGGGTAACCAATATGAAGTCTGTTTTGTGCTGTCAAATTTGAACTGAAGTCTTGTTTTAATGTTTTTCTCTGGAGTTTGGAACTAAAGCTTTCAATGATTGAAATTCTGGCTCTGAGTTTAGTTAGTCTGTTGGGATATGTCGGGCTTGATAATGTCCGGAATGGACATGATTAATGAGGCCTGCTGAAGATTTATTATCTCCTACACTAGGTTGTCTGACATAAGTTTGTTGTAGATTATTGCTTCCTATAAATAACTAATTTTTCTGTCAGACTATAAATTGACAGTTAATATCTTACTGTGTTTTTTTGTCTAGAAAACACTAAGGCATAGTTTGTACTATGGGGGTTGTGATCTGGACTTTTCAGTTTGTTACTAATTGTTAGAGAATATTTTTTATAGTACTGCTATATGATTCTTTCCTTGTTCTGTATCCTTGAAAAAAATTGGTTTGAGTAGGATGTTGGGTACTTGTTGTAGTATGTCCAACAAATCTAAGGTCAGGGCGCAACTTCAGATTACCTGGTACATGACCTTAGACAGTGGAGTGTTGTCTTGCCTTTCGAGGGTTTAGGCTTGTTGGTGTTTGTCGCAGTATTAGCCGTATTCTAGCAGTTTTTGCTTTTGATATCTACCACCATCGGTTGTTTTTTATTTTTTTGGTAATCGTACTATTTTATTGTTGTTATTATTCCTTTCTTGTAGGCTATGCATTGTGTTCCTTATTAGTTGCTAAGTTTTCTTCTTCTTTTAACTTGTACTTTTACTGCACTTGAGCCGGGGGTCTTTTAGAAAGAGCCTCTCTACCTCCACGAGGTAGTGGTAAGGTGTGCGTTTACTCTAGCCTCCCCATATTCCACTCATGGGATTTCACTACATATGTTGTATTCTTGCTATTAGAAACTTCTTCAGATGTACCATAGTAGCCTGCCAATGCAAATCTCTGACTGATGTGTACAAGATGTAATGGCTAAATAAAGGATCAATCTGGAAATCTGTTGTTAAAAGTTACACTATACATGATAAATGAAATATGACCTTACGCATTATATCTGTCCAATGAGACTTAATATCCTTCATTAGACATACCAACCTCTTTCTCTTTTTCTTTTTCTCTATATTATAAGTAGAGCAATCTGCTATTTCATATAAAAGCATTACCACTCAGCCTCGGAGGAGTTGGTTAATTGCTTCTTGTTGTTACATATTAGGTTACATAGTGAATTATTCCTAAATGGTACCATTCATGTATTCTGATTTATGATCTATAATTGTTGTGAGTGGTACTATTGCTGGATTCTGGTATATGTTGTCTTCATGCTACTATTCGGAAACTGGCTGGATTGTACTGTAATTCTTTCTGGCGTGTATTATCTGTTTACAACCTCAGGCATGTATCCTAATTTGCCCTTTCACTCTTTTATCCAGGCATTTCAGTGCAAGCATGGGAGGGCTTACCTCTTTGATAAAGTGTAAGTGTTCAATATAACCTACTCTTTCAGATGGATTTTCTCAACTCTATTAATGCTATTGCAGGGGGGCCCTTGAAGGTTGAGATTAAATTTGGGAAACTAAATTCCTATAAATTTGTATAAATACTTCTTTCTGCTGGGATTTTGCTTGAAGTATTAGAATGTCTTAATCCTGTCTCAAATAGAAAGCCAAACTCATTTCTTGAATTATGTATTGCGGAATCGCAGAGAACGTGCCTAGTCACTGTATCCTATAGCATACTTTTCACTTGCAAGAGTGTATATTATGTTCTACTCCTTTATTGGCATTGCAGTGTGAATGTTACTCTTGGAGAGAAAGAAGAGCGGATGATGATAACTGGAATGCACACTGTTGTTGACATATTCTGTGTGGGATGTGGCTCTCTTGTGGGGTGGAAATATGTAAGTCTCCTATTCACTATTTCATGACTCTGCAATAGTCTTCGACTTTTTATGTCTCTGCGCTAGTTATCATATGATATGTTATACCAATACCGCTGAATAATTTCAGGAAGCTGCGCAAGAGAGAGACCAAAAGTACAAGGAAGGGAAGTTCATCCTTGAGAGGTATTTTTGTGTTTCTTTCATCTTACATTTGGTGTCTGATCATGTATCAAGACGTTTGAACACACAATATTGAGTCGTGAACACAACACGATCATGCAAATACTTCTTAACAACTTCAACTTCAAGTACTTTTTTTCCAGCTTTCAACCAAATATTGTCCAAATACCTATTTTTTTTTTTGTTCTTCCGATAAGTAGGTTTAAGATCTTGGGTCCAAATGGAAGCAACTATTCAATACTTCAAGATGCTCAGCTCGGAGGAAGTGATACAGATGAACCTTGAGCAACCTTGTGCTTCACCATTCATTGTCATTTAGAATCAAAGATCTATTACAATTGTACATCCTCTCAACTTCCTTCGTCGACACAAGCAATTTGTAATTGCTTTTAGTACAGATGCAAGTAGCTTATATAGACAAGTTTTGCAGGATCATTTTCGAATTACTTTAGTCTCTATGGTTTTTCCATCTCAAATTGCTCTTGTAGTCTTGGACTACCATTGATAGAAATCTGATATTGTATCTTTTTCCAAAGAAAAAGAAGTTTGTCCAACTTGGCCAATACTGTTATTATATGATCTATCTTATATTTCCCCTAATTCCTCAACGAAATATATCTCCTACAAAATCTGTAAATTGATCACATTCTATTACTTAGCAGAAAATTTCTTACATATTAAAACTTATTATGTTTCATTGATATCTATTTATGATCAATTAATTATATAATATCCAATTAAGAAGTGACTGTTGTCAAATTAGTTTATTTGAACTTACTTTTTTGCCTACAGGTATCACAATCCAAACCATTGAGTTGGATGACACTACTAACATATAGATAGGAAAACCTCAACGGTTAACAACCAATTTGATACATAAAATGCTAATGTGAACAAAATATAAATCAAACACCCTGTTTAAATAAAGAATATTCAAACTTAGTTAAAACAAAGTATTTTTGTTAAGTATTACATTTAACCCTTTCAAAGAACTAGTCTAAACAAGTATAAGAACTTCTAAGATATTACAAATACTACAAATTATGAAAGGAAATATGACACAATTTCCACTATAAAAAAAAAAAAGAAAAAGCAGGAGTTGAAGTTGTTGGAGAATATCTTTGTCTTTGTCTAAGTTACATCACTCATTCTGCAACTAAACTATATCAGAGTCCAGCGATTTATTTTAACACCGTTAACAGATGAAAATTGCTATTGACTTAGCGATTTTATCCAAAAAAAATTTTCAAAATCGCTTTCCCCGCAGCATTTAGCTATTTCTTTTTTTTTTTTTCAAAAAAAAAGTTTTAAAAGCGCTGCTATGGCAGCGTTTTTTATAAAAAATGATTTTTTTATAGGAAATCGCTGCCTTTGGTGGGAAATATTTTTTTTCAATTTTTTTTCTCAAATTTCTGTCAATTAGTCACATTTAGTTTTAAAAATAATTTTTTAAAGTAATATATATATATATATATATATATATATATATATATATATATATATATATATATATATTTAAATTTCTATCAACTGGTCACATCTAATTCTAAAGATAATTTTATTTTATTTTTGTGGATGTTTTTTTATAAAAAAAAATCGATCCTTTACCAGCGATTTAGGTGGAAATTTTTTGTAATTTCTTTCTTTAAAATAAATTAATTTATTAAAATAGTGGAAAAACTACACGTATAAAATGAAAATTCTATTCTCTTATGGTTTTAAAATTATTAAACGAGGTTTATCAAATTTTTGTGGAAAAATTATTTTTTTTCTTCTAAAATTTCTGTCACTTGTCACATCTATCTAATGGTAAGAATATTTTTTTTGGTTAAATTTATTAAAGATTTTTTTTAAAACAAAAAAATTGTTGTCACGGCAGTGAAATTCCCCTCTAATTTTTCTTTTAAATATCGCTTTTGACGAAACGATTTCATGAAAAAAAAATTCATATATATTCATGATTATTATTTGAATTGAAGTGTGTCATATTGCAATATGGAAAGTCTAGCCATGTTTTCAAGCACTTGAATTTTTTTCATCGAAGTCAACTGATAGGTAAATAAAGTAATGTTTTTTTACTTATTAAAATATTTTTTATATATGCAATATATTTATATTATTATTTTTACAGTTATGACCAACTTCAAAATGCAATGAATTATTATACACAAATTGTAAATAATAATGTTATGGGTGATGAATGAGTTGGTGAGTTGAATAGTGATGAGCCTTTGGAGCATTAATTAACAGATAATGATGAAATGTATGATGATGATGATGATGATGATGATGATGATGATGATGATGATGATGATGATGATGATGATGTGGATGATGCACCTAATGCACCCGTTGAAGATCAAAGTATTAATTATCATTCTACAGTGATTCCTTACTTAGATCACACTGAAGAAAGTGCAGAAGATTTTATCTATACGAGAGATGATGGTTTCATTCGAACGACACTTTGAAATTCAAACAATCCTAAATATATCCAGTCAGGTTTGATTGTTGCAAACTAAATATTTTGTAGTTATTTATTTATTTTATTTTGATTAATCTAATTTGTATATGCAACTAAGTATGTTATTTATGAATAAGAAGCAAATGAAATCTGTCGTAAGAGCATATAGTCTTGCTATTAAAAAAGAATTTCTTTGTGATCAATTCAAGAGTAAAAGTTGGAGAGTTATTTGCAAGCGTCATGAGTTACGGTGTGATTGGATGATTCAGTTTAGAGAGATTTCAAGTGGTATATGGAAGGTAGGAAAAATGATTGAACCGCATACTTGTCTGACAGATAATTATAAGGAGGATCATTTCAATTTGAATAGTAGCATGATTGCCACTTCATTAATACCATATGTTATGCAAAATCCAAACATAAATATTAAGATGATCCGTGAAATCATCAAAGGAAAGTATCACTATACTCCTAGTTATAGAAAAGCAAAAAAGGTCTATATTAAGCGTTTTGAATGATTTATGGTGATTTTGAAAGTTCATTTAAGACATTACCTCAATACATGGCTGTACTACAATTATTCAATCCAGACACTATTATTGAGTGGGGAGCATCATTCTACAACAATGCAAGGTGAGTAAATTTTTAAATTTCTTTTTTAGGCTTTTAAACAGAGCATTGATGGTTTCAAAAGTTGTAGGCCGGTCATTTCTATCGACGGCACACATCTTTATGGTTTGTATGATATCAAACTGTTAATTGCGGTTCGGATTGATGCGAATGGAAATATTTTTCACTTGCATATGCTTTAGTTTCACGTGAGAGTTTTGAGTCTTGGTCATGATTTCTCAAGTTATTATGGACACATGTTGTTTGTAAACGATAAGGAATTGGTCTCATTTCTGACCGTTATCAAGGAATCTTGCAATGTATTCAATCTTATGATTGGTTGAGTCCATCCAACACATACCATAAATTTTGTGTTCGACACTTAAAAACAAATTTTAACAAAAAAATTGTAAATAGTGAACTCGAGAAACTAATGTGGTTGGATGCTAATGAGCATCAGAAGAAAAAGTTTGTGCAACGGATGCAACAAATCAAAAAATTGTCTCCTGCAGCATATGAATGGTTAACTAAATTTCCTTTGAAAAAAAGAACAATGTATAAGGATGGTGCTCGTAGATGGGATGCCATGACGATAAATGTGTCTGGGTCATATAATGGTTTATTAAAAAAGCTCGGGGGCTTCCTGTGACTGTCATGGTTTGAATAATGTTCAAAGCTCTCGTTGATCGTTTTGTTGAAAGAAACAATCTTGCAACTGCATTACTTCAAAGTAATATATCGTGGCCTTTTACAATAGATAAAAAATTTAATAATTATTATCAAAGAGCTCAAGGGCACACATATATGATGACTTACAAAATCGGTGGTGGAGTTTTTAAAATTTTACTTTTGCTCAAGATGATAAAAGTGGAACTGTCCACAAGGTTAATGCAAAATGTAAGAAATGTTCTTGTGGAAAATGGAGAAATTATAATATGCCTTGCTCGCATGCCATTAAATTTTGTGGACTTCGTGAAATTGATCCAAAGTCTTATGTTAGTAAATTCTACAGTACAAAATATTACAAACAAACATACAATGAGACATTTATCCCAGTGGGTGATTAAATGTATTGACCACCAGTTTCTTTTAATTTAATTACAAATATTGAATATTTATGGACATGTGATATGCAAGTAAGAAGTCGACTTAAGAATGATATGGATATAGCTCCGGCTCGCATGACTAGAAAATGTAGTGTTTATAAAGAGATAGGTCATACAAAGGCACGATGTCTCAATTTTAAATATATCATCTATGTTTTTAAGATGAATGTATTTTTTTATGTCTTGTTATTAATAGTATGATATATCTTTTTTAAGTATTTGTTGACATAATATAATCTGTCTTGTTGTATTTTAAATATATTGTAAGTACACTTATTTATATTATATTTATATAATTGATTTGACCTCTATTAAAACCTAATGATTTGACCGAACATAAAAAGTAATGATTTGATTTATGATATAAAGAAAAAGAAACCTGCAAGTTGAAATAAACAGAAGAATTTCACTGCAATAACATAAATTTTAAACTCTTTCTTCAAATTTACACGAAACAACAAATATTATCTTCTGAATCTGAATCTGAATCTTTCACCTCTTCATTTTCGTCTTCATTTTCAAAAAATTTCTCATTTTGATAGTGACTGTCTGTTCCACATCTAGTTGATTTGTGTAGCCTAGATGTTCTCCGAGGTAAATTTTCTCTATTAAAAATTAAATTTTGTAAAGCTTCAGCATTAAATCTTGAATCATCGAACACGATTACCTATAATATAATACGATATAATATAATTAAATTAATGTTCACAAATAATGAATAAAATAATATTAATAACAAAAAAATTGTTAAATATCAATAAAATAATTTAAAAATTACATAATATACATACTAATGTCTCATGTCTTCCTGCCATGTGTTGATACCTTTTTGTACCACATGTTGTCGATTGTCAATGAACATGCGGGTATGCCTAATGTACCAATGAAAGTAATATGCTTGATCACTTACAAATGGAGGTCGAAATATATGATTTTGACGTTGTTTCCACAAATATTGTGTTTAGTTAAATGCATCTATATCTTCTTGTTTTTATTTTGGATCGTTTATCACGCTTAAAATGATATTCGAAAAATTGGATACACGGTCCAGAAATATGTTGTAAATAGCCTAACTGTCTCACAACACGATCAACAATGTGCCACTCATGATAAATTCCGTAAATAAGTGGCTCATGTGTCATCCAGACAAGTCGTCCTGACCGACACCACTCAAGCAATCCATTAATAATATCTTCCGAATAAGGTTGCCAAATGAACTATAAAAAAATAATAAGATAATTATAAAAAGAAAATTGGCAAAAAAAATAAAAAAAAATATGTACATGAAAATGATCAATCTTACAGAATAATGTTTTGTACTATTATGTCATATAATATCTTATTTTAAGGACCTACCAAAAATCTATGTATATGTCATTCTATTCACATGATTTTCTTGGACAGTGAAACAAAAGTGTGAATAGATTTTTTTAAAAATAAAATGCGATACAAATATGAATAGTTAAAAATACTAATAATATTTAAATATCTGATTATCAGTTAGATTATCTAGTACATCCCTAATCACACCGATTACAGTTCGTGCCTCATTTTGATGATTTCTACGTCGCGTTCATTTACGTGCAAGCGCAGTTGAAGCTTCAAGTTGATTGGTCCTTAGAGACTTTGGTAATGGTTGCAGAGGAATAATTCGTTCCCATGCTCAAATCTACAATAAATAAAATTTAACATTACTTAGAATACACTTAAATTTAAAAGTGCATATTACTAGTATATAAAAAATATTTGATTAAAAATATGTATTCCTACATTAAAGAGAGAAATCCACAAACTTCATTTGATTGTTTCATTGATGAACGACAGAGGCAGACCCAGTAAGTATATTTCGGGTGCTCGAGCACCCATTGACTCTGAAATTTATATATATATGTATATGTATATATAAAATATGATAAATATATTATTAACAACTAAATGAGCACCCATAAAATGAAAGCAGTCATGGGTGTGTTGGTTTACACTTGGAAATGAGAGGCGTACGAAGCATTGGTGAGGGTTCAAATCCCCCAGCTCCGTTCTTTTTTTTTTTACTTTTTCCAGCGAATTTTGCATCCTTTGTTTTCTATTTTTTTATTTTCTTTTTTCCTTTTCTAATTAAGGGCTTATTTTTTTTTTTACTTTTTTTTATTGAAGAGTTTGAGTTAGTATACGTTTATTTTTTTTTATTAAAGAGTTTGAGTTAGTATACATTTATACTATGTGATTGCTAAAAGGTTTATGTTAAAGAAACTGAGCACGCATAACTTTTAAATTCTGGATCTGTCATTGATGCACGACATAAGAAATTTTTACAAATATAATAATGCGGCTATATGATATTGCGGCTGCTCCCCATGCTTGTGTTGACATTACATTTAAATTTTTCATGTCAATCAAAAGGTCCAAATTAAGCTTATTATAAGATTTATTTGGAAATATTAATCCACCACATAACCATAATAAATATAATCTAAACCTTTGTTGCATCTCATGCTCAGTTGAGTGATCAGTAATATCATCTAAACCTCAATATACTCAATTAATTTATATGTTAACAATGTACTAACGCCAGAAAAACAATCATTATCGGATAACCATCCCGTTAATTCAAACATCATTTCTTGTCTATCAAAAATTCCTAAAGCATCAGCGCCATTTAAAATTATTGGACTACTATCTATTACCATTTCAAATAAAATTCTAACAACTTGTAAAGTTATGTTAGCCTCGCCAGTTCGAATGTGAAAGATATGTGTTTCTGGACGTCACCTTTCAACTAAAGAAGAAATTAATCCAGAGTCATACGGCACACAACCTAAATCAAAAATTCCTTTAAATCTATAATTTTCAAAATACTGACGAATGCGAGGATGTAATGGATGATATTTATATGTTGTCAAAATTAAATATCACCGCGATGCGTATCTATATACAAAAAATGTACGTACATATTTGACCAAGATGCACGTACATATTTGACGGATGCATATCTATATACAAAAAATAAAAAAAAATGTTAACGTTAATATAATTATTTAAAGATGAATATACTCACAATACCATATAAAAGTATAAAATTAATTAAATAAAATAAATTCAAACTCACCTTACAGAGAAAAGGCTTTTTAAAAGTTTGAAAAAGTGTAAAAGAAAAGTTGGAAAATTATACTTGATTTGAAGGAACACTTGAATCAATTTATAAGAAAATTTTAATGAAACATGTGAATTGACTCTATTTTTTAGGCATGCATGTGAGTTTTTTTAAAAAATATTTTTTACATGTGTACATTAGAACAATTTTAAAAAAATGGAAGAGAATTTCACTGTTTGTCAGTGAAATAAAAAAAAGTATAATACGATTTAAAAAATAATTGACTGAAATATTTATAAATAAAATAAAAATTAAAAAATATCAAATAGTTGATAGAAATTATTGTTCACTATTTGACAAAATTTCAAAATAAAAAAAAAATTCAATAAAATCGCTGCCAAGACAGTGGTTTACAATACAAGTTGTCACAATTAAAAGGAAAAGAAAATATCACTAAAATCGCTGCCTTGGCAGAGATTTCTTAAAAAATAATTTCTTTTAAAAAACGCTACCAAGGCAGCGATTTCCGCTTTAAAAAATACTAATAACAAAAATCACTGCCAAGACAGCAATTTCAAAAAAATAATAAAAATTCTTCTTTAAAAAAATTGCAAAAAACACTGCAGGGGCATCTATTTTTCAAGAAAAAAACTGCTCCACGAGTAGCGATTTTGATTAACGGCGTTAAAGTAAATCGTCACGTCAGTAGTGATTTTCCATTTTGGTTAGATATTTTTTTGATGTACCCTTTAGGAATTTTTGTCAATTTTTTTTGCCCTTTAGGCTGCGGACTCAACTATATCAAGTGGCATAGCAAAACTAGTATCAATATAAACAACACGTATTGATAGGCATCATAGGTCGATTTGAATTTACCACATGAACTTGGGGATAAAATTAGGACCTCAACCCACTCATTCACCACTCTTATTACAAGTATTATTACTTTGAGACACCTACACTCTATGTCAGGTCACCGCACCTCCTTCCACTTGCCAACTCCACCATCTAGGTAAGAACATCATCATATCATATGACAACCTAATTCTTCCATCACTCATAGATTTATCGAATACAAAATCTCTACTAACTCTATTTATCGGTCTTCTACTCGCTCTCAAGTTTTTTTACCAAAACAATGGCCCTTGACCAATTTAGTAAACCACCTACAAAACTTTTACTAAATTACCTTGACTTAAATCCCCACTATAAGATTTGTCCTAGACTAATCAATACAATGCATAAGTGAAAATCCTTGTCAAAATCCTAATCTACATCTACGTGGGGCATGTTTAGTCACGTATCATTCAAACCTGATTTGCACATCTTTCGAATAATTTAGACCATCAAGGATTCTAAAACATCAATATGATATTTAGTATCCAATCCTAACCTACACATGGACTATCCCAGCTTTTAAATACACTAACCCAAAGTCCAGGAATCAACATGTGATAAATATAACACAATAAATAAATTTAGTTCACTCAGAAAATCATTATATAACAATTACATCACGAAGGAGTATATTTAATTTTTTCATGGAATTCACATATAAATTATTAATGTATTAGGTGTGGTACTTGTAGCAACCGTTAGTATGTCATGACATGGTACTCAAACCAATCATATATAGACATCCCTGTAATAGGTGTAATTGTGTCAAACGCTAGTATATACAAGACGTGGTATCTAATTGAGTCTATCAGCGAATATCATGTATCAAGTATGTTACTACAGTTAATAGTTAGTCACACAACACAATCACAATCACAATGATATATAACCATGTTTGGAAAAACAAGTAACAAATACTCTCATTGCATGAGATTATTAACAATATACCTTGACAAAATATAAACAACGAGTCCGGAGCCTAAAGGGTACAAAATATTAACAAAAATTCTAAAACGGTATATAAAATTTTATATTAACCAAAACGGCAAAATCGCTGCATCAGCAGCGATTTACTCCACCGGAAAAAGCAAAATCGCTGCCTGTGCAGCGATTTTGCAAAATGTCTTTTTTTTAAAAAAAATCGCTGCCTAGGCAGCGATTTATATAAAAAAAATTTAATTTTTTTTTGGTAAATCGCTGCCAAGGCAGCGATTTTAAAAAAAAAATTAAATTTTTTTTTTTTTTAAAAATCGCTGCCTTTGGCAGCGATTTACCCAAATTTTATTTTTTTAAAAAAGTTTTTATTTAAATTTTGTTTAAATTATTATTATTTTTAAATTTTATTTTTTTTTTTGCTTTTTTTTTTTAAAACAAAAAGTTTAAATAAAAAAATAATTATTTTTTAAAATCAAATCTTTGCCAAGGCAGCGATTTTTAATTAAATTTTTTATTTATTTTTTAAAATCAAATCGGAAAAAAAAATTGATTTTAAATCGTTGCCTTGGCAGCAATTTGATTTTTTTAAAAATAAATAAATTAGTTAAAGGCAGCTATTTTATTTTTAAAAAAAAATTGTTGTTTTAAACTTTTTTTAAAAAAAAAGAAGCAAAAAAAAAAAAAACATTAAACAAGTCGCTGCCTCAGCAGCGACATTTAAAAAAACTTTTTTTATAATTTTTTTTAAATGTCGCTGCTGAGGCAGCGACTTGTTTAAATTTGTTTTTCTTTTTGCTTCTTTTTTTTTAAAAAAAAGTTTAAAACAATTTTTTTCTTTTTTAAATAAAATAGCTGCCTTTAATTAATTAAATTTTTTTAAAAAAAATCAAATCGCTGCCAAGGCAACGATTTAAAATTAATTTTTTTTTTTCGATTTGATTTTAAAAATAAATAAAAAATTTAATTAAAAATCGCTGCCTTGGCAAAGATTTTGATTTAAAAAAATAATTATTTTTTTATTTAAACTTTTTGTTTAAAAAAAAAGAAGCAAACAATAAAAAATAAAATTTAAAAATAATAATAATTTAAATAAAAATTTTTTTTAAAAAAAAATAAAAATTTTGGGTAAATCGCTGCCTAGGCAGCGATTTACGAAAAAAATTTTTTTTTTTTTCAAATCGCTGCCTTAGGCAGCGATTTTTTTTTAAATCGCTGCCTAGGCAGCGATTTTTTTTTAAAAAAAGACATTTTGCAAAATCGCTGCACAGGCAGCGATTTTGCTTTTTCCGGTGGAGTAAATCGCTGCTGATGCAGCGATTTTGCCGTTTTGGTTAATATAAAATTTTATATACCGTTTTGGAATTTTTGTTAATATTTTGTACCCTTTAGGCTCCAGATTCTATAAACAACCATCACATACTTGAAGATGTTTCAATTTATAATCCAATTATCCACAATTATCATCCCTAGGATAACGCCAAATAAATATCATACAATCAATATTAACTAAGTCAGTCTATAATCAATCTAAACTACAAGTAACTATATTCACTCAACCTTTCAGACTCTGTGCCCGAAAACCTATGCATGCAATCTCTGATAAAAAGGTCTAGACTAGTTAGGCACCAATCAATTATTGAAAAACACTGATACAAACTTTTGGCTTTGTGGGGGGTAAATCCTAACATGATTAAAAAAATCCCCCCCCCCCTCCCCCCCGCCCGTTCCTGAAAAGTGGAAGGGAAAATAATATTTAATTCATTTATTACTGTAAGTTTATGATAATAAAAAAAGTTCTATGATTTAAAAAGGCATAATTAAAATCTTGATTTTTTATTTGTTAAGACGAATAACATTTTATAAGAAAATTGAAATAGAAAAAGAAAGGACAATAGAATTAGCTAAAAACATTTAAACAATGTTGCTAGAGCTCATATAAGGCTAAAATAGGAAAAAAATAGAAGAACAAAAATAAATCTCCAACCCTTGTACACAGATACATTTACTTTCAAAGACTTAAGGTTAGATTTAACTTGTCATTTTTATCATCAACATTAAGTTCCCGTTGGATAGGAACATCCAATTGATTTATGAAAGGCCTTGTAACTACAGAAGAATTTTGTGTAATTGTTAAATTTGAAACTTGACCATCGTTTCTTCTTGTTAATTGTTCATGATGTTCGTCACGGTTGTCCTGTACACATTGACCAAGATTGTTCTCTCTAATTGGATAATGATGATTCAGTTGTGGTTCTCGAAACACAACACTCTTATCGTTTTTTGATATTTCTCTTATTCCTTGAGATAATAGTCTCATTTTGTACCAATGTTGTTGTAGCTCCACTGGATGAGATTGAAAATGATTCATGAAGTCTTGATTAGAGGGAATCATTTGGTTACATAAAGGACATCGAAACAGAATAAAACGTGAAATCGACATTCTTAAGAAGGGAATAAAATCTATGTCAAATATGTAAAATTTTAAAATCAAGCAAAAAAAAATAATCTAATGAAAAATTCAATTTAGAATCTCACTTGTTCAACTAAAAAAAAATACTGAATTATATCACACATCAATACTATAAATTTTACATATTTATAGACACCAAACCCCTTTACTCTGAAAACTCACATATTCTATATATGGTAAAAGTGTGAAATAAAAATTATTATTGATGTTAAAGTGACAAATTTGGAAATTAAATTGATGATAATTTATGTTATTTCTATTTTTGCTATTCAAATATTTTTATTCCCTTTTTTGGAATTTACATTTCATGCTTATATTATATTGGAATATAAAAAAAAAATCGTTGGTATTGACAAGTGCACAGAAAAATTGAGTAATTTTAAATTATTTTCTCTTTTTTAAGAAAATAAATAAATTCATTCACCATCAAAATTAACGGAAATAATTTGACAGTCAACGAATGCGTGAATATTCTTTGAGAAATTTTAAAACAATCAACTGATTATTACTAGTTTTCAATTTTGTTTTACAAGATGTTCCCTCCGTTTCTATTTATATATCATCATATCTAGAGTTAACGTCTTTTAAGACATTAGGTAAGTTTACCACCATACTCCTTATTTAGTTACTACAAGAAAAAAGGCATTTTCCAATAATTATTTTTGTTGCTATCTATACGATGTTGTTGCAAAAAGTACTTTTGACAACAATATAAAAGTTGTTGCATGTTGTTGCAATAAACGGTGATGCAAAAAGGTTTTGCAACAACAAAATATATTGATGCCAAAACTAACTTATTGCAACCAAAATAATTGTTGTCTTACATTACTATAGTTGTTGCTTATAAAAACTTTTGCAACAAAATTTAGTGTTGCCACAAATTAATTTTTTAACCAACAAGATTAGTTGTTGTAAAAAAATGACAAAAAGTTAATTAGTAATGCGTTAGAAAGGCTTTTAGCAACAATAATTTGTTGCAATAAACATAGTTATATATACCTTTAGCAACAATTTGTGAGTTGTTGCTACATAAATAATACACATTTTCTTTTTGTAAATTTTATACAAATATTTTCTACACTTTTAGCAACAATTTGTGAATAGCATCTATATACAAAATACACATTTCTTTTAGAAAATTTTCACAAATATTAATATTAAAAATCATATAAATTTGCAAAAGTCAATATAATTAAGATTGATATTCAAAGAACTAAATACTTCTACATATGTTTGTACTTGTAGTAGAAAACAATAAGCAAGTCATTAGCTATATTCTAATCCTACTAGCTAGTTATAACTTTTGAATAGTCCGATCTCCAATAATACTTGTATTGAAGCAATGGTTCAATTATGTCTGTTCATCCTGCAAATAAAAGATAAATATAATTATAGTTTGATAAAGCAACCTATAAAATACACAAATATAAATCTAAAAAACACAGAGATATTCACATGAATGCACTCACTAATACACCCAAGAACACTTTAATCTCATGATAAATCTTCTTAATTTCCTAATTATTTCAATTGAAAATGACCAAAATCAGAGACACTCTATAAATTGTATAAAGAAGAGAGCAAGATTTTCCAGATTTGGCAAAAGACCATCGGTTCACTTCCTTCAACCCTAAGAATGTCACATAAAAATAAGAGACACTATAAATTGTATAGAGAAGAGAGCGAGATTTTCCAGATTTGGCAAAGGACCATCTGTTCACTTCCTTCAACCCCAAGAATGTCACATAAACAAAAGAAAGTCAAAATTAATCTTAATCTCCTTTAATAATTTTGTGGAATAAATTTTTTAAACAGTTTCCAGATTCCAAAAGACTTCCTTTTTCCTTCTTATCAAACCTGACCAAGAGCATTGATTGAGTTTAAAAAGAGAAAATAGCTAAATGTGAAATCACAAGAACAACTCTCTCTGTGTAGGGATTTTAGTATCTCTTTTTGTTCACAATCAACTTCCTGTTGGCATATTACTCTCCAAATCAGATGCAGACAATATCTAATCAAAAAAAGTCGATCTAAGACAACCACCCATCATATTTATTATTTCAAGGATAGAGAATTTCTCGAAAAATCCATGGTCTATACTACTCCAAATAAGATGCAGACATATTTAATAAGCTCATATTTGTAAACTTGTGCATTCCTATTGACAGACAATGTAACGTTGTATTATCACGATCAAGTAATTGCAAATTACAAAGATTACAAATATCTCATAAATCTTTCAACTCATTGCAATTTTGTAGTATTAAATGTTGCAGTTAACATAAACTATTGATGGGAGAAGATAATGTAGTATGACTCAACTTTTAGAGCTAGAAATGTGAAACAAGAGATATTTAGGCAACATACCTCACTTGATTTCTTCTTTTTCATCTCTACAATTTTTGCCTCAAGTGATGATTTTTCACTCAAAAGTCTATTTTTTGTTTCTTCTGCGGTACGTAACATAGAACGAGCTTTCAGCTCTTCATGGATCTTTTCATAGACCTCCAATTAGTGAGTCACATGAGTTTGTGTTTTATAGATATTATTCTGGACAAAATATAAAGGCCAAATAATAGTTTTTAGCTTTACCTGATTATTTGCGTCAACCAACTCTTACGGAGTAGTTTTCTTTGAACCTTGAGAACTCAACTTTGGAAGCCACATTTCTAAGTTTCGCTTCTCTGTTAGGGCAGCCTATAAATTAAAGAATGGAGTAATAAAATGAATGATTGTCCCCTTGATAAATCAAATTTAATCACATTTAAATAATACCTTAAGCTCTACATCTTTTTCATTGCACAATGTATTGAATTTATCACAATCAGAAATAGCCATTTCTAAGTTTTGCTTCTCAAAATTCAAGACGTCTTTCAAGTTATCCAACTCTTTCTGCATCTGTGATTCTTGATTTTTCTTTGCATGTAAATCTTCCTGCAATTGCTCATCAATAGAAAGATTATAAGCTTTAAGTAAATATACATCAAAATTGTGTTTGTTTGTTTTAATTAAAATGATTGATGGATATGCATAGAGATACAACTAACATAAGGAGATGAATTACTAGCCCAAACAAAATTTGTACTAATACCTACTAAATACTCCTAACAGTGACATTTACTAAAAAGATAAATAATTTAAATAAAAATTACTTACACAATTATTATTCATTAGACTTGCAGAACTTGTCTCATTAGAAGTAGTTGAAGTTGTTAAGATATTGAAACTTGAAGCATAAGGTCATTCTGTTAAATATGGTACAAATTAATAACTTAGTATATCGATAAAAGAAGAATAGAACGAGGAAGAGGCGAATATGTATAGTGAGAGTTAAAATAATTAAGTAGTAATGAAGCATCTACTAATTTAGCGATGTATACTATAAATAAATACCTTGGGATTCTTCAAATGAGATACTTGCGCCGTCATGCTCTCTTTTTAACAATTTTTGGTCATGCACTAAACGAAATTCCATTACTCTCGGTTCTTTCGCTCATCTTCAAGTTGATTCTTAACTTCCATTAGCTTGATTCTACACTCTCTCGTTTACAGCGTTCTTCTTCTGCTTCCTTTTGTTGTGCTTGAAGTTGTTCTTGAATCTCATTTCTAGATATTCTACTTGCTGGCTTAATTTCAGATCCTTGACCAAGAATGTACTATGATTTTTCTCCGATTATTTGCACAAATGAAGCATTAATAATAGGATCCACATCGGTACCCTCTTCAATTTTTTGAATTTTTTCAGCAATAACGTCTTTCACTTTGTCCTACAAAAAGGTTATACAAACTTTAATTCTCCATATAATTTAAATAAACTCACTCTATTAATAAAGGTTAAATAAAAAGTACATTCACTTCATCAGAAGCACTAGCAACCAATTGCCCATTTGGCTTCAAGTGAGTTATTTCTCAAAGTTTTTGAAAATTTGGATCTTTTCCAGTGGTTGTATCCCTCTGTCAAAACAAATGAAATTATGTTATTGTTGAAATTTTAAGAATAATCAATCAAAAGAAAGACATATATCTCACCGCTTCATAAGACACTGCTTGAAAAGTTTTTCTACCGCAAATATGATTCATTTCTTATTTTGCCTTGTTATTTTTGTTTCTTTCACTCATTTTATGCATTGATTTTAAGTTGAGAAATTTATTTTGATCTAAATATATAAGAAGTCAAAAAAGACAACAAACAATATAAAAGGTTAAAATTTTCACTTTTAACTACCTTAAATTCATCAGAGCTGAAGTAGTCTACCAAGAATTTCCATTCAGCTTCATTAACATCTGTTGGTATGTTTTGCAGACTTTCCTCATTTGTAGAAAATTTCTTCAAATGATCATGATGTCTGCTCCGACGATATCGATATAAATTTTTTGTTGTTTGAAGAATGGTATCACAATTGTGTTGTATGTCCGAAAGCTGAAAGGTGTCCTGCAATTAAAATAGTATAAATAATTAATTAGTTCCTGGTGACAGTGGAGACCTGGTGGAAATAACGCCCCTAACCACATCCTAATCAAGCTAGTAAAAAAGCTCCCTCCTCATTCACAACAACCAATGCCTTTTCTCACTTTTGAGACGAAAGGTTACAAGTCTGTTGTTATTCAAGATGTGCCCATCTCTAAGTCCGTGTCAAGGTCTGATGTACTTGAATTACAAGCAGCCCTTGATATGGCCCAAGATTTGCCTCAGACCCTTATACAAATCCCACACATGCACCAGTTACAGAACTTTGTGGAGAAAATGAAAAATATCGGTGACGTCCTTAATGTGTCTATTAGCAAGTATGGTGATCTCCATCTGCAAGTTTCTACCAGCCTAATCACACTTGGTGCTGAGTTTCGAAAGCTGCCAGTTATAGGAGAACAAGCACAGAGTCCAACAGATCATCATCTGAAGATAGATCTAGCTTGCCATGATGAATCCACTTTTTATATGTTTGATTCATTCCAAACCTACATAAATCTATTCTCACGTCATCTCGAATTTTTCAAAGAACATCATTTCATTTTATGCACGGACATTGAGTTCTTACACCAACCTCAAGATTAGAAAATGCAAAATTCAAAAATTGTTCCACACCATTTAAATATTGTGGTAACGCTCTATTTCCAATAAGTATCCAACTTTTATCCATTATATACTTACCTACAACAATTTTAAAACCAATTAAAATAAAGTTATATGATTTTTAATTAAAAAAATAAAGAAAATGTTAGAGAAAAACTTTATATTATTATAAAAGGTCAATATAAAAATCAGAAAGTCCTTGTAAGACCAGTAATTCTTTTTTTGTATATGTATATTTACGAACATCTTCAGAAATTATTCATATATCTACCACCTCTCATACAAAAGAGTATAAAATAGATAAGATTAGAATAACTGAACAATTTAAATTCAAATCTACATGTGATATTTCAATATCAATATAAAACACTTAAAGGAGTTAGAAATATATCTCTCCATATTGTCTGAGATGTTGCATTTCCATAGTACTAGGACATATCACATATATTTTTACCATATAGCAGAAATAACATGAATAAAAGTATGGTAAAGATAGTTATGCAGGCAAGTTATATGTCATATCTTAAGTGAGAATATAACAAGTTCATAGGCACAAATGGCAACAAGTTGGTCAGCTGAATCTTCAGACAAGCATACACATGACCAAACTGTATTACATCATCATTACTACAAAATGTAAGGAAGAACTGAAATAAAAAAATAAATTGTGATCACACCTGTTTACCACTTGAAACAGGTCGTCGTATTGCTCCAACACCAACAACCTTAGCTTTAGCCGTGTCAATAGATGGAGGACGAGACCCTGTAGAACAATAAGTCAGGCTAAGAATATTAGTATAATTAATCTAAATTTGTTGATTATTCAACCAATGTTGTCATCTAACAGAACAAAAGAAAATTTCCTCTCGAGACACCATACCTTAAAACCAATGAGGTGTTGGAAGAAAATGTGAAATTTAGTACAAGGAACAAGCTTTTCAGATGCTTTTAAGAAAATTATACATATAGTAGCAGCACAATGTATTACAATACTCAACGGAACTGCAAATCAATTTAGCATTCCCCTGCTTCTGAATGATGTTTGTCTTTGGGAAAAAGGTCTAAATAAACTCAAATTCAAGAATGGCAAGGATATTAGATTAATTATAAGTTGATGAACAAGACAGTAAAGAACTATGCGCAGCAAATTGAAGTTTCTCAACGAAGTCGTGAGTATGTTCTCAAGGACTTCTCGAGGATTCTAGATAAACAGATTGAAAAGACTGTATTATTCATGTTGGAGAAACAAGGGGAATTGTCAAGCAGGTTTTTTATTCTTGGGCAAGAGAATGATGTCCTAGTACAACAACAAGATGGTTAAAAATTATCTGAACTCAACAGTCACAAAGAGATGTAGGCAGAGAACTGCTACAACTTCTCTTTTTTTGTTGAGATGAATGTCATTGGTGTGAAAAAGATACTGAAAAAGTTTGACGAGAGATGTGGTTATAAATTCACCAATTACTATTTCAAGACTCGAGCAAATCATCCTTATTCCCACCTGAGACAAATATTTCAGTATGTGGGAGTTTCGCTATAGTTGGAACCAGTGTTCTTAATGGCACTCGCCATTCGCCAAAGGCGTTATGGCGAGGCGAGCAACCATGTAACGCCATTCCTCAGTGAGGCGTAGCGAGATCAATTAGGCGATGTGAGGCGACGTATTGGCAACCTGAATGGCGCCGCCTTTTATTTTAAAATATTTAAAAAGGTCTTGACTTAATAATATTTGTCACAATTAGGGTTTTTTTCATCTTTCCAGTCAGTCGCGACTCGCGTTTCTTCTCCTCAAACCTGCGATCTCTTCTTCTCCTTCAGTGGACTCGCGCAAAAGGTATGGCCCCTTTTCTTTCTTCTTCTCTTCTTTTGTTCGTTTCTTCTTTTTTAGTCCTCTTCTTCTCTTATTTTCTTCTTTTCTTCTGTTCAATTTCTTGTGAAGTGAATCTTAAATTCTGAAATCTGAAGTTCTGAAGTGCTTGTTATCATCACTCTTCACTGCTCGCTGCTTTCACTACTCTTTTTTCTCCTCTGTTTTCTTCACTGCTTTCTTTGTTTAATGTAAAATGTTGCTGACTGTTTACTGCTTTCACTGTGCTGTCCATTATTTTTTGAAATAATTAATTCTTCTATAGTAATTATTATAGTATTTGCTAATATATGTAATTGTTATTAAAATTTTGAATATTTACATATGCAATTAAATAATTTTAATTTTTTGTTTTAATTGGCGCCTCGATTCAAAAAGGCGAGCGGCGAGGCAAGGCAGGCCCTTGTCTCCTCTCGCCGTCCAAAACACTGGTTAGAACCATATTTCGCAATCTTGTGAATCTCCAAGACAACAAGGGGAACTTTACTTCAATATATGATCACTCGGGTCTGCCTTTTCAAGACCCGATCTTTGTTTTATTAATGAAGCAGTGGATAGACTAACAAATTCAATTGATTTCCTTCACTATTTGGGGAAATATGCACTTAATTTACCAGAAGAACTACCAACTCTTTCTGAGGATCATGCTGCCAATGAAAGATAGCATTTGATGTCACTTCTGCTAAACTTGGCAAATACATTCTTGTATATGGTTAACACATACATAATAGTCCCAACAACAGATGACTACTCTATGAGTCTTGGAGCTGCAGCAACTTTTTGTGGAGCTGTAATTGGGTCTATGGTTGTTGCTCAGGTGTTCTCTTCAGTCTATTTTCCGTTAATGGTCAAATAAATCCTACATGAAGCCTATTTTGTTCAGCAGCATGGTCCTTCTTGTCGGGAATACCTTATATGTACTGGCTTATAACTTCAACTCGATATACTTACTTCTAGTTGGACGTCTATTTTGTGGGCTTGGTTCGGCAAGGATAGTTAATAGGCGTTATAGCACTGATTGTGTTCCTCTGCACCTGCGAATGAAGGCTTCAGCTGGTTTAAGTGCAAGTGACTTGGAATGACATGTTGTCTAGTTGTTGTCTACTTGTTTCAAACTAACTTTAAGTTCCTAAATATCACTTTTAACTAAGAAACTTTACCAGGCTGGATAATGGCTCTTGCATGGTTTGTTACCTGTTATGCTTGTGGACAACCTTTAGAGAACCTCCAATGTTGGAACTAGAGGATGTTCTGCTATCAAAATCCAATAGTGGGAAGATTGAAAATGACTTAGTGTAGAAAGGTATTACCCAACCATTGCTTTTAAGTGCAGAAGAGACAAAACCAGACGAAGATGACGATCAAGATTGCGATAATAGTGAAGAATTTGCAGAGGAGATCCAAAAATATATTACTTTCATCGTCTCTGCATATAAGTTTCTTAACCCGTAGAAATCTTGATGTGCTTGGGAATAGTTTTGAGTTTCCATGTCGCAATTCCTTATTCTGTACCACAATATGTATGTTCAGCTCTAATCGCATTTGTAGCTGCTAAAGTACTCGAAGACGTTAATCTTAAACTTCTATCTCGAGTCATGTCTTCAAAGCATTCTAAGGGAACCTATAATGGTGAATTACTTTCAACAGAAGTTGGAACTTTAGCTCGAGTATTTGGTCAAAAATTAAATTTCGTAAAAGTTTAAAAAGCAACAACCTACAGTAACCTAAACATATCTTGCACATAAAAGAAAAAATAAGACACACACATTAATCAATCAATAAATAACAAAGCATACGTGATATTTTAAGACAAACACATTAAGCTACAGCCGAGACGGTCTTGCAAATCATAAAACTGTATAGAAGTACTGACGCATCTGTCTCTTAACCCCTTTGAAGTCAATACTTTGTCATGGCTACGTTTCCCTCCAGATGCACGAGATACTCTAACAATTCTTGATGTTAGATACAGATAGGCTTTGTTCAAATTTCAGAACACCTTTTTCTTTTGCAGTGCTAACAAAACAAGTCTTGTGTTTTTTCTTCAGAACTCAGCACCACACAAAATAAATAAATCAAAAGCACCCAAATAACTAGTACTAGTAATTTTGTTACTAAATCGTACTAGTAATAACTACTACTAGTAATTTTGTTACTAATCTCATCAAAAAGACTAAATCAAAAAGAAATTAAACTTTAACAAAGCAATTGAAATCTTACAAAATAACCTAGGAGACTCAATCATAAGATAATCATATGCAAGAATTAACAAAACTTTGTGAAAAGAAACTAAATCATAAAGAAAACTCACCAGAGATATACTTCACCAACAACGTTCTTCTTCAGTGAACCAGAAAACCTAGCTTCAGTTTTCCCTAAAGCTAAAGAAGCGCTACTTCTGGCAAAGAAAAATAAAAATTTGTGAACTTCTACAAAAAAAAATATCGGAAACAAAATAAACTCGCAATTCTATTGGCGGAGAACTAAAAAAATCTATTTTTTGCCACAATGTATACGATATTGTCAAATTAAATATATTAGCAACAATAAAAATATTATTGTTGCCAAATATTTTTTAAGTTAGCAACAAATTAATTAAATTGTTGCCATTATTTAAGTTGGACAACAATATCATCATTGTTGCAAAAACGTTGTTGCAATTTTTTAATATTTAAAATTTATTATATTAATTATTATTAACAATATAATATCGCAACAATACTAACATATTTGGCAACAATAAAAATATTGTTGTTAAAAATTAAAAGATATACCAACAATAAAATCAAGTTGTTGCGATTTATCAATATAAGCCAACAATATAGTTATTGCTAAAAAATTGTTGCTAAATCCTTAATTTCTTGTTGTGAGTGTTCTATTGTAGTCAAGTTTTAAATAAATAAATATATATTAATCTATTTTAGTTAATTAAATTGACTTATAAACATGAATTAGTCATTTAATTTTCTTATGTTAGTCAAATTCATACTTTCAAAATTAAAAATGTAATGTTTCATTATTTTAAAAAAGCCATAGACACTCCTAAGTCCTAACTGTTCACATTGGACTTTTCTTTAGATATGCTACAAAAATATAATCTTGTTATTATGATTGATAACTAAGAAAAAGTACATATATATTTATATCTAATTTCTTAATAATATGTGATCTTACTTCATCAATGGATTTTTGGTCTCAAAATGTTTTTTCATGAATAATGCAAACATGTCCCCACCAATCACCATCTAATAAAAAACAACCCGGCCCATTAGTCCCATAAAATGGGCCCAAAATCTTTTCTAAGTAATCAGTTGGGCAATTAATGGCCCACACTTCATAGATTCAGAATAGGCAAAATTTGACAAATATATACTTTTTGTTTCACTTATTTCTATTATTCGCTATTACTTTTAAAAATTTCTAAAATTTCTTACTTTTTTTAATGTATCCCAGATACATATTATGTATTTGAGCTAGTTTTTAATATATTCGAGCTACATATTAATATATACGAGCTACATATTAATGTATACGAGAGAGTATTTTATGTATCTGAGCTACATATTATGTATCCGAATTAGTTTTTAAATATATTTCAGCTACATATTAATATATCCGAATTTCGATTATTATATCTGATTTTTTAAATTTTTAAAGAATTAATATAATTTAAAACTTATTATAAATAGATTGTAATGTCATATAAAACTATGAGATTTATTTTATTTACCCTTTGAAAATACCCAACCACGTTAATTTATTGTTTTTTAAAAATAAAAATACACAAAACAGCCCATGTTTAAGTCTAGGGCCTTGTGCACCTTTTCAAAATATTCTTCACATCAATAATCTGACTGTCTTATTCGATTCTATCCTTTTCTTTGTGTTATTAATATTAAAGAACACATTGTTAACGGGAGAGGAGCGGAGCTTAGTGGAATATTTTAAAAATTATTTTTATCTTCTGTTAATTATCATTATTATCACAATCGTCAATCACTATCACTAACACAACTGCAATCACAATCAACATTACCTTTGTCAATCATTAATGCACCACTAGTACTAACCATATATACTATAACGTAACATATCATTTTCATTATTATAATTATATCAACTAATATCATTATTATTCTCGTTGCTTTCACCACCACCACTACGACCATTTCGTTCTATCCATACTACCAACCATCATAACTAGCATTATCATCAACCATCACAATTTCATAATTATAATAGTGTATGTGGTCACTACAACAAAATATATTTTTTAGCAGCAATAAATATACACATTAACAAAAAGTGTTAAAGTCTTTACCAACATTAGTTAATTGTCATTGGATCCAAGGGTGGACCCACATGGAGTACGCTGGGTGCTCGAGCATCCATTAACTTCGTTACGGAATAAACATATAAATCTATGTAGAAATTAAGATGCATTTATATAAAATTAACATATATATAGCACCCAATGAATAAATGATTTAATATGGCTCTTGGGTGGGTACTTATACTCTTTTGGTGTTATTGAATCAGGGTTTGAATTTCATTGTTAATATGTATTTTTTATATTTTCATTCCGCTACATTCTTGCCGTTAATTAATTGCCCTCAAAAATCATTATTAAATAGTGAATAGGTGTGGCAGCGACTGTTAATAATGATTGACAATAATGATAGTCATCAATGATGATTCTGATGACAAAAGTGATTGATAATTTGTAGTTGATGATAATAATATAGTGATAGCTATAATGAAAGAAAGGAGTTTATGATGATGACCGGTTATTATGAATAGAATGGTGATGAAAACTATTCACATATATCTTTTTAAAATAATATTAAAGACTTTATTCAAGAACTATTCAAATAAAATAATATTAAAATTTTAATATAAATAAATACATAACCACAACCAAACAAAGTCAGTATGTGAATATGCCTAAACTTGTAATATATATATATATATATATATATATATATAATGACCTTGTGACATCTGTTTATTCCTTAACTTGTATGCATATCTTATAATTTAATTTAATGCATGTGTGTGGTTTATTTGTTTACGTTATTAATTATATTCATCATGTCAACATCGTGCCACTAAACTTTGTTTAAATTCAAATCACTCTCTTGAACCCCCCCCACCCACCCACCACCACCCCACCAACCCAAAAACACACACAAAAAAGTGACAATCACTAAAATATAACCTTTTGTTTTTTGCTTTTTCGGTGCTGCTGATTTTGATATATAGACCTTTAAGAATTGCTACATGAGATTTGTTTTATTTCTTTTTGTATCATTGATACTAGACAAAAAATTTAACACAATTCCTTCTTATTAATTGACAATAATTCATTCTTACATTGTTTATGTTGGGTTTTATTTGCCTAAATTTCTTACCATAAATAGGTTTTCCTTTTAGGAAAAGGTTTTGGATTGGCTAATCCTTTTTCTGGTAGAAAATGTTTATGACTCTATAAATAGAGCCATGTTTCTTCTAACTTAATCAGCATTCACAATGTAGTCTTAAGGGCTTTGAGAGTTTTGGTTAGGGGGAGAATTTATGGGTCACAAGCTTGATACGTTATCACTTGTGTGAACCTCCCATTTATTCCGAGTGAATTGGTTGAGGTTGTTTCTCTCTGTATTTTGTACTCTCATATTTATAGTGGATTGCTCATCTCCTTTGTGGACATAGGTCGATTGATCGAACCACGTTAAATCTTTGTGTCTTTTGGTGTATTTCTCGTTGTCTTCTTACTCGTGGTCTTTCGAGGTTTGCATTGCTAGCTTCCGCGTTTACACATGCTTATTTTCTGGTCCTAACAAGTGGTATCAGAGCCAGATTCAATAATGAAGTTGGGTTCAATGGTTCGATAATCGATGATTGAACCAGGTTAGAAAGAGGTGTTCATCTTGGCGGGTGTAGTTCTAGCAGCAACCTTTTTGACAGTAATGAAGATTTCTGTTGGAGAAATTATTTCAGAGAGGTTCTCTGTGTTGAGACATAAATTTTGCAAAGGAGATTATGGAGAGGAGAAGCAAGTTGTTGAAGATTAAGTGAAGAAGGTGGACAAATTTATTTTGTCAGAAATTCAGGCCAAGGGGGAGATTTGTTGGATTTTATTTGCCTAAATTTCTTACCATAAATAGGTTTTCCTTTTAGGAAAAGGTTTTGGATTGGCTAATCCTTTTTCTGGTAGGAAAATGTTTATGACTCTATAAATAGAGGCATGTTCCTTCTAACTTAATCAGCATTCACAATGTAGTCTTAAGGGCTTTGAGAGTTTTGGTTAGGGGGAGAATTTATGGGTTACAAGCTTGATACGTTATCACTTGTGTGAACCTCCCATGTATTCCGAGTGAATTGGTTGAGGTTGTTTCTCTCTGTATTTTGTACTCTCATATTTATAGTGGATTGCTCATCTCCTTTGTGGACATAGGTCGATTGACCGAACCACGTTAAATCTTTGTGTCTTTTGGTGTATTTCTCGTTGTCTTCTTACTCGTGGTCTTTCGAGGTTCGCTTTGCTAGCTTCCGCGTTTACACCTGTTTATTTACAGTCCCAACAGTTTATATATTGCTGATATACTAAATAATATTTAGGACAATTTATATACGAATATCCTGATGATAATAATTAGTCTTTTTCATTTGGACTTCCTGCTAAGACAAGTGTAAATGAATACATATATACAATTCTTTACTATTTGAATTATTTTTCAGTGTGAATTAATAAAAAAATTATATTATAAAACATGATTTTACCACTTATTTGTTCAGAATTAAATCATTGAATAATGTACGTATGACGAAAAAAGACATTGTCTACATTACTGACTTTTTTTGTTCTCACTGATTCAATCAAAATATCTATGAAAATAGCAGTGAACATTTTCTAGTAAGAAAATAGTGATCTTTAGTAGTGAAGTAACCGCGCAAGATTTCTCGTGGGCTATGTTCAACTGTCTTATATGTAAAAAAATAAATATCTCATAAAATGACGCAAAATTAAAAATTATTGTTTTAAAAGAAAATAACTAAAAAACCAATCGAGCCGTTGAAATACCTTGTTGATTTTGATGGGATTAGAATAAACTTGAGTATAATTTCCCAAACCAATCGACCCGTTGAAATACCTTGTTGATTTTGATGGGATTAGAATAAACTTGAGTATAATTTCCCAATTGTTTGGTAATATATATCTTATAGGAGTATAACAAGAAAAGCATTTTTTTAAGACAAAAAGAGTATTAAGAGCTAGAAATAAAGGGCATAAGCTAACAGAACAAAAGAACAAAAAGGAAAAGAGAGAAAATTGTGTTATGAAGTAAAAAAATCAAAATTTTACTTATATATATTATATAAAGTATGAAGCCTCTGTCCCAAACATGTGCAATGGAATAAATGGATACCCCACAAACTAAAAGAGATTGACAAATGCTCTTTATTCACTTTGAAAAATGACTTAGATACAAAAAGTTTAGCATATGATTATGAAATGATCCTCTTATTATGCACCTAATATAATACATATGTCTTCCTTAATTTTGGCAAAAAGTTCACACATCATTTATTTCAAAATCTAATCTAAAAAGGTCTACTATTAATAGGGGCATTATATGTTATGTGCCTCATTTCATATATTTGGAACTATATATGGTTGATACACAAATATATAAAACAAAAAGTAAATAGTTGATACACAAATATATAAAACAAAAATTAATAAGTTCAATTGAGAGTATTGTACAAATAACTTTTTTTAGGTTATTATTTAAGAGTCGTTCCACTAGATTATGGGCTAAATTTATTTGCAAAAAATATAATTAATCGAATTACTTATACAAGTGAAATTTAATTTACCAAATTAATATAAATATATTTAAAATATAACCTAAAAAACTACACGATACAATAATTTAAATAAAGTGTTGCATCATTAATCAACTCACTCTAAATATGATTCAGAATGCATATATAACAAAAAACACTTGGCTTATAAAAAGTAGATATAATTCCATATGACAAAAAATGCAAAATGACCTTTTTTGAGAGAGACTAATGTTTAAATCCTACCATATAAGTTTAATGAGTTAATATTGACGAACATTAATTTTGTTATGACCATACTTAAAACTTACTATATACTTAAAGATTTATGCCATTCATAGATATGCTTACCATTTTGCCAAGCAACAAATTTTAGTAATCTTTTGATCCTATTAAAAATTTGGTAATACAAATTTCCACAAAAGATTAAAAAAGATAGCGACATATCAATTAAGAAAGTTGCTAACTAACATTAAAGGTGGCAAATACTTTTGAATTTGAAATTTCACTTAAGACTTTGAAATAATCACTAATAAATAAAAAATTAGTATAAATATGAGTTTTGTTATTTTAGTTTAATCAATTCAATTATGCTATATTGTTCGATTTTTTCAAAAATATTGTCATAAAATCTAAAACTAATGCATTCTTACAACACTAATAAATGCAACGAGGGTAGTAAATGTGTACGTAAGTATTACCATTACTTTTCTGAAATAGAAATGTTATTTTCGAAAGATCCTCAACTCAAAGTAATGCATTTTTGATGATTTAAAATGGATTCGATTCAATTTTTTTAAAAAAATTAGAGCACATCATAACAATTATGGACAATAATAAAAATTCAAAATCTATACTTTATTATAAATTTTTGAATTTTGAAAATAAATAGGGGCAAATAAGTAAATTACACCAGATTGGTGGGACATATTAGGGAATTGATGGCAATAGAAAAATTGTATTAATTTCAAACTCTGTTCCTCTCCCTGAGTTTTGTGTTTTCTTGTGCACATCACATAAGAAAACACACTGTATGACTTGCTTATCAAAGGAAAATCCAACAAATCACTTTGATTTCATCCTTGTTCTAATTTTTTTTTATAACCCTCTTTAAATCCCCCACATTTCTTGCTCTCACCATCTGACATTTTTACTCAACTTATACTAGTTTGCCCCCCCCCCCTCCCCACAACCCTTTTTTTTTTTTTTTAGTTTTTCATTGTATCCATTAATTCAACTTCTAGCTATATTCTTGTGACAATGGCTGTAAGTATATCTAATGATTTATGAGATTGACTGTTTTTCTTTTGTTGTTTTTGGTGCAATGTTTTATGTATGGTTCTTGAATCTTGATAAACTTATTTTTGTGAGGGTGTTAGTGAGTAAGTGTAGAACATTTGAATGTTTTTTATAGTAAAGATGGGAACTTTATGTTAATCTAGATGGATGTTTTTTTGTCATTTGTGTTCATTTTTCAAGTCAGATCCAATGATCTGTCTTGAAGATTTTTTGTTGTTACTTGGTTGAAGAAATGTGTGTTTAAGGGGGAAATGGGGGTTTATTAGGTATTTTAATTTATGGGTTTTGTTTATTTTCTGAATCTATGTTGTATGTTTTTCAGTAAGAAGTAGATCCTTTAGTGGTTTCTTGAAAAGGGTATTTTTTTTATGTTGTAAAGGTTTGATTTTTGATTTGTTAAAAGATTGGATTTTTGGTATGCAGACATCAGTGCAATGTAGGCCACAAGAAAGGACTTTAGGAATGGTGATGAAGGTAGTAGATGAAGATCTTGCTATGTTTCTTGAGATGCGACGTAGCGAAAAGGACATAAATGATCAACTTGCTAAATGTGATTCTGAGGAATTGGATCAGCAATTAGGTATTGATATTTTAGATTTTTTTTTCCAGCATTGTCAATTTGTAGCAATATTTTCCCAGAGATAGAATATAAAATAAACGTAGTCTTGCCATTTGGTGGTTCTTTCCATCCCCACTTTAACATATTGTTATTAGATGCATGATCTTTAATTCTATATCTAGAGTACAGCCAACTTTGGCTTTTTGTAGTCTGGCTTTGGAAGTTTTCTTTGTTTTTCAATTGTTGTATATGTATAAAGTTGGCATTTTTATTAATTGCAGGCTCAGAGGTTGACTTCTCTTTGTTATCAAATGGGACATTAACAAAGGCTGCTAATCAAGATTATCTTTTAAACTCAGAGAATGACAAGAATGACTATGACTGGTATTTACTACTATAACATTTCTGTGCTGGCGTAGGGATGAACTCATTTTGTTTTTGTGTATTTCTTCTTCTACTTTGACGCTTACTTGTTATTTATTGTTTTGATTAAAATAGAAGCAACTGAATAGCTTGTGCAGCCTCTTATAGTTTATGGACAGACGGTATGTAAGTGACATTTTATTTGGGAGTTCAAAATGGCTAGTGTGTCGTGAGGTGGTAGCGATTTTGTTTTGAGGAAGTTGTATAGCATTTTACTTTCACCCTTGTTCTTCAAAATGACTAGTGTGTCGTGGGGTGGTAGGGATTTTTTTTTTGAGGAAGGTGTATAGCATTTTACTTTCACCCTTGTTCTTCAAATGACTAGTGTGTCGTGCGGTGGTAGCGATTTTGTTTTGAGGAAGTTGTATAGCATTTTGCTTTCACCCTTGTTCTGTTCATAGGACTCTAAGCAGGTTATTTATGAAAAAAGAAAAGCTAAAAAGAGAATCTAAGAAGGTTTTATGAGGTAAATTTTTTGGTTCGAGCAGCATCATGTTAGTGACCTTCAGTTTTGTGGAGCATGGATAGTCAAATATTTCAAAGGATATACTAATTGGTAGTGTATATAATTTTTTAAAGTAAAAGCGTGTGCTTTCTTGGCCTATCGGACGAATGTTATTGTTATAGTACAGATTTAAGGTGTTGAGTGCTGTCCTCTTCTTTCTTCAACTCTGTGAAATGTATCTTTCTGTTAAACTTTTGTATGAACTATAGAAGTTTTTTGACATTAATAGGGACTTTTCACCGCAAAAAGTAACTTATATAGTCATTGTTTAATCCGAACCAGGTCTAAATAGATCTTCTAGTTGTGGCTAACCAGCGATGTTGCTCTACTAGCATTCTAAGGTTTATCATCTCATACTTGGGACAATATGAATGAAAGCAGAACAAACTAGCACATACGTTAAGACTGAGCAAAATTCTGCACATTTATTTTGTGCACTGTAGGGACCATTATCTGTTGGTACATTTAAGCTTATGCACTTCCTTAGACAGAGAATTGATTCTGCTTCATTTTCCTCATCTTCGAGAAAAAGGAAAGTTATTTCACCAACGTCTTACAGTCGGGTTGAATAAGTATGCTTTTAGAGATCAATCGAGCACATATGTTAAATTGTATGTTCCTAGTTCCATGAAAATATTTTATCTGCTAATTTGTGGTTTTCAGGCTCCTTTCACCACCTCAGATTCCTTCAAATCCATTACCAGAGGTGGAGGAACAGAATATTCCGGTGTACCAAATTGTGACTAATTCTAGTTCAACTGGTCAAGACTGTAAAATTAAGGCAGATTCAAGTACAGTTGCTCCTGAACCTAAAATAAGCATTGAGCAGGACATAGTTCAGGTAAAATATACTCATTAAAGTTCCATTGAATGCTTATACGATAATATACTCATTTTAGTACTGCTGAATGCTGTTCAGTCGAAGAAATTCTCTATCTTCTATATTTGGCATGCTGTTTAATTTATTTTGACGTATACTAAATTTTGCCACTAAATGCTAATAGTGATGATTTCAGTTGAAGAAATTCTCTATTTTCTCTATTATCACACTGTTACAGTTATTTTGAGGTGGATTGCAAAACAATATGTTAGTCTTAACTGCTAATTGTTGCAGCCTGCAAATTCACTGGAAGGGCTCCATTCAACGGGAGAGCCAGATATGTCCAGAAGCAAAAGCTCTTCTGCTGGAAATGGAAAGCCTTCTTCGTCAGGGGGGAAAAAGGCAACTTCCACCAGGTCATCAACGCCTACTGGACGTCCTCGTAGTTCTTCATCCAAGCCTTCAAGAGCTTCTACTCCTACTTCAAGAGCGACGTTGCCTTCTGCTAAGCCTGTTGCTTCCACTGCAAGATCCTCAACTCCAACTAGAGCTGCTCCACGCTCTTCTACCCCAACTGGTAGACCCTCCAAACCAGCTGCTTCCAAGTCAGCATCAAGGTCAGCAACACCAACTCGTCGACCATCCGCTGCATCATCCATTCCTATTGTATCAGTTTCGGGTTCTCGATCTTCTTCATCGACAAAAATGGGTTCCACGACACTGAAAAAAACTGCACCATCTCGGGGTACCTCTCCAACTGTGAAGTCTAGGCCATTGAAACCCTTGGAGACACCAAGTCTTTCGCGTGATTCTTCTGTCATTTCTAAGACATTGGTGCCTAAAAGGCCTGCATCTGCATCTAGGGGAAGACCGATTGCACCTGGCGCTCGACACTCTACTGCTAATGGAAAACCCAGACGGAAATCATCTTCTCCTTCCAGAGGACGAGCAACAACAGCTACTATTTTGAGCAATGCAACCGCTCTGCTTTCCAAGAGTAGGGGCTATGGTATTGAAAAAGATGACGTGAATCCTGTGTTGATCGGCACACAGATGGTTGAAAGGGTAGTAAACATGAGGAAATTAGCTCCCCCGAAGCAAGATGATAATCTATCTCATGAAAATTCCTCCAAGAAATCTTTATCCCGAGAAAATTCAGGCTTCGGAAGATCATTCTCCAAAAAGTCTTTGGATATGGCTCTACGACACATGGTACATACGTAACTTCTAAATGCTCATTCATTCAATTCCATAAATACTCAAATTCAAAAGTGAAGTGCTATTTACTTGTTTAGAAAGTCTCGAGCATACCTGCATTGTAACACATTCTATTTCCTACAATATTTACGTTTATGGACTTTTCACGAACAGGATATAAGACGAAGTGTTAATGGAACCTTACGCCCAGTCCTGACACGGGTCCCTGCTTCTTCAGCAAATGGTGTCCGGTCTAGCTCAACAAAGAACAAGACAGGTAGTGTTTCTGACTCGCCCCTTGCCACGAGCAGCAATGCTAGTTCAGAACCAAGTATGAACAATAGCTCTAATAACATAAATTGGAGTGAACCTGAAGATGATAACTTTGGTTATGAGAGAGAAGTATCGTCCCCTCGCTAGCCAGCAGCATCTGGAGTACTACCTGTAGTTTAGGACTTGCTATGATATTTATTCTTGCTGTGTGGTTTGATTATTTAATCTTGTTTGTTCTTGAAACTCCTACATTGAAAAATTGCATCTGGATTTATTTTTCAGGGATCCTTTGCAATAGTAGTAGCATTTCTTGTGCTTGTTGACTAGCAAAGATTAAACTTTTCTTTGTAATTATTATGGAAAAAACTTAAATTCTTGAGCTATGAATGACTTACAAAATCCTTCTCTTTCTCATTTAGATGTAAGATTAATGACCTAAAATGTCATGTCCAATTCATGAAAGTAAGTTTCTCAACTTTAAGTACTAAAGGGGCCGTTTGATTATGCAGATATTAGTTATGCAGATATTAGTTATGCAAGTATTAATTATGCAGAGTTTAGTTATGCAGGTATTAGTTATGCAGGGTTTTAGTCATGTTGAATTTAATTATGCGGGTATGAGCTATGTGGATATTAGTTATGTATGTATTATTTAGTTATGTAGAGATTATAATACATGAATTATTAACTATTGAATATTAAACTTGTTGTAAATTATTAATATATATTATTTAAAAAATAATAATACATGCTAATAAAATGTGGAATATATTGAATAATATATAATGCTAATATTTGATTAGCATATGTACCATCAAAAAATATACAATCAAATTTTTAATATTTAAAAAATAGTTATATTTGCATAAATAAATAAAAACATGTAAGTATATGAAAAGAAATGAAAATAGTCTATATATAATAGGAAAATAGTAAAGTTTCCAATTAATTTTTTTTATAAAAGAAATGAAAATGGTTTATATATAAAAAGAAATAAAAACAACAAACATATATAAGAAAACAATAAAGTTTTCAATTAAAAAATAAAATAAATTAATACGGTAAATCTGTAATTTATCATTTTAATACATGTATAAATAATACCCACATAACTTATTCCATCTTCTACCCTGCATAACTTTATACATAGATTCCCTCATAAGTTAAGTTGATATTAATTATGCAGGACTATAAAAAATGCAACCAAACATCCTATAAATTAATACATGAATAACTTTTATGCAACGTTTAAATTCTTACTAACCAAACATAGTATAAGAGCCTGTTTGGATTAGCTTAAAAGCTGGTCAAATTGACTTAAAAGTTGGTTTTTGACTTATTTAAGTGTTTGACAATTCTCAAAGTGACTTATTTTAAGTTAAAAAAACTTATTTTAAACAATAAGTTAAAAGTTGGGAAGGGTTGCTATATTTTGTTTTGCTTAAAAACTCTTTTAAGTTGACCAAATATTTTACCTTTTTGCCTTTAATTCTTTTATTTTTACTTTTATTATAATTATTATTATTATTATTATTATTTATTATTATTATTTATTTTATTAATATTATTTATTATTATTATTATTAGTATTATATATTATATATTATTATTATTATTATATTATTATTATTATTATTATTATTATATTATTTTACTATTATTATTATTACTATTTATTATTACTATTATATATTATTATTATTATTATTATTTATTGTATTATTTATTATTATTATTATTATTATTATTATTATTTTCATATTGTTATATTATTATTATCATTTATTATTATTATTATTTATATTTAGTTATTTTTATTATTATTATTATTTTATTATTATTTTTAATTATTATTATTATTTTATTATTATTATATATTATTATAACTATATATTATTGTTAATATTTTATTTTATTATTATTATTATTATTATTATTTATTTTATTATTCTTTATTATTATTATATATTATATATTATATATTATATGCTATTATTATTATTTATTATTGTTATTATTATTATTTATTATTATTATTATTATTATTATTATTAAATTAATCAACTTTTATCATGTTAACAGCTTTTAAGGGTATTTCAGACATTTTAATTAAAAAAAGTGTTTACCAGTACTTATTTGCCAAACACATCAACAACTTTTTCTTTTAACGTCAGCACTTTTATCCAAACACATAACTACTTATTTTTAAAATAAGTTCCAGCACTTTCAAAAGTACTTTTTAAAAGCTACTTTTTTTAAATCCATCCAAATGGGCTCTAAGTTATGTTGTCTTTTATACCTAACACAAAACTTCTACCAAACATAGTAAAGCTAATGCAACTTTTAATACATATATAAAATGTCTCTTATACAGTAAACGTCTCCTTAGTCTACGAAGTCTTTA
The DNA here is from genome assembly GCA_016801875.1 of Solanum sitiens. Taxonomy (NCBI): domain Eukaryota; kingdom Viridiplantae; phylum Streptophyta; class Magnoliopsida; order Solanales; family Solanaceae; genus Solanum; species Solanum sitiens. The sequence continues at coordinate 430,894 of JABWTJ010000204.1, read as the reverse complement.
TTAAAGACTACCAAAAAGAAGTGGGATAGGGAAGTTTTTAAACATGAGGGGAAAGAAAGGGAAGTTCAAAAGGGCCACGATTAAAAAGTAAAGGTTTTTCTTATCGTAAATTATTTAGAAATTTTTTATTATAATATAGAAATAAATGTCAAAAACACATCTAAAATATACTTTTTTTTAGTTTCATATCTAAACTATTGAGAGTGAGTTTCATACCTAAACTATCAGTTTTTAGTTTGAGAAACACATCTCTCTTTTATACCACTCTCATCACGGTGTGTGTAATACACTCTCTTTTTTATTTTAAAAAATTATCGTATCACACTCCACATGAGCAAAATATTCAATTTTGACAAAAATAAATAAATTATTAGTATTGGTTAAAATTAAAAAAATCATTATCCAAAAAAATAATATTTTTTTATAAAATAAAATGCAAATATGTTTCTTACCCACTCCATGACTTTCTCTCGCCGCCCTCAACCCCCCAGACATTTTTTTAGTTTTTTTTTTTAAATTTCTTTTATAAAAGTTTTTTTTACTTCATTCACCTCCCCCCCCCCCCCAAAATACCAATTTAGATATTATTATTTTTTTATTTTAAAAATAATTCTACCCACTCCACCTAACCGGCTAACCCTCCGCTTCCAATTTTTTTTCTCATTTTGTGTTAGAAATATATATTAAAAATATTTTTTACTTGCCGCCGCAAGACTTATTTTATTTTTCATTTATTTATGTTATATTCGAACACTAGTAAAAAGAATTCTAAAAATATATGTACGTATATAGCTAACACAAAATGAGAAAAATATAAAAAATTAGCAGTAGAGGATAAACTAAGATGCGGTAGAATTTTTATTCTTTTAAAAAAAAATATCAATCTTTTTTTTGCAGTAAAAAAATAATTAAAATTTTAATCTCAAAAAAAATATTTTTTTAAAGATAGTAATACTTTAATCTTTAATTTTTAATTAATATTAATAATTCTTCACAAACAACAGGTTCATCCTTCTAGATTTCCCATTCTTCAAATATAGTTTTCTTTGATCACAGATCGAGAGGTGATCCGTCATTTGTAAAGAGACCACTCCTTTTTCAACTATTACAGGAGTTGGTTGATTATATAACATCTCTTTTGCTGGGATTATCATACTGAGTACTAGGATTCAACAACATTTAGTTTATTATTTAATTTTTGTCAAGATGGAATATTTTATTCATGTGGAATACCATGTGTTGAATGTTTTTTTTTTAAAAAAAAGAGAGTGTATTACAGTCACTACTGAGGTGTGGTTTTCAAACTAAAAAGAGATAGTTTAGGTATGAAACTCACACTCTCAATAATTTGAGTATGAAACTAAAAAAAAAGGAGATATTTTAGGTGTGTTTTTTACCCTTATCTCTATAATATATAATATTCTCAATTATTTTTTAACGAATCAGCTTATTGAAAAAATATAGGATAAGGGACTAAATTTTCTATGTATTAGTGTTTAAATTTTCCAAGTTTTCCCTATTTGGCTAGTAGATTTCATGTTTTCCTATGAATCTCATGGAGATGGAGAGTTCGATCCTATCGTAATGTGAAAAAGTTTGACAGATATTTACCCATGAATTTATTTAGTTTCAAAGTTATAATTTTTGCAAAAGTATTTGAAGTTCTGAAAGTATTTTTTTATAAATATGGAATATAATTTAAACATGAAATTTAACTTAAAATTAGGATATTAGAAAAGAAAAATTCATAAAAGTAAAATGGAATTTTGGATGCTTTATAAATTCAAATACAACTTTAAGTTATATCTAAATATTTTATAATTAAACCGTGATTTTTCAAATAAAATAAAAGTTAAAAAAAATTACAAAATTCTCATCATCAAACCAATCCTAATATAATTATGTGAGCAATAGATTAGAGTTAGCTTTTTTTTTTTTTTTTTTTGGTTTTGGGGGAGGGGTTCTACGTAGTCTTTGGAGTCGTGGAGCCTAACTAAATTCGGATCACATACTGCAAGACTCATTTAGGGTGACGCTTTCAACATAATTTTCTCCATATCTAGGGGTCAAACATAAGATCTTTGGTTAAGAGTTAAGTAGTTTCACCACTGCACCGAAGTGTGTCAAATGGACGAGTTGAACTGAAATTGGAATGAATTGAAATAGAAATTGGATTGAGTCTTGACCCGCCCAAGTTTACTTTGATCTCAAATGGGTTGAGCTCAAATTAGCTAAAAATCAGATTGGATCATGACCACCCAATTCGACTCGCTTTATCTAAATAATTTTAACATATTGTTATTTAACTTTTATAAGATAATTATTTCAACTCAAGAATTTTTAATTTTTTTTAAAAAAATTACAAATGGATAGATGAATCGTATAAGATATAAAATAGAGAGTAATTCATACCTTTAATATAGGAACATACATTACATCAATGCAAATACATTAATGAAATGAAGGTTAATTTGGACTCAATTGAGGATTTTCTAAAAATAAAAAAAATGAAAAAATTGAGTATTTTCATAAAATGAAATAAAACTTAAATTGATAGAGATTAAACCCAATTAAAATTAATTTAAATCAATCTCTTAAAATTCTGAACAAATTACCTATAATTGAGTTTGATTTTAACATCCCCAATATCCGTCAGAGGGTTAGAGTTGCTTTGGAGTTTAGCAATTTTGGCATGGAGTTTAGCAATCATACAAAGACAATAGAGGGACCCTAAATCCAAGGTAAGATAAGATAACTTCAACTTTATTATTATTCCTTGATGATATTTGAATTTCTTTTTTGAAAAAAATAGCATTTGGATTTAAATTAAAAGGTATTACTCTATGTGTTTCAACTTTTGTGATATTTTTATTTTTTGAGAGTCAAATAATTTAAGTTTAATTGAAAATTAATTTGCTTATAAAATTTTTAATTTTATTAAAATAAAATTTATATATTTATTAATCATATAAAAAATAATTTACGGGAGTAATATTTTAAAATGAAAATAATATTGAAACATGCATTTTAGTTGCAAGTGGCCATCAAAGCAAGTCTCATCATTATGTTTCTAAGAAAAAGAAAACGAACTACCGACACCCTTCAAATATGTTAAATATAAAAAATAAACATTTTTTCATGTAGTAATAATGATTATATTGTTGGAATAATAATAATAATAATAATAATAATAATAATAATAATAATAATAATAATAGTTGTGATGAAATTTGTATATGGTGAAGTTGTTGCCCAAAAAATATTATGTGAGATAACTTTAAGGTGTTCATATTATAATATTTTACCTAAATTAATATAATTGATTTCAATATAACTTAAATACAAGTATTATTTCAATTCACCGACCAAATGATATACAATTATGTGAGATTATTGTTAAATTAGTGAATAGATTCGCGCTTCGTACAATAATTAAAATCTTATTGAATTTATATAATATTATTTTATGATGATAAAAATTTGTAGAACAATCTTTTCAAATGAAGATGAGTTATAGAGAAAAATGATACTTACTAATTATAATATTTATCAATAATTATAATTAAAGGTAAATCCTACACTTAACTAGAGAATTTATGTAAGTCTCTGTCTTACTCATTCTTATTTATTTGTTGTTTAAATATGTTAATATAATTATATTTATCGTATGATATTATAATTTTTTTCATAAATAATATATTGAACATGTACTTTATAGAGTATAAAGCAATACTCTATGTTTATTGGTCCATTAATAAATGATAATAAATCTTTATCTTTAAAAAATTATCTTGCATTAAAATAAAAGACAATATGAAAATAATGTTAAATTTAAAGGATGAAAATGGAGATAGCAAGTTGTGACGTCTCATGTTTGATTTTTAGTATTTATTTTTTCCCACTATCATTATATTCTCTCTCCTTTTATATTATCCGTCATTAATTGTTTTGCAAGTTGATTCTTTTATACTGTGTAATTTTCTTATATACTTTCATATTATCTATTTTTATTACTTTGAAAAAAAGAATAGATATATCTTCGAACTATTATAAATAATATGTAAATACTTTTTGTTACACTTTTAGAATATTGGTGTCTTTGCCGTCCAAAAATTAGAGCATAAATATTCTTTATACTAGCGGATATGCATGTGTCATAATCTTATCCACAAATTTATCAACGGATAAGATTGCGCCACGTGTTCCTATGGACGACATGAATACGAATATCCCAAAGGCCAAAAGTATAGATGGTATTGTAGACACATAAATTTTATTGGATCAAATTCATACAAGATTTGAATTAAATCTATGTTCATTTGGGCTGAATAATTAATTTGGGCTTTACAAACAAATAAGTTCATCTTATTAAATTCAAATCCAAGGTCCATTTCACCTTGAATCCCAAACCCATGCCATGTGTCATAGTGACTAGGCATCAAAACCAACAAGGTGACGCCACGTGTCCAAATGAGGTGGTAGTCCCAGTCAAATGCAAGAACGAATCAAAATGCGCCAAGTGTCAAAATGACATCCTTTGGCAATCACAAGCAACCTTGTCCACTCCCTACAACTATAAATAGGGGATAGACATGACATTCAAGGAGATCCAGAAAACTCTTCAACAAGCATTCAACAAATTGGAGAAAGATACAACATCAACATCAATAGCTCTTAGAAGGAGTGATCAACAGAGTTCTTCCCGGAGATCGACCTACAACGACGAAGCGCTTTCCGACGTCCCGGAGATCGACAACATCTCAAGGAGGTCTACATCATCCAAAAATTCGTGAAATATGCTACTGAAGGCCCTCGAATCGCGGAGAAACTTAGAAGAGAGAATCAAGAGAACAGCGTTACTCACAACGATTCATTAATAAAAATCACATATTTTTTATTTATTTTGCTTGCAGTTAATTTTTTGCGCTTAAGAAAATTTGTTGTGAACAAATTTGGCACGCCCAGTGGGACCGATTCTGCTCTTCATCTCTTTCTCTTGCAAATCAGAAACTACAAAGGCTACTACTGCAATAGCGTTCAGAAAGAGTTGTCATTTTTCTAATAAGGACTCTACTGATGTCGTGTCTGCTGGTCTCAATCGTGTTGGCCCAATTACTCGGCGTAAGTTAAAAAACAGTGGGTTAGATGGATCTGAATACTTCACTTCTTTGGAGGCGATGAAAAGCGACAATTCTCATACGATGGTCGTGAGTGCAAGGGCAATCTTGCGCATGTATTCTTCGAAGAATCTTCTCAAATTGGCTCCAACTTTGGTGATTCCAAAGATTCAACGGATTCTCCAACTTCAATAAATGTCAATGATTTGATGACTGACTCAACTGACATGGACGAGAAGTTTGCGATGATGGAGCAAACCATTGAGGCCTTGAAGAAATCTGTTGATGACAAAAATCTTCATATTGCTCAACTTATGAACAAGTTGGAGGGCTTTACACCTGGAGAGTCAAGTCACGTTCTCACTTATCCATATGGTTTTGATCAACGAAACAAGGACGTTGAGGAATCTATAGCGAAGTCCAAGTTTCAAAAGGAGAAACAATCTGCTTCAGTTGCTGCACTATCTGTCCAACAGTTGCAAGACATAATAACGAACACTATCAGGGCTCAATATGGCGGAACACCACAAAGTTCCTTATATTACTCTAAGCCATATAACAGACGGATTAATTGTCTATCCATGCCGACAAACTATCAACCACCAAAGCTACAACAGTTTGATGGCAAGGGGAACCCAAGGCAACATATCCCCCAATTTGTTGAAACTTGTAGCAATGCTGGAACACATGGTGACCTTTTGGTAAAACAATTTGTCCGTTCGCTGAAAGGGAATGCATTTGACTGGTACATCGACCTGGAACACGAGTCCATGGATAGTTGGGAGCAACTCGAGAAGGAATTCCTCAATCATTTCTACAGTACTCGCCGAACTGTAAACATGATAGAGTTGACCGGCACTAAGCAAAGAAAGGATGAGCCAGTGGTGGATTACATCAATCGATGGAGATCATTGAGTTTGGAATGCAAAGATCTCTTTCTGAAATATCTTCCGTGGAAATGTACATTCAGTGCATACATTGGGGACTTCTATATATACTACAAGAAATCAAACCGCGAACTTTTGAGAAACTTGCTACACGAGCGCATGACATGGAGTTGAGCATCGCAAGTCATGGGAAGGCATCTCCTTTTGCTGATCTGACAAAGGAAGAGAAGGAGTTCAAGAAAGGTATGACCTCAAAGATCCAGACTAAGGAATCTATGGCGGTGAAAGCAACTTCTGTAAAAAGTCACCACCAAGAGTAAACTAAAAGAGGTGGAATCCCCAAGTCAATATCTAAGAGAGGAAAAACGATGTACAACCTTGAAAGAATTAGAGGCAAAGGTCTACCCATTTCCAGATTCAGATGTACCTATGATACTTGAGGAATTGCTGGCTAAGAAGGTTATTGATCTTCGTGTGTCAAAGAGGTCTGAAGAGATCAACAAGGTTGATGATTCTAGATATTGCAAGTTCCATCGCGTCCTTGGCCACCCGACAAGTAAATGTTTTATCTTGAAAGAGAAGATCATGATGTTGATAAGTGAAGGAAAAATCATCATTGATCAAGATGAAACAGCGGAGGCAAATCATGCTAGTGTAGCACCAAATCAAAAGAAATGCTCAAAGTCATCATCTATGTCAAACACCACCTTCTTGTGATTCGGAAGTTTAGCGCCTATTGAAGTTGATTTTCCAAGGAAAACTCTTGAGGGTCCACTAGAGATAAACAACCACAAAGAAAATGAAGTTGATGGTTGGACTTTGGTTACTTATAAGAAGCGGAGACATCAAACAGTCTTTAGGATACGACTTCCTAAGACAAGAGCAACAAAGAGTGACGTGAATCAACTACAACCATAAAAAAATGTCAAGCCTTGTACTAGCCAAAAGATCAATGGTTCTTCATCGCAGAAGGTTCGAAAGTCCATTACGTTGGATGAATTCTTTCCTGAAAAATTCTTTTGCGGTAGTCAAATTGGTGCAACACATGTTGTTTCCAACATAGACGAAACAAAGGAAAGTATACTGCAGCAATAACCAAAGAACATCGAGCTAATAAAAAAGCTGCCCCATGTTGTGCTACAATTGCCTTCACAGATGACGACTTGTTGTTAGGGTCTAAGTTACATAATAGGCCCTTGTTTGTTGTAGGATCAATTCGAGAACAACATCTCAATCGCATTCTAATCGATGGTGGTTCAGCAGTGAATATTATGCCAAAAGTTGTCTTGAAAAAACTTGGGATCTCTATTGATGAATTGTCCAAAAGCAATGTGACGATCCAAGGGTTCAACCAAGGAGGACAACGATCCATAGAGAAGATTCGTGTAGAATTATCCATTGGCGGCGTGAAATCAAACACATTGATTCATGTCATAGACGCGAAAACATCATACAGCTTGTTGCTCGGGCGTCCTTGGGTTCATGAAAATGGAGTGGTGTCATCTACTTTGCATCAGTGCATGAAGTATATGAAAGATGGTGAAGTTGTCAAAATAGATGCAGACATCAATCCTTTCACTAAGACGGAGTCATATTTTGCAGATGCAAGATTTTATTTAGATTTTGGAAAAGCAAATATGGAGGAACATGTAGAAGCCGACCCAATTGATCTCGAAAATAGTAAAATTCAATGGGCCGCTATCAAGATGTCTAAGAAGAGAATGGAAGATGTTTCCATTAAGATTTCACCACCTAAAGGAGACTTGCAGACTAGTATTGCCGACGAGCAACCAATTTTTTGCTATATTTCACGTGAAGGTCGAAAAAAGGGGCAACCGCGACTAGAGGAATGCACTCAACAAGTACAACCACTGAGGAAGGAACTTAGTCATATAACATTCCAAGATTTGAAATAGAAAATGAATGTCCCAGTTGCACAAGTCCCGTGTATCGCTTTGAAGCCCTCCAAAGACAACATCCAAGTTGGTACGATAAAAGGGAACTTTGATCGAAAGGTCTTCACATTGTTTGAAAAATCAGGCTATGATTTCTCAAATCCAGCGAAGTTAGGAGAACTCAAGGGTGAAGTCACTGGTGAAAAGATACACAGGCTTACAAAGTCTCAGATGCAATTGAGAAAGCAAGGATATCATGTCGCCACTCCTAAGGTTGGGTTAGGATTCAGCTTTCCGGAGCCTCTGCGGATTTCGTCTAAGAAGGGGAAAGAAATAACGTCATACCACTACACCTCTACAGAAAATACAAAGGAAACTAAGGAGGGTAAAACACCACGACGAGCTTTGGTGTTTGAACGCATTGGAAGACTGACACCTCGTATTTCTGCATTTGAAAGATTGGGCCACAAGGATGAAAGAGGATCTTCTAAACAAGTGGATGAACATGCCACCACCTCAAATACATCTGTAGAGCATGAAAATCAAGATTCTTGTGATGTAATTGACGACAAAGAGATTAACAATGTTTTCCCATCACGTATGAAGAGAAAGACTGTATTATCAATCACCACTGATGGTTCTTTGAAGGTGAAAAGATGCACAATTGTTGTCACCAACCAATTTCATGGAGAAACCAAGAAGGAGGAAGATAACACCATCACAGTCTTCGTGGGAAGTGAGTTGGAAGATTCAAACTTGACAGAATCATCCTATCACATAACAGTGGAAGAAAGTCCAGACGTTGATGATACACATGATGATGTTCAAGAGGCTCCTCCTTAATTGGAGATGGCGTACAATCAACTGTAGATGAACTCAAGGAATTAAATCTAGGCACTCTGGAAGATCCACGGCCAATCTTCATTAGTGCACTTCTTACACCAGAAGAAGTGAAACAATATTTTCCATGAAGGTTGGCTATGCTCCTTAAGGTATGAGCATAAACTGCATGTTACTTCTGGCTCGCAAGAGTATAAACTGTGTACGGCTCCCAAAGTAAATAAATAAAACTCATCCTCTTGAACTAAGATATGACTTGATCCTCTTCACCGAGGTACGTAGGCACTTGGAGTAATCACTCTGTGTTCAGTCAAATGACTAAAAAACAAAGAAAAAAAGGGTTTGGCGGCCTTGCGTGATAATCACATAGCTCTTTAAAAATTAGGTAGCTAGCGAATGAGTTAAAACACTGCACAAACAAGCAAAGTAGAAGATTCTTGAAGACCTATCTGCAACAAAAGTAGAAGCTCGCTGATGAATTCATTGGCATCTGATGAAGTGACTTGTGATTCTACTTGTGTTTTTGCTTACAGTATAGATAATTTGGTATAATTCACTGATGCTTCAGTAAGATATACAAAATTAGGGGCATTTGTACCTACAACATCAAATCGGAATACCCTTCGGATCAAAGCTTTATGTTGAAATGGTATAACCGTAAATATCATTATATCAAAACTCCAAGTTCAAGAGACAGTATTTTATTGTTGTCTAGAGCGCAAAATGTTCAGCAAATGACATTCGGGGTGTGTATTCAACTTGAATTTTTTTTTATAGACTCCTACGCCACTTTATTAATTTTCTCCCAAAGTTGCTCAAAGCTGAAGAGTTTAGCGAAGCAGAATTTGAGATGACTTTGAAAAGATATCTGCATTAATATGGAAATCTTTTGGTTGTGATTTTTATATGTGTTGTACGTCTATGAGTTATGCTTCCAACGGAACAAGAATTACACCATTTCGAGACTACTACACCGCGTTATTGATTTTCTCCCAAAGTTGCTCAAAGCTGAAGAGTTTAGCGAAGCAGAATTTGAGATGAATTTGAAAAGATATCTGCGTTAATTTTAAAATCTTTTGGTTGTGAATTTTATATGTGTTGTACGACTATGAGTTATGCTTCCAACGGAATGAGAATTACACCATTTCGAGACTCCTACGCCGCGTTATTGATTTTTTCCCAAAGTTGCTCAAAGCCGAAGAGTTTAGCGAATCAGAATTTGAGATGACTTTGAAAAGATATATGCATTAATATGGAAATATTTTGGTTGTGATTTTTATATGTGTTGTACGTCTATGAGTTATTCTTCCAACAGAACGAGAATCACAATATTTTGAGGCTCGTACGCCGCGTTATTGATTTTCTCCCAAAGTTGCTCAAAGCTGAAGAGTTTAGCGAATATGTGTTGTACGTCTATGAGTTATTCTTCCAATAGAACGAGAATCACAACATTTTGAGTCTCCTACGCCGTGTTATTGATTTTCTCCCAAAGTTGCTCAAAGCTGAAGAGTTTAGCGAAGCAGAATTTGAGATGACTTTGAAAAGATATATGCGTTAATATAGAAATCTTTTGGTTGTGATTTTTATATGTGTTGTACATCTATGGGTTATGCTTCCAACGGAATGATAATCACACAATTTCGAGGCCTCTACACCGAGTTATAGGTTTTCTCCCGAAGATGCGCAAGGCTGAAGATTCAAGCATGCAGATTTTTGAGCCAACTTCGAACTCAAATCTGCAATAAACCGTAAATCCTATGGATTTGATTTTTAAACAGATTGAAGATCTCTAAGTATATTTCCAACAAAAAAAGAATCTCATTAATCCGATTCTCCGACTCCACGTTATGAATTTTCTTCCACATGTGCGCAAAGCTAAAGATTCAAGCACGCAGATTTTGAGCCAACTTCGAACTCAAATCTGTACTAAACCATAAATCTCATGAATGTGATTTTTACACAGATTGAAGATCTCTAAGTTTACTTTCCAACGAAAAAAGAAGCTCGTTATTTCGATGCTCCTACTTCAGGCTATGAATTTTCTTCCACATATGCACGAAGTTGAAGAAAGCTGAAAAAAGTAACGTTTGTTGCAATCCTCATATGAACGCTAGCTTATGGAGTCTTTTTTCCAATAAAGAAATGGTGCTCGTGGAAAGAAACAATCAAAATTCAAAGTTCAAGACAAGGAGTTTCTTATTGAAATATAAGTCACTATTTTATTGCTTCAAAAAACAAAGAACCACTACACCCTAATGAGTGAATCAGAAAATTCTAAGCAAATAAAAGAAATCTAACTACGGAAAAAGTTTAAAACTTATGATTTCTTGGTGGCTTTTCTCGATCGCCTCTTATAGCTTATCTAATCTCTCAACTTCATCGTTAGACATCACATTATTTGTCTCAATGATATAAATCTCGCCCTCCGTAATGGTGACATTCTCTTGACTTTTGGACAACTTCTCTTGATATTGGTTAATAAGCGCGATGACCTTCTTTTTCTTGGAAGTTAAGGCTTTTAAGTCTTTCTCCACATCTTCTAGAGTTGCTTGAAGTTTCACTACAAAAAACAGGCTAATTTGCAGAGGTTTATTTGTGGGGTTTTTAAAAAACTCCTCTATAAAATTATTTTGTAGCGTTTATTTAAACCCCTACGATATAATTTATTTGGTGACGGTTTTATTTTGGAGGCTTGTGATAACCTCCGCAAATTGCACCAATTTGAGAGGTTACGTCGCAATTTATTATAATTTGTAGCGGTTTTATTGTGGAGGTTTGTGATAACCTCTGCAAATTACATCAAATTGTGAAGCTTTGTAAATGTCACAATTCAATTACAATTTGTTACTCTTGTATAAAATAGAAAATAAATAATTGAATGGTTAAAATAAAAAATTTATTGTGGTCTTATGTGATATATATATATATATATATATATATATATATATATATATATATATTTATATATACACACACACACTAAAGTAAAAAGTATATTTATATGTGACAATTATATGATAATAAGCACTAGGTCGGTAAAGTTTAATATATTTCCATAAGATGAATATTTCAAAGAAGTGGATGTTGGATGTGCATTCATACAAGATTAGGTAAGATTAGAAAATAATAACCTTCACCATAAGGTACTAGTATCACGTTTTGACTTTAAAATGAAAAATCATTTGAGACGATTTAGGGATCATTTACTTTTAATAAGATTAAGATGTCAAAATTTGAATGTATTAAGTTGTGCATTTAAATTTTAATATTTGACTTTAAATATAGGTTTTAAATATTTAGATGTTCTATTAAGACCCAATTATTATATAGTTAATATTATTTTTACATATGAATGTATAAATTTGTCTTTATCTAAAATTTAATGAATAAATTTTTATCAAAGATGTGAAAATCATCTAATACTATATAAACAAAATATTATTATGTTATAAGAATATATGGTGTTGCTGTGTGAAAGAAAATATGAAATAAAAATAATAAACTCAAATCACTATAATCAAATTACTATATTTTTTTTTTACATTTTGTTTGATGTGAAATCACTTGTTAAATTTAAACTTTAAGTTATCAAACATAGTTACTAATTGTGCCAATTTGTCATGAATTAAGATTTATGTTGTTTAAAAATGACAGAACTCAAGTTTCTTAACGACAAGAGGAAGTTGGTCGGATGGTAAGCACCCCTCACTTCCAACACAGAGGTTGCGAGTTTGAGTCACCAAGGGAACAAAATGGGTGGGAGCTCTAGGGGAGGGTAAAAAAAGTAATAAAAAATGGTAAAAACCCTTTAAAAAGAATCAAATAAGATATTGAGACTATATTGTGTGTGTTATTAAACCCTTGTAGAGTGTAGTTATTAAAGTTGTAAAATCATATTTAAGGGGTTACGAATTATCACAAATTGATTTTAAAAACCCCCACAAATTGCAAATTTATTTTTTGGCTGATGTAATGGAGGTTCTATTAAACTGTCACAAATATGCTCGTGGCGTAGGTAATTGTGACAGTTTCTAAAACCGCCTCAATTAATTTTGTGTGGGTCAAAAACTCCCACAACTCGATAAAATACCCTCCACAAAATGACCCTTTTTTTTGGTAGTGTTTCTCCATGGATCCATTCAACTTTTTCATGTGTCAGGTTTGCACCATCGGGATGGCGTTGCGCATCGTAGAGGGCCTTTTCATGTGATTTTTAGTCATCTTTGATGATCTTAAAGTATCATACTCTGCGTATGACTTGAAGAAATTCTCTACATGATCCTCCAAATAAAGGGCACCAAAGGTGGTTCGTCATCAAAGGTGAAACTACAAAAGAAGAGGCACCAAGTGTGGTTCGTCATCAAAGTTGAAACAACAAAAGAAGAGATGTCAAGTAGTTCTTCATGTGTAGTTCTTCATCAAAGCCACAACTCCAAAAGAAGATAAGTCACGCCGCAATTGTAGAAGATGTACTAAGTGTGGTCATCGCTAAAACCGCAATTACAAAAGAAAAGACACAAAATATGGTTCATCATCAAAGTTGAAGTTACAAAAGAAGAGATCTCAAGTGTCGTTCGTCGTCAAAGACGAAATTTCAAAAGAAAAGACACCAATTATGTTTCATGTTTGGTTCGTCATCAAAGCCAGAACTCTAAAATAAGATGATCCACATACGATTCATCATCAAAGCCGCAATTGTAGAAGAAGATGTACGAAAAGTGGTTCGTCGCTAAAGCCACAATTGTAAAGGAAAAGACACAAAGTGTGGTTCGTCATCAAAGTTGAAACTACAAATGAAGATGCATGAAGTGGTTCCTCGCCAATTATGGATTACACTTCATTTTTTTTGCTATGATATTGAGACTTTTTGCTGTCCATCATAAACCTGCAAAAAAAAAGGGGGAAAAGTGATGTGTCGCACGGTGCCAATTGCACGAAGCTTCAAATCGACATGGTGAAAATTATGGCATATGCTCTCGCACTTGTCATGGTGAATGATGTGTTTCACGGTGCCAATTTCACGAAGTTTTGAATCGGCGTAGTGGAGATTATGGCATATATTCTCGCACTAGTCATGATGAATGATGTGTCCCACGGTGCCAATTGCACGAAGCTTGAAATCGGCATGGTGAAAATTATAGCATATGCTCTCGCGCTCGCCATGATGAATGATGTGTCTCACGATGCCAACTGCACGAAGCTTCAAATCGTCATGATGAATATGGTCCTATTGGCTTGAGGGTTTTATGTTGTCTCTCCATGTAGGGGATAAAAAAATCACAATCAATACGGAAATCAATATGCGGCTCTTCGGTAAAGATGCAGAGAAGTAAACTCATGAAGACTTAAGATTATATTTTCTGTAGAATCAAGTCTCTTCCCATTCGATCTCTCCTACGCCAAGATACAAACGTTTTGGTGAGACTCCATAAATCTGCAAAATAATAATGACAGAATTGAAGAGCAACGTCAAAAAGCAATTCACATCAATCCATGAAGAGTTTACCCTTGATTTTTGGATATGTTGTAGACTTTGATGTCTAGTTTCTATAGAAACAAGTCGCTTGTCGTTCAGAATCTTCTTCACCAAGATAGAGACGTTTTGGTGGGACTGCATAGAGCTATAAAAAAAACAGATCTGATAGCAAACTTCAAAAATCAATTACCACCTATTCTGAAGGATTTTGACTTTGAATTTCGGATATGTCGTATCTCTCTGAGTCTAGTTTCTGGAACATCAAACAGATCATGATTTTAATATTTCTACAACAAGTTATGAACTTTCTACCGCAGACATGCTGTGCTGAAAAAAAGTGACGAAAATTGAGTTCTGTTTGTCTCAAATTGACAATCAATCCTTGTAAGAGCATGTGTATTTATAGAAATCAAAGTGCATAAATCATGTTCCTATAAATTATGAAAAATTATAATGATGGAAAGTTTATTTCCTACAAATTATGAAAATTATGGTAAACTTTCATAAGAATTAAATTATGGAAATTTTCAATGGGAATCAAATTATGAGAATCCCATAGAAATCAAATTATGGTAAGTTTTCATAATAATTAAATTATGGAAATTTCATAAAAAAACAAATTATGGTAAAATTTTCTCGAAAACTACATGAAAAAGTAAGCCCGAAGGAGAATCGACTCACGTCATGAGGATTTGAATTCTTCGTGTAGCCTAAAATTTGCATTGAAACCATAAGTCTATCACCAAGTCAAGCTTGTGGACGCAATCCTTACTCATTGAATTGGCGGTCATTTCATAGTGATGACCCAAATGAAATTACCACACTATGAAGAAATGTCAAGAAATAAGTTTTCAAGAGCTTGAAACACTTCAAGTCGAAAATGAGTTGATAAACAACCAAAAGTCAAAAGACCTCTTACAAATTAGAGAATGTTGTCATGAAGACTTTGGTAAAGGTTGACCTCAACATATCGGCGTGGTCATTTCTCATGAAGACTTCAGCTTTCGTCGTCAAAATTCGGCAAACCTACACGCAGAGAAGTCTCAAAAAAATAAATAGGAAAACACATTCTTGAATACTTCAAGTCTTGTCGCCAAACTTCGGCAAGCCTCTACGTCGACAAGCCTCGAAGTAAGGGGCATTTGTAGACACATAAATTGTATTGGATCAAAATCATTCAAAGTTTGAATTAAATCCATGTTCATTTGGGCTGAATAATTAATTTGGGCTTTACAAATAAATAAGTTCATCTTATTAAATTCAAATCCAAGGCTCATTTCACCTTGAATCCCAAACCCATGCCACGTGTCCAAATAAGGTGGTAGTCCCAGTCTGTTAGCGGAAACGTGAAACTAAAGAACAAGGAAGAAAAACGTGGTTCGGATCAAAATGATCCTATGTCCACCAAAGAACAACTGCACTGATATTTATTTTACTCTACAAAGAATACAAGTGAAATACTACAAGAGAGAGAACACAAATGCCTTAGAAGGTGAGAAGACAAGTGAGAGGATGATTTGAAAATGAATTAAGAGCTACCTATTTATAGGAATAAATTCATCCTATTGATGTCATCCATGACATCACTATGTGTCAAAATTGTCAAGGTTAAGATAGCAAACCATTTTATGGTTTGCCTAACTTTCACCTACCAAGATACAATCTTTGACTTGTATTTTGTACTAATTATCTTCCTACCAAATATTCATATTAATTCATCTTCCATTTAGTTTGATTCCACAAGAACCAAAACCAACTCTTTCAATCTCCACCTTGGTTTGTGTTCCAAGCATGCGTATAAACAACTCCGGCCAAAACTTCTAAGCTTACTGGGCAATCCCATTGTAAGAAACAAGAAGAATCAAACCTTTGTTGAACATACCAGCTCCACCTAGCAGTTGTTCTCTTAGAGTTGCATCAATTGATGCATACTCCCGCCAAGTCCTTGCAGTGTGCAAACTTGGCAAGCGGGACTATTTTGGTCAACATGTCTGCAGCGTTATCGTCTGTGATAACCTTCTCAACCTTGATAGCTCCCTTTTCTACGACATCTCGAATAAAATGAAATCTGACATCAATGTGTTTGGTGCGCTCATGAAATCTTTGATTTTTAATCAAATGAATAGCACTTTGACTATCACATTTTAGAATTGATTTAAGCTGAACTGAACTCAATTCTGCCACCAAACCTTTCAACCAGATAGCTTCTTTCACTGCCTCCGTTGCTGCCATATATTCTGCCTCTGTTGTAGACAAAGCGACAATCGACTGTAAAGTCGATTTCCAACTAACGGCACTGCCAACGAGAGTAAAGATGTATCCAGTTGTGGACCTCCTTCGATCAAGATCCCCTGCATAGTCAGAATCAACATAACCGAGAATTGAAATACCTTCACTTTTCCGAAAGGTTAGGCCAACATCAGGAGCTCCTTTGAGATATCTCAATATCCACTTGACAGCTTCCCAGTGCCTTTTTCCTGGATTTGCCATGTACTTGCTTACCACACTTACAGATTGGGCAATATCTGGACGTGTGCATACCATAGCATACATAATGCTACCAACTGCACTCGCATAAGGAACCTTTGACATATGCTCCACCTCATCCATAGATTGAGGCATTTGTAACTCTGAAAGCTTGAAATGAGAAGCTAAAGGTGTACTTACAGGCTTGCTCATATGCATATTGAATCTTTCAAGAACTTTTCGGATGTACCTCTTCTGAGAAAGATGTACAACACCATTTTCTCTTGAAATTTCCATTCCAAGGATTTTCTTTGCAACTCCTAGATCCTTCATGTCAAATTCCATGCTCAACAGTTTCTTTAAAATATTTATCTCTGTGATGTTGTTAGCCGCAATAAGCATATCATCAACATACAACAATAGATAAATCATAGAGTTACCAGACATCTTCTTGTGATACACACAACTATCAAATGCACTCCTCGAAAATCCATGTGTAGTCATGAATGCATCAAACCTCTTGTACCACTAACTAGGGGATTGCTTCAAACCATACAAAGACTTCTTCAGTTGACATACATGGTCTTCTTTTCCTTCAGCTAGAAAACCTTCAGGCTGATCCATATAGATTGTTTCTTCTAGATCACCATGTAAGAAAGCGGTTTTGACATCAAGCTGTTGAAACTCTAAATCAAATTGTGCAACCAATGCTAGTAGCACGCGAATTGAGCTATGTTTCACGACTGGAGAAAAGATCTCATTGTAGTCAATTCCCTCCTTCTGTCTGAAACCCTTTGCAACCAATCTCGCCTTGAACCTAGCATCTTCCACTTCTGGAATACCTTCTTTCTTTCTGTAGACCCATTTGCATCCAACTGTCCTCATCCCCTTTGGACTTTTAACTAAGACCCATGTCTCATTTTTGTGAAGAGACTCCATCTCTTCCATCATGGCTAACTTCCATTGTGCAACATCTTTGCAAGAAGTTGCTTCAACATACGAAGAGGGCTCGAGATCCTTAATCTCTTCTTCTGCAGCTACGAACGCATGTGCAATCAGATTTTCTTGCTCTATAAGACGTTCCGGTTTCCGTATCTGCCTTTTGTCCCTTCCCTTCGCAATTGTGTATGGTTCATTGGAAGCTAGTTCTTCAAGATCTGCATCTTTTGACTCATCAATTTGAGTCTCTTGATACCGTTCCTTGGTAGGCTCCACCGGTAGCTCCACCTGCTCGTTGTTCTCGTTTCTAGATAACTCCATAGAAACTTTACGAGGATCAAGTATAGAGGATTCATCAAAGGTAACATCTCTACTAACTACAAATTTGAGTAAAGATAAACACCATAGTTTGTACCCTTTTACTCCATCTACATACCCTACGAATATGGCCTTTTTAGCCCTTGGTTCAAGCTTACCTTCATTAACATGATAATAAGCTGGACACCCAAATATTCGCAAGTATGAATAGTTAGAGGGTTCACCTGACCAGACCTCATTCGGAGTCTTAAAGTCAATCGCTGATGCTGGAGACCGATTGACAATATGAGAAGCAGTATGAACTGCTTCAGCCCAAAATACTTTGGACATCTTAGCTTGTAAGAGCATACAACGAGCCTTCTCAAGAAGAGTTCTGTTCATTCTCTCGGCAACTCCATTCTGCTGTGGTGTGTGCCTGACCGTCTTATGTCTTGCGATCCCATGAACCTTGCAGAAATCATTGAACTCTTCACTGCAAAACTCCAAGCCATTGTCCGTGCGAAGATACTTGATTTTCCTCTCCATTTGATTTTCAACCAAAATCTTCCACTCTTTAAATGCTTCAAAAGCATCACCTTTTGTCTTCAGGAAACGCACCCAAACCTTTCGTGAAAAATCATCAATGAATGTGAGAAGATACCTATTTCCTCCCTTCGATGGAAGCTTAGAGGGACCCCATAAATCTGAATGGATGTAGTCTAGCACCCCTCCCGTCTTGTGCTTGCCAGTGCTGAAGCTGACCTTTTTCTGCTTCCCTAAGATGCAGTGCTCACAAAATTCAAGTGTGCTGATCTTCTCACCATTTAAAAGGTTGCGGTTGCTCAACATCTCCAATCCTCGTGCGCTCATATGGCCTAGTCTCATGTGCCATAATTTTGCCTTGTCATCATTAGATAACTGCACTGTAGATGCATTTACAGAGCCAATAATGGTGCTTCCCGCAAGTGTGTAGAGGCCATCCTCCAGCTTGGCCTTCAACATGACTAAAGACCCTTTAGTCACTTTCATAGTTCCTCCTTCACTCATGTACTTATAGCCTTGTTTATCTAAAGTACCCAGGGAGATCAAATTCTTCTTT
Source organism: Solanum sitiens (assembly GCA_016801875.1). Lineage (NCBI taxonomy): Eukaryota > Viridiplantae > Streptophyta > Magnoliopsida > Solanales > Solanaceae > Solanum > Solanum sitiens. The sequence goes on along the minus strand of JABWTJ010000204.1, from coordinate 411,878 downwards.
AGATCAGGAACATGACGGACTTCTATAATAGTCCTCACGATTCCATCATGGCAGCGAACATCAACTGAACCAATGCCAACTATTTTACAAGTTGCATTATTGCCCATTAATACAGTTCCTCTACTTGTTTCATAGCTGCTGAACCAATCTTTTCGGAATGTCATATGCAGAGTACAACCAGAGTCTAAGACCCATTTGTTGTCATAGACTCCACTATTGCATGATGTTGTTAGTACATAATCATTATCATTATCATGTACTTGCTCAACAATGGATGCGCTCGCCTTTTCTTTGGACTTCGACATAGGGCAATCTCGTTCAAAGTGCCCCTTCTTGTGACAGCCCCAACATTCCGCATTCTTTTTGTTCACACGAGACTTTGATCTGTACTTTGATTTGCTCCTTCCCTGTTGGCTAGTACGACCTCTTACAAAGAGTCCACTAGCTTCGTCACTTTTGTCTCCTTCAAAATGCATCCGCACATCACAAGAGTTTAGTGCTTGCCGCACTTGCTCAAGTTTAATAGGTTGTTTGCTATACATCATTGAATTCTCAATATCACGATATTTTGAAGTCAATGAAAATAGCAAAGAACATGCAAGCGTCTCCTCGTCCTTTTTAATTCCAGCAGTTTGTAAGTCCATCACAAGTTTATTGAACGCATCTAGATGGTCTTGCAACAAACTACCTGAATCCATCTTAAATGTATGAAGACGCCGTTGTAACAACATCCTTGTTGTCACTGACTGGTCCTGGTAAAGCCCTTCCAGCTTTTCCCATAACTCTTTGGCCGTCTCTTCGGTACTTGTACTCACTTCACAAAGTACGTTAGGTGCAAGGGACAGTTGGATTGCACTCAATGCATCTCCTTCAATCTTTTCCTTGTCGGAATCCGATATCTTATCGGGGTACTTTCCGTCAATAGCATGGATTGAACTTTCCCTCCGCAGTAACGCTATCATCTGGATTTTCCAGATATTGAAGTTGTTGCGCCCACTAAATCTATCAATTTCAAACTTCATGGAACTCATTCTTTTACTTGTTCTTCCTTTTCTACTATAATGTATTTGGAACTACAGAAAACCAAAGTAATCCTTTTCTGATGTGGAAGTTCAGACTGTGCTGCAACCACAGAGCATACTCAGACAGAACCTTGGCTCTGATACCAATTGTTAGCGGAAACGTGAAACTAAAGAACAAGGAAGAACAACAATATTTAACGTGGTTCGGATCAAAATGATCCTATGTCCACCAAAGAACAACTGCACTGATATTTATTTCACTCTACAAAGAATACAAGTGAAATACTACAAGAGAGAGAACACAAATGCCTTAGAAGGTGAGAAGGCAAGTGAGAGGATGATTTGAAAATGAATTAAGAGCTACCTATTTATATGAATAAATTCATCCTATTGATGTCATCCATGACATCACTATGTGTCAAAATTGTCAAGGTTAAGATAGCAAACCATTTTATGGTTTGCCTAACTTTCACCTACCAAGATACAATCTTTGACTTGTATTTTGTACTAATTATCTTCCTACCAAATATTCATATTAATTCATCTTCCATTTAGTTTGATTCCACAAGAACCAAAACCAACTCTTTCACAGTCAAATGCAAGAACGAATCAAAATGCGCCAAGTGTCAAAATGACATCCTTTGGCCAATCACAAGCAACCTCGTCCACTCCCTACAACTATAAATAGGGGATAGACATGACATTAAAGGAGATCCAGAAAACTCTTCAACAAGCATTCAACAAAATGGAGAAAGATACAACATCAACATCAATAGCTCATAGGAGGAGTGATCAACGGAGTTCTTCTCGGAGATCGACCTACAACGACGAAGCACTTTCCAACGTCCCGGAGATCGACAACATCTCAAGGAGGTCTACATCATCCAACAATTCGTGAAATACGCTACTGAAGGCCCTCGAATCGCGGAGAAATTTAGGAGAGAGAATCAAGAGAACAACGGAATTGTACTCACAACGATTCATTAATAAAAATCACATTTTTCTTTTATTTATTTTGCTTGCAGTTAATTTTCCGCGCTTACGAAAATTTGTTGCGAACAGGTATCTACATACCATTTATGATAGTTCGAAGATATATTTGTCCTTTTCGTACTTTTCTATTGCTACTTCCTCTTTTACTTTATCTCTATTTGTTATTTCAAAACTGAAATACTTTTCTTCCTCGTTCATGCCCACAATTATCTAATTTTTCCCTATCAATATATGTGGAGTTAATATCCTAAAAGGTCACTGAACTATGAGAAATTATCTTGTAAAGTCACTAAACTTTATTTTGTATCACTAAAATCACTCAACTTTACACTTTTATCTTCTAAAATCACTAAACTATATTTGTCATCAAAATAATCTGACATGGCAAAATAAATTATTTTTAATGCCATGTCATCGTGGACCCCACAAATAAACAAAATTGTAAAATTTATTTATTTTAATGTCATGTAATCATGGATCCCACAAATAAACAAAATAATAAAATTTATTCTTTTTTATATCTTTCCCTCTTAAGTTTTTTGTTTTTACAGAAAAATTTCATAATGCTTTTTTTTGGGACTATGTCAATCAAAAATTCGTTCTTTTCAACAACATTTAAAAATTTCTAGTCAAACATTGGAAATAAATGTTAAAATTCAATGGCATCGACTATATTGCCTCCCGTTTCCACCATGTGACATAATCATATTTGCACATTAATTACAATATAAATAAGCAAAACATAAGTAACATTAGAGCATTTCTAAAAATATATTACATACTAGGCTGTTATGAGCACCATTGTTAGCCAAAAAAAAAAAAGAACGAAAATAATATATAGTGTCGTAATAGGTGTCTCACATAACCACAAAAAATTATAAATCTATACTTTGCTATGATTTCCAATCTTCTTCTTCTTCACTTCAACAATGTACTCCTTGCATTACTTTTCTCTTAAGAGTCTGCCTCTCTTAGAAGTGTGAGATAATTTCGTAGTTTCAATACCTTCAATTGCATCTTCATCAACACCTTGAGCAGCCACTACATCAGTTTGAACAACTATTACCCGTTCTTCAATTGGTGTCTTGTAACAAAAAAAAAAGAAATAAAGATATTGGTATGTAGAGAAAGCACTCAAATTGTATTAACTTTAAAACAATCATTACCGGAGTTATGATCGACTGATATGCCAAATTCAATCCTTGATGATTATTAATCCACATCTCTAGGCGATACATATTTAAATAATCCCCATCATTTGAAGCTTCCTTGGCTGGACTTATAGCCTCCAAACAATGACTTGAAGATGATTCTCCAGCTTTGATAAATTTATAATGTCCTCTTGCATTATGTCCATATCTTTTGCAAATCGAACACATAATCTGCGTAGAACCTTTTTTGGATAACTTTTGAGCCCGCCTTTTTTTGGACTTTTGCTCAGCTCTTTTTTCAGCTTTTTCAACAACTTCAGTCTTCTTTCTCATCTCTAATTCTTCAGGCTCTTTTTTCCTTGATTTGGGCTTTCTTCCTCGTTTTTTCTTCACAATTTTAGGTGGTATTACCTCTCCACAATCCACAACCTCAGGCCAGTGATCTTCTGGATTTGTTGGATTGATGTAATGTGAATATACATTCTTGAAAGTTTTTGTTGTGTAGAATGTATCCACATAATCCTCGACTCTTTCACTATTTCCAATAATACATGCATATGCATGAGGACATGGTAGTCCAGTAAGTTCCCATCTTCTACATGTACAACTCTTTGCCTTCATGTCAACAATATTAACTCCACCAGGACCATCTACTGAGACTCTTGGTCCCCCTGAATAATCAGTTTTAAACCAAATTGCTTCCTTGCTAATCTTGTTCAATTTTTTCACAATTTTTGGGCAAATTGAACTTTGAGACTTTGCAACCCACTCTTTCTTCTTGTACATTCTTTTCATCAACTTGTTTTTTATCATTTCTAGCATTGTAATAATAGTTTTATCTCTAGCATCAAGTATATACCTAAAATAAATGCTACATTAGTAATACATATTATAAATTAAAAACTACAATAACTACATACTCAGTGTAATCTCACAAGTAAGGTCTAAGGGATAAAATGTGCATACACCTTACTCCGACTTAACATACATCCGTCGATAAAGGTGATCAAGATAATCACAAATAACAGACAACAATACAACCATAACAAGAAACTTATTAGTCGCTATTTCCGAAGACAACCCTAGCCTGACAATGTAACTCATACAATTACCTAAAGGCATAAATAACAACATGATGACTAAAAAATAAGTGGATGAAAGTTTTTAATTAATTACCTGTTAAAGCTTTCATACAAATTGTTGAGTAACATATCACATTTTGTATTTGTTCTAAACAATGCTCTAGTCCAACTTTGAAATGGCCTTTCTGGGTTATTGAACCACTCTCTTGCCGCTTTGTCCTCTCGATCAAGTTCTTCCATGCATTTTTGGAAGATCACCTTAATTTTAGATACAAGTGGAAAAAAATAAAATACAAGAAGTCCTAAAACCATTTTGAGAATCTACAATAAGAGACAATATAGTTAAACATTTATACTTTTTACCTCATTTTGAAGTGGGATTGGTTTAGCAGGCGCGTAGTGGCCCCTTTCGTTGGCATTAGAGACTTGTGGGTGCAGGGGGGACCATTCTTCTACAGATTTCATCACATTATTCCTCGAAGAAATGAAGGAATCCATGGTTTATGAAGAAAATCAGCATCAATACCTTAAAATAGACTTTACAGACCCTCTTTGTGGATGAGAATTTTGGGAGAAATAGAGAAAAAGAAGGAAGCGGGAGATTTGGGCAAAATAGGGTTTTGATTTAGAAGAAGATACATAACTTGTGGGTGGGTAGGTTATAGATAAATTAATTTTATAATTTTGTTTATTTGTGGGGTCCACGATGACATGACATTAAAAATAATTTATTTTGCCATGTCAGATTCAATGTGGTGACAAATATAGTTTAGTGATTTTAGAAGATAAAAGTATAAAGTTTAGTGATTTTAGAAGATAAAAGTATAAAGTTGAGTGATTTTAGTGATACAAAATAAAGTTTAGTGACTTTATAAGATAATTTTTTATAGTTCAGTGACCTTTTAGGATATTAACTCATATATGTGTTAGCTTCTTTAATCTATCAATCAAAATACACTTTTGACGATAAATATTTAGTTATTTGATATAATTTTTTAAGAATTTAAAAATAAATCAATGAAGAAAATAAGATATATTCGACCACAAATAAAATTGTGCAGTAAAATTACCATCCCAAAAGTTCCAAATGAATTGATGGGCAATATGTGTTATTCAAGTCTACGAAATTATAACTATCTCGATTAATTGTTCATCGTGTATTAATTATAGGACATTTTACATACTCTATCACAAAATTCTACTCATGAAAATATAAGAAGATCAACAAGACATAAAACATGAATGATTAAAAGAATTTGGCACAGAAATTATAGTAAAAATTCAATAGTAATGAACTAATTATTTTGTTAACGCCACCATTAATTTGTTTAGGTATTAATTTGTATATGTTTCTGTCGAAAAAGAGACGCACTATATTAATATTAATATTATGAATAGATATATTATATATATTTAGGGTTAAGAGTCACGCATGTGCACTTGTCATAGTCCAAACTATTATTACATGTTTAATTTTCTTCTCAAAATTGCTAGCACAAATAACCTATAAAACAACAAATACGAAATAAATAGAAAAACAAAGTGTAGGAGCTTAAACCAGACATAAAATTATTAAACAATGCGCACTCACAAAGTATAACAAATCAAGGTATAATATACATCATTTTAAAATAAAATAGATGGAGCAGTTACCTAGTATCATAAAAGAGAATTCGGAGTTAAAAGGGCAAAAAAAATGCCAAAAATTATAAAAGGACATATCAATTTTCTTTTTAATTAAAAGAGCAAAAACGCTCCTTCAAAAGCGATTTTCTAACATGAAAATTGCTGCCCTAACAGTGATTTCGTCCAAATTACTTTTTCCCTCCTTAGAATCCCTGCTGTGGCAGCGATATCTACACCCAAAGTGAAGAAAATGTACTAATTCCTCAATTGCCTTTCACTTTAAAAAAAAATTACTGATTGTTTTTAAGAAATTGCTGCTTTCTTCTGGCAAGCGATTTAACCAAAAAAATTCAACTTTTTAAAAAAAATCACTCAATTTTAATTTTTTTTTTTTGAAGAAAAACGTTGTAGGGGCAGCTATGTTTAAAAGAAAAAAAGTCATAAAGCGCTGTTGGGACAGCAATTTTTATGTAACGGCATTAATTTTGTAGAAGCAAATTACTCCGTCAGAAGCGATTTTACCCTTTTGATTAAAAAAAATTAATGTGTCTTTTTAGAATTTTGACATTTTTTTTTTCCTTTTAGCTCCAAACTCTAATAAAAGAAATGCTTACTCTATCAAGATAGAGCCAAATAAAAATAACTAAAAATAAAAATAGTTACCTAGTATAATAGAGTAGAAGAAATACTTATTGGGGATTGATATTTAAACACGTTGATTATCAAATTTAATGTAGGAAATAATTAACAAATTTAGTCTCCTCAAACTCCCAGCTGCCCACTTTTTCTCCATTCTATGTGGGCTCAAGTGTCATGTTAATTTTTTTTTAAATAAAAATAAAGATTTTTATTATTTACTCTCTTGGTCTCAATTATTTTGTTTGACAGATATACTAAAAAAAAATATTTAAAATTAATTTCTTTTTTTTCAATTCTGACCTTAATAATTACTTTATTTTATTTAATTAAAAAGTTATGTAGACTTGTGATATTCTTAGTATAGTAGGATTATATTAATCAAATTATATCTTAGGTTAAATTTTCCTTAAGGGGAGTACATAATCTTATCCTGACAAATAATCATGAACGGAGATATTATAATCTATAGGTTAGTAGAAGATCAAATGAATAAAAAAATACAATAAAATTATAAACATAATTATATAGGGATCATTTTTTATATTAATATTTTCAATTGAACCCAATATTATTTTATACGATATCTTACACTAAAATGATTCAGAATTAGTTAAATCAAACAACAATGGTTAACTGACACACTTCCAATCGAACTTAAGTGATAACGTTTTACATTAAAAAAAATTAAAAAAAGAAGGATAAACTCTCAAAATTTACAATTTTAAAATAATGTATGAACAAATAAGACCCAAGAGCTTTATGTCCACTCATATCCACATTAAGTTGACAAAGTCTAAACTTATCTTCGAGTGCACTCAAATGAACTCATTTTTTTCGTGTTTGACAGCTCAATTTTTAAAACACATTTTGAAGAATTTATTAGGAGATGACTTTTCGAATCAAATTTTCTCCGTACGTTATAAATTGTCACTCCTCCCAAATTTTTTTAACACTTTAATTTTAAGAAATTTAAATTATCTTAACTTTAATTAAAATTACTTTTTATTATATTAGTGCGAAACTTTTTTTAATATATAGTGTTTTTGTACAATTTTTTGAATAGCTAAATTTAAATTTTTAGAACCTTCAACTCATCCATATCAATTTAGCTTTAAAAATTTACTTCATGAAAAATTTAAAAAAATCATATATTTTACCTATAAACTCAATCCAAATTTTCAAATAAGTTTTCTTGAAATGATGAAAAAAGCTTCATCTCGGTCCCCCTCTCTTCTGTCCAAAGACTATAGAAACAGTCTTACCTTACATTCCCTCCTCTCAACACGAAAGAGAATCCCACATACAGTCTATTCAAAAATCTTAAAAAATAAATTGTGATTTAGATCTATCCATTTACACCGAAAGATATAAATACTATAATACTATGACCAAACACTCACAATCACACACCAAAAAAATAAAAATAAAAAATGAAGCCCTTCTTTATAGTTTCCATTCTATCTTTTTCCCTCTTCTTTCTCTCTCAAATTTCTCCATCTCTTTCAGCTGAAAGATGTCATCCAAATGACAAAAAAGCCCTCCTGGAATTCAAAAAAGCACTAGGCAATCCTGATGATTTGGGTAATTGGAATCCCAAAACTGATTGTTGCACTGACTGTACGGACCTACTCTTGAATGTGATGAAAAAACGAATCGTATTAATCTCATCGACTTCTCCAAAATGGATCTCTCTGGATCTCTCTCTCCCGCCATCGGAGATCTCACATACCTTACGAAATTCAGTATCCACAATGTACGTAATCTCACCGATCCAATTCCATCAACAATTGTTAAACTGACGAATCTCAATTTCTTCAGAATTAGTGAATCGGATATTTCAGGACATGTACCTGATGTCCTTAGTCAATTGAAAAGCTTAACGTACATTAATTTGTCGTATAATAAGCTTGTTGGTACTATCCCAGCCTCGCTATCACAACTTCCATATTTGGAATTTTTACGATTAGATAGGAACAAATTAACTGGACCAATATCGGAGTCTTTTAGCAAATTAGCTCCGAATTTAACGTATCTTTACCTTGGGCATAACCAACTTACGGGGATTGTGCCAACTTCATTTGCTGGGTGGAGTTTTGACACAATTGATTTGTCAAGGAACATGCTTGAATGGGATATTTCGTTTTTGTTTGGTAAAGATAAGACTACGTATGAAATGTTATTGGATCGGAATAAATTTGAATTCAGTATGTCTAAATTGACGTTTGGGAAGGGATTATGGAGGTTGGAATTAAGTCATAATAAGATTTATGGGAGTATTCCGAAAATAATATCGAAGACTCCGTGGCAAATGAATGTGAGTTATAATAGGCTTTGTGGAAAGATTCCAAAGGGTGAGAATATGCAAAAATTTGAGATATATGAGTATTTTCATAACAAATGCTTGTGTGGCGCTCCGTTGCCGCCCTGTAAATGATCATCACTAGCGTAAGAGCGGATAATATAAGTTATATGTGTCTGTCTATCTATTTGTCGGTCTATCTATGTATTCCTAACTTATTTTTGAATGTTGATAAATAATTGAGTGAGTGAACTTAAGGCTGTTAAAGTTCAGAAACATGCAGTGACTTCCATTAATGGAGGAAATCGGAATATGCTATTAAGCTAGAATGAACAGAGACAGAATTTAGAGAGAATACAGAATTGGAAAATTTTCTCTTGTTAAAAATGAATACTGAAAATGTGATCATCTACATACTTATATACATGTTTTAACTTGCAACTAACTAAGCTAGTTAATATCTTTCTAACTAACTATTAACTAACAGATTTAACAATAATTAGTTAACTAATCACTTGATGGTGCCATGTCATATACGTATTACCATTTCTCATCCTCAATACTCCCCTCAAGCTAGGAGGTGCAAACAGATTAAGCATCCCTAGCTTGCCTACAAGATAATCATGTTGTCCTCTTTCGAGAGCCTTAGTGAATAAATCTGCCTCTTGTTCCTGTGAAGTAACATATGTAGTTTTGACAATCCCTGCATGAATCTTGTCCCTAATGAAATGTAGATCAATTTCGATATGTTTTGTTCTTTCATGGAATATGGGATTTACAGCAATTTGAATTGCTGATTTACTGTCACTGTGTAATATTACTGGCAGCTGCACTTTTACATTCAACTCTTTACATAAACCAATTAGCCATAGAATTTCTGATACACCTGCTGCCATACTTCTGTACTCTGCTTCTGCTGAGCTCCTAGATACAGTTGTTTGTTTCTTTGCCTTCCAAGATATCAATGATTCCTCAAGCTTCATTACATATCCTATAACAGACCTTCTTGAAATAGGACATGTGGCCCAATCCGCATCGCGGAATCCTGTTAATTCAGTTGACTGCTTTGAACTCATAAGAATTCCAAGACCTGGAGCATTCTTAATGTACCTTACAACTCTCAAGGCTGCTGCCATGTGTGATTTCTTTGGGCAATGCATAAATTGGCTAAGTGTATGAGTAGCGTATGCTATATCTGGTCTAGTCATGGTCAAATACAAATGCTTTCCCACATGTCTTCTGTATTGTCATGCATCTTCTGGTCTGTCATCACCATTCACCCATATATGCTCATCCATTTCAGTTGTTGTTAGTCTTTGATTAAGTTTCATTGGTGTTGCCACTGGCTTAGAGCCTGCAAGTCCCATATCAGTAATTAATTTCAATGCAAACTTTCTTTCATTCATTAATATCCCTTGTTTTGATCTTGCAATCTCAATTCCAAGGAAATACTTCATTTCACCAAGATCCTTAATTTTGTAGTTAAGCTTCAAAACATGTTTCCCTTCCATGATTAATTCTTGATCATTTCTAGTAATTAAGATGTCATCCACATAGACCAGTATGATTACCACCTTTTCTTTTACCTTCTTTGTGAATAAAGAATAGTCAAAATGACTCTGAGTGAATCCTGAATTAATCAATGCTTCAGTGAGCTTCAAGTTCCATTGTCATGATGCTTGCTTTAATCCATAAAAGGATTTATGCAGTCTACAGACTTGTTTCTCCCCCTGACTGGAAAATTCCTGTGGAACATGCATATAAACCTCTTCGTGAAGATCTCCTTGCAAGAAAGCATTGTAAACATCAAGCTGAAGAAGAGACCAGTTATAAGCAGCAGCAAGAGCAAGCACCACCCTGACAGTAACCATCTTAACCACAGGTGAGAAGGCCTCCACATAGTCTAAACCTTCCTTTTGGTTATATCCCTTTGCCACAAGCCTAGCCTTGTATCTTTCAACAGCACCACAAGCCTTGTACTTAATTTTAAAAACCCATTTACAGTCAATATCAGTCTTGCCAGGAGGTAAATCAACCAAGGACCATATACCATTATCCTTCAAGTCCTGAAGTTCTTGATTCATGGCCAGCACCCATTCAGGATCCAAGGAAGCTTCAGCATAACAAGATGGTTCTCTCAATGCAGTCATCTTAGACAAGAAAGACTGATAAGAACCAGAAAAACATGTATGAGACAAGTGGGAAGACATGGGATAAAAACATGCATTGGAAACACCTATGGATGGAATGGATGGACAAACATAATCCTGCATCCAAGAGGGTTGTGTCTTAAGCCTGGTTGATCTTCTGACTTCCAGAGCAGGTGGATGAATGAGATCACCAGGAGGTGTTGGAGTAGGAGTCACCTCAGGAGGTGAAATTAGACCAGAAGTAGCATTATCAGAAGCCAAAGAATCAGGTACAATAATATCACTAGGTGATGTATCAGTGGTAATAACACCATTTGGAAAATCTGAAGTTGTCCAGACTTTTGCAGCTGAAAAGGAAATATAGATTCCTGAAAATGTACATCCCTGCTAACAAAAAAATGGTTAGTTAACAGACTGTAAAGTCTTTAGCCTTTCTGAGTAGCAGAATAACCCATGAAAACTGCCCCAATAGCTTTAGGACCAAATTTGTCACCTCTAGGAACAACAGTAGCAAAACACAAGCATCCAATAGTTCTCATGTGTTGAAGAGATGGTGGTCTCCCATATAATAACTCAAATGCTGATTTACCATTCAAGACAGATAAAGGGAGTCTATTTATGACATACATAGCATTGAGAACACATTCACCCCAAAATTTCAAAGGCAAATGACCTTGAAGTCTGATTGCCCTAGCTACTTCCAAAATGTGTTTGTGCTTTCTCTCAACCAAACCATTCTGTTGAGGAGTGTAAACACATGAGCTTTGATGAATAATACCACAAGAGTTAAACAATGTAGCACAATCAGAATTAAAGAATTCTGAGCCATTGTCACTTCGAAACACTTTAATTGATGTTCCAAACTGATGTTGAATTAAAGGAAGAAATTGTTTCAAAACAACAATTACATCACTTTTGAGTTTCAACAAAAATATCCATGTCATCCTAGTATAGTCATCGACTAAGGTAAGAAAGAACCTACTACCATCATGATTACAAACCCTATAAGGGCCCTAAACATCAGCATGTATTATTTCTAAAGGAGAAGTAAATCTAGTTGTTTTAACAGGAAAAGGTAATCTCCTCTGCCTGGATACATATAGTGCATTCTTTAACGTTGCTACTGCTTATGCTAAAATTCATATTTGGAATTTTCATCAGGACTTTTTCAGGAGCATGTCCCAATCTTTTGTGCCATGTTTCTAAATCTGTATTTTCTCTAGTTGTTCTTGAGTCCACAGTTGCAGTTGCTGCTATAGCCTGTTGATAATCTTTCACTTGCAATTGCATCCTGTATAAGCCATCACACATTTTACCAATCCCCTTCACTTTCCCTCTGTGAAGGTCCTACATAATGCATAGGTTAGGATAAAAAGTGATAAAACACTTAAGATCCTTTGTCAGTTTTGAAACTAATAACAGGTTGTATTGGAAATTTGGTATATACAAGACATTAGTAAGTTCAGCTCCACTCTCCAAGGAACATGAACCAATACATGCAATTTCAATGGCATTACCATCTGGCAAATAAACCTTACTGAAAGGTATGTTGTTTGTTATTCTAGTATCATTAAGCATGTGCTTATCATGTATCATGTGATTTGTGGCCCCTGAGTTAACTATCCATTTATCATAAGCAATTTCATGTGCTGCTAAAAACGAATAAAGTATATCTGCTACATGTTTCTCTGATGTGGTACAATCTTTGTTGATCAGCTTCAATAATTGATCATATTGGTTTTGAGTGAACATGATGCCATTCTTGTGACTTGCATCAGTGTCATTCATTTGTTTGTTTGAGCATGCGTGTTCCTTCTCACGAGCATAAAGAGCATGTTGTGTTTGAGGATCCCCCTGTGCAGCCATGTTAGCAACTGGTCTGCCTCTTGGTGGATTGTTTCCTCCTTCATTTGTTCCTGATGGTCTTCTCTTCCCCTTTGAATTAGGAAGATAACCATGTAGCTTCCAACATCTGTCCACTGAATGCCCTCTCATGTGACAGAATTCACAATACAAATCATTAGTCCTCTTTGGTTTGAAGTTATTGTCTGCATCCCTACAATTCTTTCCCGGAATTCGATTATTGCCAGTCACTCAATTGTTGAATAATGCTATTCCATCCATTGATTCCCCCACATGCACTGATTTGCCTAGAGATCTTCGACTCTCTTCAGAAATCACCATCGAGTAAGCCTTGTTCAAGTTAGGAGTGGGAGTCATCATCATGATCTGACTTCGGCATTGGGTGTAGGATTCATTCAATCCCATTAAGAATTGTAACAAACGTTGATACTCAAAATGTTCAACATACTTCTTCGATTCAGCACATTCACAACCAGGGCATGGCATAAGGGCATCGAATTTTTCCCAAAGTTCTTTCATCTTCGAGAAGTAGCTTGATACAGAGGATGTACCCTGAGTGAGATGATTAATTTCTGTGTGTAGATGAAACACCCTAGATCCGTCAACCTTATCTAGTCGTTCCTTCAAATCAGTCCAAACTTTGTATGCACTAGAAGCATACATGATTCCACTCAATAATTCTTTGCTAACAGCGTTCATTATCCATGACAGCACTATTGCATTACATTTTCCCCATAGTTCATGCAATGATGTATCAAATTTATCCTTAGTATGTCTGCCATCTACAAAGCCTAATTTGCTCTTTCCTACCAGTCCAATTCTCATCGATCTACTCCAAATTGCATAATTTTCTGGACCTGTTAGTAGAAAGGAGATTAGATTGTTACCTGGAGTATCACACGCCTGCAAGTACAGAGGAGGAGGATGGTCGTTCACTGTAGAAGTTGTAGTTGTTTCATTGTCAATCGCCATTGTTGATCACTGAGTGCTTTGAATCATAGATCCACTTCTCAAACAAGTGTGGTTTGTGATTTGAAATCAGAAACCCAGAAACTCTCTTCAAAACTGTGATACCATGTTAAAGTTCAGAAACATGCAGTGAGGAAATCGAAATCTGCTATTAAGATAGAATGAACAGAGACAGAATTTAGGGAGAATACAGAATTGGAAAATTTTCTCTTGTTAAAAATGAATACTGAAAATGTGATCATCTACATACTTATATACATGTTTTAACTTGCGACTAACTAAGCTAGTTAATATCTTTCTAACTAACTATTAACTAACAGATTTAATAATAATTAGTTAACTAATCACTTGATGGTGCCATGTCATATACGTATTACCCTTTCTCATCCTCAATAAAGGCTTTTAAGGCATAAAAAGGTACTTTAATTTATGAATGTTTATCCCTTTTCAGTAACTTCTTGATGGATCTTTAATTTTGACTCTTTTGCTAAGAAAATGATTAACCATCATATCATCCATAGAAATAGAAAAAAAAATAGAATTCACAGCTAATAACATTAAATATCATGACCTAACTTTGTCCTTTTGACATATACTATCCGAATCATCTCATTACGAGAAAATCTGTATACTGAATATGATATTATTGTTATTATTGACATAGCGCAAATTTCAAAATATAGACCCGTTGTGTCTTAATTCTTATTCCTAGAGTCTTCAAGTGGTTTGTATGGTCTGATTTCCATGAAACCAACCAAACACAATGTCAAGAAGTGATTAAAATGAGGTCCAACTCCTAAATCATATTACTTTTGACATTATCATATTCACACGCATTATAAGGTCCACAAAACTTCTCTGCTTTACTCTAGTCTAGTGCAAATTCTTGTAATTTTTGGCATTCTTTATAACTTTCAATGTGATTGGGTTGGATAACTATTTTGTACTCCCTCTGTTCCTTTTCATATGTAATTTTTGGTTCAAAATATTTGTCACTTCATAAAATTAATACATAAATTATCATATTGTTTCTTTTTTATCCTGGTGAGTTATTCGCCTTGAAAATATCAATTTGAGCAGCTTAGAAAATATCTAAGTAAATGATTTATGTTTATTGATTAAATTAATTTTTTAAAATAAATTAATTCATATTCAATAATTGAAAACTTGAGTTCCAAAAAAATTAAATAAGAATAGAATAGGAAATTTACTTAATATCTTAATGTACATAAAATCCAAAATGATGACATATAAATAAAAAAGGAAGAAGTAATGTTTTTACAGTTAATTAATAAAACAAGTTAGTTACCTTAAAAAAATAACAATAAGAATATGATTTGACCAAATTATTAATGAAAGACATATATGATAGAATTTTACCGACCTAAATTATTAACCAAAGACAAATATGATAGATTTTATATACTTTAGGAACCTTCTTAATCCTCTTATTTTATTAATGATGTAAAAGTTTTGTTACGCTGTCAATGAATATGACTAATTAAATCATTTTATTTTACGGAAAAGGGTCAAAATTGCCCCTGAACTATGTGAAATAGATCACTTATACCCTTCGTTACATTTTGGGATCAAAAATACCCCCGCTGTTATCCTAAGAGACCACAAATACCCTCAAGAGTTAACACCCCAATTTTTTAGTGACGTGGCATGCCACATAGGACTAATCCCTCCACCTAAGCGTTGCCAACTAGGATTCATTCAAAAGAACTAGACCTTTAGCGGCGACAATAGTTGCCACAAAAGCCCAAAATGTCGTCACTAAAAGTTTTTAACATTAAATTCTAATTTTGTATTTTTTTCTTCATTATTTAAAAAAAAAAAACGCAAATGATATCGATTAAGTAGGAGTTTGAAGACACTGTTTTATTTTTATGCTGTATGAAAATGTATAAAATGTACAATGATGCATTATATAGTAGGAGATGTGAATCGAGAAGTAATTTTCATGATTTTTTGTGATAATATTCGGTGTTTTAATATTAATATTGCAAGTTATTTATTTTAGAAAATTAGGTTGCGATCGAAAATTAATTATCATATTTTTTTGTTGAAAAAATAGATTTTACTATTAGTCGTCACTAAAAATCACTCATAACCTTTAGTGACGATTTTTTGGGCTTTTGTGGCAATTATTGTCGCCGCTAATGGTCTAGTTCTTTTGAATGAATCCTAGTTGGCAACGCTTAGGTGGAGGGATTAGTCCTACATGGCATGCCACGTCACTAAAAATTGGGGTGTTAACTCTTGAGGGTATTTGTGGTCTCTTAGGATAACAGCGAGGGTATTTTTGATCCAAAAATGTAACGAAGGGTATAAGTGATCTATTTCACATAGTTCAGAGGCAATTTTGACCCTTTTCCGTTTATTTTATTATCATTATAAGTTACA
Source organism: Solanum sitiens (assembly GCA_016801875.1). NCBI lineage: Eukaryota > Viridiplantae > Streptophyta > Magnoliopsida > Solanales > Solanaceae > Solanum > Solanum sitiens. Next base: position 395,675 of record JABWTJ010000204.1, on the reverse strand, counting down.
CACCTTGCCTGTGTAATTAAAAAATTATATAAACTCTTGATTATTGTATTTAGGGGTACAATTTCAGTCTATATAAATGAAATGAAATCATTTTCTTCATATTAAATTAAATGGATCATTCATTTTTTTTTTTACTTAAATGGGTTAATATATTATTCAACCTATTTAACCTCAGCTCATACAAATATGAACAAAATGAGTCAACATGAGAATCCATATTCAGCTCATATAAGTGAAATTTTGGAAAACAAAAAAATTTTGGAACTGGTTGGTGGAAGGTTGGGGGAGGGGATAATTTTTTTTTTGTTGGTAAAACAGATTTTTATTTTTATTTTTGAAAAAAAAATAATAATTTAGGAGTAGGTTGGTGGAAGGTGGGGGGGAGGGGGACGAGGAAGGGGGTAATTTTTTTTTTTTTTTTGAATAAACAGAATTTTTCTTCGTTTTTGAAAAACAAAAACTTTTTAGGGATAGGTTGGTGGAAGGGGAAGGGGAAGTCATATATAATAAGTGTAAGTTATCACCTCATTGAATAAAATGTACTCAAGTAAATTAACTTAGTCATGTGAAGTTCAAGTTCCCTTTACACTATTCTTGTTTATTTGTCAGGGAAATCTTGAATGATAGAAGTCTAAATTATATTTAAGTTGGAAGTTAGACGTTAGAAGTTAGAATACATCAAACAAGTTAAAATTTATATTATTACTGAAAAAATAGTAGATGCGAAGAGAGAATTATAAAGGGGTTCAACTGAATCTAATTCGTAGCTTCATCACAAAAAATTAGTAATGGTCAAACTTTATAGTTAAACAGTAAAATATATGTTTATTTTATTTAGCAACAAATTATTAAAAAGAATATGTTAATTAGTTGTGAGAAATCTAGCAATGACCCTCATAGCTATTTCCAAATTTAGCGTGTAATTATCACTTTGTAAATAATAAGACATAAAAAAAAACGTGTTAATACTAAATAGTGCATATTGACTTATTTGGTTCAATTACTCTCACAAGTCAAGATCCAATTTAGTGAGAAACTTTGCTAATAGATCTAAGTGTATAAAAATGGAAAAAGCTCACTCCAACATTACATTTTGATTTGTAAGTATTACATGAATATTAGACCGATAAGATTGCCCAAATTAGTAAAAGAGTGTTGTATTTTACAAAAAGGGAAAAAGGAAAAAGTTAAAGAATTGTGTTTGTTTGGTTGGTAAGAAAAAAAATATAAAATATTTTTTATGGAAAATACAATTTTTGAATAATCAGTAGATTTTTTATTTATTTTTAAATTTTTGATTAATACTAAAAAATATTTGATTTTAAGAGTATTTATATATAATCTAGTAAAATATTATAAATATATAATAGTGAGATGGTGTGGGGAGTGGGAGTTCAGAGATGGCGGATGGTATGGGGAAGGGGAGGAGGTCGGAGGTATCAAGTGGGTGGAATGAAATAATGTCACCTATTCAACTTGTTTTTCCTAATAACATTACAGAAGTCATATTCTTCATTTTCAAGATATTTATTTTTCTATAAATCTATAAAAATGTTTTGAAAAAAACATGTTAAACCAATCTAACATGAGAAAATTAAAAATCGCATACGAAATACATTTTTGGTTATGGCTGAAAATTTAATGGTCACTTACCATCTTTGTGTGTTCTTCCTTTGTATGCTTCTTTAGCTTTTATTTTATCTATAATCATATTTTTTTTATTGTATAAATTGTTTGAAATATTAATTTGACTTGTTTATTTTATGGTTTGTAATTTTGCATAAATGAATATTACATTGATGAAATTGAAAAATCAAATAAGGATAGTACTAAGTGATAGGAGTATTAAATTAGGATGAGAGCTATATTTATTTATTAGTTAGAAATAAAAAAATAATAAAATTAGGATGAGAGTTATATTTATTTATTACTTAGAAATAAAAAAATAATATGAAAAAAGTGTTACCTTTGTGTTTGACATTTTCATGACTTTTATTAGGTATATATTATTAATTATTTCTTGGTACCAAACATCACAAAGAGGCACATAAAGTAAGTAAGCTAGTGGTTGAAAATGACTTGTTTAGGTGGACCAAATCTAAGGCTTTTCTCTCTTAGATATAGCAAGGAATCCTAATAAAAATGGTTAATAACAAGAAAAAGAAATATACTTCATTTCCTAAATATTTTATTCGCATTTTACTTTACGTGTTTTAATTTAATTAGAGAAACTTCTTTCCAAAATAAAATTAGAAAGAATGTTTTCAACCTTTTTTAAGAAAATCGAATTGAAAGGCTGCAATGACTTTTTAAAATCAATAAATTTAAAAATATAAAGAGATTTTTCAAGGATATTACGAGTTAATACTAAAAATGTGCATAACAACACAGGTGATAACATATCAAAATTATATTTCAGTTGTGTTTTATTATTTTTTTATTAAATATGTCATGATGTAATTCCTAATAAGTTGTCACTAAAACTAAATAAAAAATATTAAAATTAAAACCTAATTTAGAAGTGGCATTAGTTTCTTAAACATATTGAAATGAAATTAAAGCCACATAAACTACTTTTTTTAATCTAAAGGAGGAGAGATAACACTTTTGTTTTTAAAAAGGGAAAAAAAAGAAAGACAAAATAAAACAAAGTCAACCTCACACATCAAAGGACATCGGCAAACCTGTTCGAAAGTCTAGATTTTGAGTTTTAGATATAAAATTTTTTAATAGAAATGCATTTCTTACGTATAAAACTTATGCAATATAACTTTAAATTTAATCAAGTTTTAATATCGTTATTGAATACTGAGTAGAAAAAAAATGAAGTCAAACCTGAATGGCGGCTTCTTTTGTTCACCTTGGCCAAACCCTTTGTATGTAGGGAAAAGGGCTAAAAATACCCCTGTACTATTCCAAAAGGTTTAAAAATACCCTTCATTTATCTATTGGGTTAAAAATACCCCTCAGTCAACCTTTTTGGTCTATTATTACCCTTTAAACTAACATCCTTATATTTTTGGATTATTTTTATAATTAATTATTACGTGGCGTCTTTCTATTGGTTAAAGTAAATTACAACCCACCAACTCTTCTACCCTCCCGACCCGACCCGACCCGACCCAATATCCCTGACCCAAACCCAATTAAAAAGATCCATAGAATTAAAAAGATTGAATCATCTTCTCTCCCTAAACCTAATATACTATTTTTCTTCTTTTCCCTTTTCTTGTTAAACAATTTCAAGATCAATTTCACCCAAAATGGCTTAAATTTTCTGTGCAGTACTTTGTTGAAGTTGAGGAATTCAAGTGGGAGCATTGATTTTTGAAGTCTTCTTATCGTGATGTAGGAGAGTCTTGAATGGTTGCCAAGATTTTTACCGCTGCGAAACCTTGGTCAAAGGTTTGTTGTAGCTATGAGATGATTTGTTGTCGTTATTGAGAATGGCAAGGTAAATACCAATTTCCATCTCATGTGACAATGCTTATTACATTTAAAAAAATCATTGGATGTCATTCGTCAAGAACGCAACATGTTAAGGAAGATGTGAATGATATGTCTAAATTGACAAATTTGAATTATGTATCTACCTTGGAGAAGAAAGTTTCAAATTTGGAGTTCAAAGACAAGCGATGGAGGAAGATTGTGCTATGGTCATGCGTTGTTGTTTTTTCTTTGAAGATGATGTCTTGAAGTTGTTGTTTTTGTTACTTTTCTCTAGATAAGTCTGTGATATGAAAAATTGTTGATGGTGTCTAGTTCATATAATGTTCTTAATGGTGACTTCTATTATTGTTGGTACGGTAGCGAAATTGTGTTTAGTTCGCAAGTTTCGTGGTAATGTATTTCGTCGCTAATGAAATGAATTTGCATCAATTTTGTGTTCATTTTTGGACCATATTTTTAATCTCATAATGGTGCACTTTAGTTGAGTTCTTGCTGCTATTTTTTCTTTATAGTTTTTGTGTAGTTTTTGGTTGAATTTAGGTTCTGTTTTATCGAGTTTAGGTATTGGATTTGAAGCTATTTTTATTCTAATTTCATAGACTTGTTATTCTTCAATGCTTTTACAATTTTATGTTTTTGGTTAATTTGTCATGTTTAACAACTATAAGAATAGTTTTGAAACTTGAATTTTATTTTTCCAGGTAAGTGTTAAGTCATTTTGTGGCAGCATTGTGTAGTATCTATTGTGTTGGTTTAGAAGTATTTCTTTATATGCCAAACTAATTATCTTTACAAATCAATAAATTGACATTCTTATTGGTATAATACACATAAAATTGACTTATTTTAAGTGTTTTTAAGCAAAAATATTGTTTAAGCACTTTTGGAGTCTCTAGATAAGTTAATACAAATGTTTTAGTTAAACTTATTAAAGTTAGACATGTATTAGCCAATAAACGACGATATAAGTTATGAGGGGTAGTAAATGGTGCACATTAAAAATATCTAGCCACTGCAATACATTTTGAATATTTTGTTCATACAAAAATAAGTTGAAATATGCAAGACAAGTTGCATCCATAAATACACAATGTACTTCACCTTATGTTGAGCACTACAAAAATAATTTGGGATGAGTCAATACAAAATCATTCAACAAATTAGCAAATTCTTGAATTAGCACCGCAAAAATATGTACGTTTTCTAAGTGTTGGTCATTTCTTCTCTAATCTTGCCTTCTTAGTCTTGAATTTACCAACTCTTTTTTCCTTCTCTGCAACCAGCTGGTCTGAGGTCATTGCTGCCTTGCCTTTCCAGGTAACTTTCTTTGGTGAGTAAGGCAGATTGGTAGGCTCTACGACACCAAATTCATCTCCCTTGAAGCTAATTTTTCTAGTACCTGTTGGCCTTCGTTGTAATTTTTTTTGTTGAAGCCTAGTCCTTGCTTCAGATACCACCTTCGGCCTCAAAATTGGTTGGCCGTCTTCATCTTCATCTTTCTCTTCACCTTCCCATTCATCATCAACGATGGTTGAATGTTGAGCGCATTGTTGTTCTTGTTCAGAAGTCTGACTCTCGTGTGGTGTCACATCTTGCACTTTCTGGGAAGATCCTTCTCCCATATTCTTCGTCTTCTCATTCCCCTGCAAAAATGATCATGAATATTTCACCGAATCAAACAAGCAATAAAATTAAGAATGTTTCAGTTTATAATCATTCAAAAGTAACAATATTTTACCAAAGGACATGTTCTGATGTTGTGACCTCTGTTACCACAATATCCACATGTCATTAAAAGTCCTTTTCTTGAAGATGACCAAGCCCCCTCTCTTTTCCTTGCCTCGTCCTTCTCTCTTTTTCTTTTCAACTTTGGTCTACCAACCATTTTATGTATTTCCGGTGGTTCCATTGCATGTTCTGGTTTCACTTTCCAGAATTTTTCACCTCTAACTGGTTGTAGTTTATGCATATAAACTAACATGTAAGCTTCCTTCGAGTACCACCAATGCACCTCGCTCATCGGATTTTTTTTCTGGTAAATGAAAGCTTTGATGGCATGGGAACATGGTATTCCTGTCAAATCCCATACCCTGCATGTGCACCTCTTTAATTGAAGATTGACAGTATGTTTGTCATCACCTTCATGCACTTCAAATCCAAAGTCTCCATTAAAATGAATTTCACACCCTTGTGCTATTTCTCGATAATCAGTCAGCAAATCTTTGGCATATGGACTGATTTCATCTCTCCAATTTCTACATTCCTCCTCACGATCTTTCAGTAATTTCATTACCTTTCAAACAAGGAAAATTCCATAATTAACAAATAATATAATTCTAACGAGAAATACCTTTGCGTACCTGGGAGCAATTTTAATGCACTTTATTGAGAAATGATGACATATATTTACTTTCCACCCGCTAATGTAAATGACAATCAAAACAAGATAGCAATAATGTTGAAATTTAATCTTGAGATGTTTTCTAAGTTTGTGAAACAAAACTGAAAAAAGAAAAAAAATGGACAGAGAAGCAAAATTTACAGCTTCCAAACATCAAATTTTGATAATATATCATCTTACTTTTAACTTGTACACATTAATATTTTAATAATGACAGAGTGTGCTTAAAATTTTATACACAACAATGTTAAATACAAAAAATTGATAGTAATATAAGTGACAAGAACTCTAATAATAAAAAAAATTATCAAAGACAAAGTAATAGTTAAATACCTTGACTCTTATCTCTTCCAACATCTTGATAATTGGCTTGTGTCTTGCCTCTAAAATCCATTTATTGAATGATTCTGTAAAATTGTTGTCAACCATTTGATTCTTGCATTTGGTGTCAAAATAAGCTCTACACCATTTTTGGGGTGGGTAGCCTATTAGTTCTTCCGCAGCCATTTCAGAAACAGTCCCTAAAGTTGTCAATTGGTCACTGAACTCTTCTCCATAAGTGCTCCAAGCACACCACCACATTAATTTTCTCATTAGTACGCCCCTCCAGTTCTTACTCCAATTAGCTTCTATATGTCTAGCACACCATCTGTGATGTGATTTAGGAAATACATCATCAACAGCACCAATCAACCCCTATAATATCCAAACAGTTTAGTAAATAAGAAAAGATTAGTAATTAAAAAAACTTACAACACAAATATAAATAAAGTTGAGAATCTATAACCTTTTGCATGTCTGATATAAATGTAACTCTTTCACCTTCCCTCAACTCTAAAGAAGATCTCAATAGTTCCATAAACCACTTCCAAGTTCTATTTGTTTCTTTATCCACCACTGCCCAAGCAAGTGGATAAAAGTGTTTCGCTGAATCTTGTGCCATAGCAACCAGTAAAATTCCCTTACATTTTCCTTTCAAAAATGTGCCATCCAAAGCTATTAGAGGCCTCAATCCTGCTTTCCAGCCACTTTTCAAAGCTTGAAAACACACATACATTCTCAAAAATCTCCTTTTTCCTTCCGTTAAAGCATTTTTTGATATGTTGATAACCACATCTGTACCAGGATTACTATCCTTCAATTCTTGAGCATAAGCCTCTAACCTATTGAAATCATCGATGAAGCTACCCTCTAATTTCTCTAAGACAAGTTTCTTAACTCTCTTCATCTTAGAATAACTAATATTGAGTTTAAATTTCTGATCCACGTCCACCCTCATTTGTTTGATCTTGTACTTAGGATCATTTTGGACTTTGTTTTTGAAATAATGTGCCAAAGCATCGGGAGTAGCTCTTCTATTATGAAATGCTGGATCACATTTATGTTTTGTCTCCAAAGTCTTGATTTTAAATCCTTGATTTTTATTATCCTTAGATATCAAGCACACAAAAGGGCATCCCGTATCACACACATATCTAAGTCTAGTAGCGTCCGATTGCTTAACTTTAAGGCCAACCTTATTAGCAACTGCATAGAATCCCACAACCCTTTTAGCTTCAAACAAATTTTTAAAACTCATGCCTTTTTCCAAGTGCAAAAACTTGTCAAGACTTTCATTAACATCTTGAGTTCTTTCCTTTCTAAGGAGTTCTAATTCTTCACTGTCACGATCACTAGAGTTAAGTCCAAAATTTTTCTCCTCGTCAGATGAATCACAATCTGTTCCAACATCTACAACAATATTATGACGCTCATTTTGATCAATGATATTAGGAGTAGAGATTGATAGTTCACCTTCATTTGTAGCATACAATTGAAGCTCACTGACCTGATTAGACAACAAGGATTTCAATGATATAATGCTAGGAGATGGAACAAATAATTCATTCTCATCCACGGCATATATTTGAAGCTCACAGAACTGGGTACACAATAAAGATTGTAGTGCTATAATGCATGCATCATTCTCAATCAGAAAGTCTCTACCAGAAGGTCCATTTACTAGTACCTGCTTAACAATATTGAAACCTAACTTCTCAGTATACTCTGCGCAAATGTCGATGTAAGATAGTAAATTGACATCAAAATCTTGCATCATGTGATTCAATTTTTTAAGATACATCACTTCAGGTTTCAACACCCACTTGCCTCCATAGTTAAACACCAAATCGACCTTCTCAATCATTCTTCAAAAAGAGTACATGAAAAAAAAAATAAGAAAAGGGACCCATCAGCACCATTGAAAGAATAGGTTAAAAAAATCAATATTTATTATCCTAAAATACAGACAAGAATACGACAAAGACTCCATGACAAACTATAGATAAATAAGCAAAATATTTTTTGAATAAACTATTGCAAAAGAGAAAGATAATACACCATATCAATAAATAAATACAATATAAAAAATATTAAAAACCAATGTGCAGATAATAACAATTGAAAAGGGACCACTAAAAGTCAAGAACTAAGTAAAGAAAGATGTAAAAACATTCAAAATATAACAATCTCTAGAAAGTAACACTACTACATGAATAAAATCAGAAACCATAAGCCATGACAATGAAAAAACGACCTACTTAGAAGAGAGAAGACTTCAAAAATCAATGCTCCCACTTGAATTCCTCAACTTCAACAAAGTACTGCACAGAAAATTTAAGCCATTTTGGGTGAAATTGATCTTGAAATTGTTTAACAAGAAAAGGGAAAAGAAGAAAAGGTATATTAGGTTTAGGGAGAGAAGATGATTCAATCTTTTTAATTCTATGGATCTTTTTAATTGGGTTTGGGTCAGGGATATTGGGTCGGGTCGGGTCGGGTCGGGAGGGTAGAAGAGTTGGTGGGTTGTAATTTATTTTAACCAATAGAAAGACGCCACGTAATAATTAATTATAAAAATAATCCAAAAATATAAGGATGTTAGTTTAAAGGGTAATAATAGACCAAAAAGGTTGACTGAGGGGTATTTTTAACCCAATAGGTAAATGAAGGGTATTTTTAAACCTTTTGGAATAGTACAGGGGTATTTTTAGCCCTTTTCCCTTGTATGTATAATAAAATAACTCCCTCTTTTGCAAGATAGTACTATAAATATATTTAATTATACTCTCACTGTTTTAAAAAGAATTTGTATATATAATAAAATAACTCCCTTTTGCAAGATAGTACTATAAATATATTTAATTATACTCTCACTGTTTCAGAAAGAATGTCTCTATTACTTTTTTAGTTTATTTTAAAAAGAATGCCCTTATTTTCTTTTTAGTTTGTTTCAAAAAGAATGTCCTCTTTCCTTTTTTGGCAACACTTTAACTTTAACTTTTCACGCAGCATCTTTAAGACCACAAGATTAAAGGGCATTTTGGTACATTTGACATAACTTTAATTTAGAACCACAAGATTAAAAAGTCTTCTTTCTTTTCTTGAACTTCATTCCAAGTCAAACTAGATCATGCTTTTTGAAACGGAGGGAGTAACATTTATTATAAAGTACAAAGTTATATCTCTACTCAACTAAAAAGTTGTATATCTAGCGTCCGGCATGCATTTATTTTCAACTCTAATGGCTTTTGATTTTCAATCATAACAACAGATCATATTATATTATCTAAATTTTCATGTTTTTCCCATTTTGCTAAGTTGATTTTTATTTTTATTTTCTATTTCCATTTCATTAATTTGTAGAAATATTAGGTGCTACAAAGTTAAATTTTTTGAATATTTGAGCAATGGGTTGGAATTGCTTTGGAGCTTTGCAATCATACAAAAAATATAGAGAGACTCAAGTCCAAGGTAAGTACCTCTATAACTCTTATTTCTGTAAAAAAAAATCGGTCTTATAAAATTCAGAATCAAGAAAGTTTAAAGATTTTGACGCTTCTAATGCACTTTTATAGTTTAACTTTGAGAAGTACTTCACATAAATTTCATATTATTTTTGTGTTTTTCATTGTGTAGAGTTCACAACCAACCATGTGAGGCTTTTTTCCTATAACTCTTTGAGATCAGCAACAAGTGACTTCCATCCATCTCACAAAATAGGAGGTGGTGGTTTTGGAGTTGTTTATAAGGTAATCATCTCTTGTTTATGGTGTCATGGTCCTTATGGATGCTAGTTATTAAGTACTGAGTTTAAAATTCTATACGTTCAAAATTTAGAATAACAGTCAAGTCACTTAAAAGACAACTATAATAATTTAACCGTTCAAAATGGGATTTGCTAGTGAGTAGAAAAATGATGGCATTTAAGGATATAGCCTAATGATTTAATGAAGTAGGATGAGAGCAGTGAGATATTTAGGTTCAAATCTCAACGGAGGCCCAAAAAGGGTGTAGCTTAGATAGATACCATCCAATGTAACTAAGCTTTGGTGGGTAGAGTACTGGTGAAATAATCGAGATACATGTAAGCTGATACGAATACCACCATTAAAAAAAAAAAAAGAAGTAAAATAAGGTAAATTACCTGCTACATTTATAATATATATAGGTTAAATCTTTTATGTATTTCCACTCTTTGTACTTGTGCAACTTTGTTCTTTAAATGTAGGGAGTTTTAAGGGATGGAACTTGTGTTGCCATTAAATGTCTCTCTGCTGAATCAAAACAAGGGACTAAAGAATTCTTAACAGAGATTAATATGATTTCAAATACACAACATCCAAATCTTGTTCAGTTGATTGGTTGTTGTGTTGAGAGTGACAATAAAATGTTGATATATGAATACTTGAAGAATAACAGCCTTGCCAGTGCTTTACTAGGTAATGTTCTCAAATGAACATGTCATAGTTTGAAGTTAGGAATGTTAAATGAGCGGATTGGACTAAATCTGGACGGGTTAAAATTGTTATTTCAGGTTCTAATGGTAAACGCGTTGCTCTGAACTGGCCTCAGAGAGTTGCTATATGTTTAGGTACAGCATCTGGTTTAGCATTTCTTCATGAAGAAGCCTCACCACCGATTGTTCATCGAGATATTAAGGCTAGTAACATCCTTATAGATGAAAATCTTCATCCTAAAATTGGAGATTTTGGTCTGGCTAAGCTTTTTCCTGAAAATGTCACTCATCTAAGTACGCGAGTAGCAGGAACAATGTGAGTAGTTACATTGAATTTCAGTTTCATAACATTCGATCTTCCTCTCTGGTCTCGTCTTACTAAGGTTTGTGCAGAGGTTATCTTGCTCCGGAGTATGCCTTGTTTGGACAACTCACAAAAAAGGCTGACGTTTATAGTTTTGGAGTTGTTGTACTTGAAATCATAAGTGGAAGAAGCAGTAGTAAATCAGCATTTGGAGTGGATCTCTTGGTTCTGGTGGAATGGGTAGGATTATACTTTCAGCTTTATGATATTCAAGATTCATCAGTAATCAGCATTTTGAAGGTTTACGCGTTGCAGGTATGGAAGCTAAGAGAAGAAGGACGACTTCTGGAAATCATTGATCCAGAGCTAACAGAGTATCCAGAAACTGAATTATTGCGGTTCATCAAAGTTGCTCTCTTTTGCATACAATCAGCACCTAACCAAAGACCTAATATGAAACAAGTGATTGAGATGTTGTCTAAGGAAGTCAACCTCAACGAGAAGTTGTTAACTGAACCAGGAGTTTATAGACCACATAGTGGTAGTCTGCAGAAATCATCCTCCGCGGGGAAGAATGGGGTGCAATCTGTAAATCCTTTTGTAACATCAACAAAGTTTGAGAGCTTTCAGAGTGTCACCCAAATGCTTCCTAGATAATGTTATTCTTCATACTTGTATAATCTCGTTCTTCTAATGTGGGCTATCGAGGAGTAAATGTATTGTCTCTCATTATACTTACCTTTTTCATACATCTTCTCATGTAATGTAAAGTAGGCAGTAGCTGATAAGGAAGAAAGAGAGACAATCACACAGAATGAGCTACTATGCAACTCCAAATTTACAGCAGAGACTATGAACACAGTAAAGGATAGAAACTAGGAGAAACTTTTCTTTATGCACATATTAGCTCCTAAAACTAGAAATGAAGGTAAAGACTTTCTGATAGGAGTTGTTCTCAAACTCATAACATTTAAGTTAACGTAAAGGACGACTGCTTTACAAGATCAACACAGTAGCATTTTCATTGTGCAGTAGAGGATAAACCTTCAAGGTGCAGCAGTAGTAGCTTGAGGCTTTGCAGAGGCAGCAACAGAAGTTTCCGTTCCTGTCTTTGCATCTTTTTCTGGTTCCGAAGATGGTTTTGCAGAAGGCTTCATATGCTCAGGGGGGTTGTGTTTGAGTTTCACAAGTATTTGACGCATTCTAGAGAGTTCAGTTGGCCTGCCAGGTTTGGGTCCTTGGATGACATTGATGAATGGCTGCTTCTCCTTATCCTTCTTCCCTTTCTTTTCTATGGTCGGGACCTCCTTTGGGATAAGCTCTCCAATTGCCCTCCAATAAGCCTTATTAGCTTCAGTATGGAACTTCTCTTGGTTGGCCAGGAATAACTGGAAAAAAGAAAAAGATGACACATGAACTGCATGCAACACATTGAGTGACTATGGAGGAACTTGCCGTACTATGGAACTATGTCTAGAGATTTGACAAAACATAAAACCAAAGACATAGTTCTGTGGAGATTAGCAAATAAAACTCACCAAAGCACAAAAACTCAGCATAGATTGGTCTAAAGGGTATCAGCACATTTTGAATCTCTTGTGGAAAACTTCCACTTTCAAAAATTTTAATTTACATCTCTTAAGCAGTGTTAACGCTAAATCATATGACATGTAAACAGATAAATGTAGAAACCGTTTTTCTCTGTGTTCCTGCCTTGGTTGAGTCGGAAGTACCATTACAATGATTTTTTTAAAACTAATAACTTAAAAAGGAGAGTAACAAGTATCATGATTAAAAATTGGATGGTATTTTTACTAGGTTAACTAGGTTAATCTCCCTGTCCCAACACTCATATCCTATTCCGAAGAGTTGAAAGCAATGATTAGGAAGAGAAGGCAACTAGATGCACGACATGTCAGACCAGTGATAAGTTTCCTTCCAGCTAAAGCAACTGTTTGGAAAACAAACACACAGCACAAGCAAATTTACGCCAAACTAGTTAACAACCCGTGACTTTAAGCAAAATGCCTCGGAAAGACTTTTAATTTATATAGCTATAGGTCTCACCTTCTCCTTCTCCCGGTTAGCAGCTACGTTGTTCTCACATCTAAGTTTCCATTTCCTATAGTACTCTGCTTTGTATTCCTCTGCTTCTTCAATTATTTCCCTAACAATTTCTTTCTCCCTTTTCTCCTTCTCCTCCAGCCGTATGGCGTTCAATCTGGAAAATGGAACAAATATTACACCTCTCAGCTGAGAAGATCCAAAAATGTAACTTGTAAATTTCACCTCACAAGCATACAACAAAGGAATAAGATAGCATGTGAATTAGAATGTCACTACACAAAAGTAAATTGGAAATGGTGAGTTTTAATGTATTATAGGTATACGCTAACAATTACTTGATAACTACGGAAAAAAAGAAGCTCATAGGCATAAGCTGAGATATGCTCAAATAGAGAATTATGTGTTAAGCTTCAGATTGCACAATAAACACAATCTTTTCATGCTGTTAACAAGAAAAGCATCGCATTTACACACCAGTAAAGAAGCTTTGTACAATGCACAAACACATATGTACACTGCATATTAACAATGAACTAGTCGGTATTCTACTTTGTATCAGCTTCAGAGATCTTTCAGGGTAAAAAGAATCACAAAATTTCCTTCAGGGATTAAAAGGTAAACTCAAGTCAACTACCACCATGGACTGAAATGTTTAAGGAAGAGGCTGCTACCAGCAAATATATAATGAATTTTTTTAAAAATGTAAATCTACGTCAAGTTAGAACGTATTGTCAAAGTTAAGTAGTGGGTACTCCACAGACACTAGCTTATTTGAGCCAGCTACCTATAAGCTATGAGATGGCAACATTATTTCATAAACAACTCAATTATCAATAAGTAATCACAGGCCTCCTCAAAAGTTTTTACAGAATTTTCTTTGATGAATTTATCTTCGGACCACCGACCAACCTAAAGTTATGGATCCCCTATTGACTACCACATTGCAAGACCATGTATCACTAATGTATCAAAGATCTCCAAAATGTATTTAGGAGAATTTTCTTCTTTAATGAATTTATCTTAGGAGTTGACTACATCAAAATTCAGTTCACTTTCCCCAACTAATTGGTCGAGGTAAGGAAATTACATGTGTTGGAGGTAAATCAGATTCTATTTTTTAACAAGTAAATGGATCGGAAAACTCTGATTCTATGTTAAATAAGTAATTAACAAACTGTAGAATAAAACAATATTTTCTGAAAAAGAGAAACAAACAAAATGAGGATCAAACTTCTCATAGGTTTTATAAACTACTATCAAGTCCATGGATTTATAAACTATACCCTCCGTTAACTTTTACTTGTTCACTATTCGAAAAAATAGATTTTCAATTGTACTTGTCAATTTTAACCTTACAAGAAAAGACAATTATTTTTTTCCATTTTAAATCTTAGCATTAAGTTCTTATTTCCCAAAACCTTATACGATGTTTCCAAAATGGATAAGTAAAAGTAAACGGAAGGAATACTACAACTATCTTGTCCCTGGGAGAAAACAACAAAGATAAAGCAGCACTTATTCACTTGACAATAAACATTGTAAGCACTTATCATAAGTTTAAAATCAGAGAACCAAAAAAGTGAATTGAATTTGTCGAAGCACTAAGATTCATAATACCAGCAGCAATTGCACTAAGCTCCCGCTGCCCAGGCCCAGAAAGGGCAGGGCATTAGGTTTACTGTACATAGCCTTAAACGGGTCTATTTCCATGGCTCCAAACCGTGACCTCATGATCATCAATCAAAAACTTTTACTGTTACGTCAAGGCTCCAAATATTTTGATACACAAACAATTAACTAAACTGAAAAAAAAAAACTACTACAGTTGACTAAAATAGCTATTTGCAAAAATCAGTAGCTACCGATTCTTATTACCCTAAACAACCATGATTATCCCAAAAATCCATTACGGAATTTATCAATTTTAGTCAATCAAATCATGTTATACGGATATAATACATATATATCTTTGCATGCAAAGAATTTAAAACCGAGAAATGAAAAAAAATAATTAAAGCTCACCGGCGCCACTCTCTCAGGGCAAAACCTTCCTCCGCTACCTTACGTTCCGGCGGAGGGAGAATCGGTCCATTTTCTCCGATGAACTGAGCTTCAGACGTCACCGACTCCAAACCAAAAACGCAGTCTCCGGAGTCTTCAGCAGCAACCTCGAAGTCTCCCCCACGGTCCAACGGCGGAGTCATGGCAGCGCCGGTGCCGGAGATGTGTGATGACATGGCGGATTCCTCTTATTTTTGTCCTTTCCCGTAATTTCAGTTGTGTGTGTTTGTTCGTTTTCTCCTAGCGAGTCAGCAGAAAAGGAATCAAGTGCAGTAAAAGCATTCGAGGCAGTAATCACATACATCGCATTTTCATTCATCTGACACGTTTCAACTTACTATAGGGTATTGGCTTTTGGAATAATATACCAATTTATCAGGTAAGTAATAAATTTATTTCCTTTTCTTCTTTTTTTAAAAAAAAATTCGAAACAATCACTTGTACTTTATAGGAGTAACAATTTTGTTATGTATTTTTATTTATTAAAAAATTTGTCATTCGATTTTCGAAATTTATGATACTTTTATTTATTAAAAACTTAGTAATTTGATTTTTAAATTCGGTAAACTTGAAATGTTTGACTATGCTACTTTTTAAATGAAAAAGTTATATTTATAAAACTAAAAGGAAATATATAAAGTAGTATATAGTAAAATTAGTTTAATGAGAAAATTTTATCAAAAATTAAAATATTTATAATGTTTGAATTCTTGAAAGTATTTTATATTTAATTCATTACTGAATCGGAAATTTAAAGAATATAATAAAAAACAATTCTTCTAGCAATTAGGTGAAAGGAGGTGGGTGATGAAATTAAAAATTTTACTAAGAAATATTAAAATATATAAAAAAAATTAATAATTTTTTTATCGAAATTACAGTTAAACTCTTGGATACATGTGGCCCCGCCACGTGTGTAAGGTAATCAATTTTCATTTTTAAATTAAGTAGATTGGCTGCAATTAGCAAATATTCTAAAGCTCATATTAGCTTATTAGCAGCGCAGTTGACTTTTGCTTAGTCGGCTGCTAAATGAATTTTGTATTTGTATCAACGTCGATCAATAAAATTGTTAAAACAGCGCAATTGACATTATATACAATGTTTTTAAAACGTTTTACTTTTTGCAGGATGTGATGTACTAAAAAAAATTTGGAGCGTAAATTAAAAACATAAATTTATAAGGGGTAAGTCTTAAAATATGAGCCATAAGTCCCGAGACAAAAATGTGGGCGTAAAAACATATGCCCGAGTGTTTTTAATTTACTTTTTTGAACCTTTTTTTTTTGTTTAAATCATCTTTTATTATCCGTTTAATGAAATTTCTCAAATAAAATTATAATACTTTTTTTCTTTATTATTGAGTATTAATATTTGTCTCAAATAAAAATCATAAATCATTGAAAGGTTTATTTTTGTTTATGTTATTGGTAATAAAACTATGGAATTGAATATACATGTAATTACGCCCCGTAAATCCGTGGAACTAGGCGTGTCTCGGAACTTACATCTTACCCTATACGGCATAAAACATCTCGGTTCACGCTCTCGACTTTTAAAACACAGATTATATATATCTATATATATATATAAAGACTCAAATAGGTTATTGTCTATTTTGTTTCCTCTTTTTTTTTTATAAATGATTTGTTGGTTTATGTTCTTTTTCATTGCTTTGGTTGTTTTATCATGTCCACAAAAGAAGATAATTAATTTAAAATTAAATGTTAATTGATTTTAAAATGAAAAACTACATAAGTAGAGATGCTACACTATCATATATATTATTACTGTCAAACTTTCAAAACGTTACATATCTTACCACTAACTAAGAGTTTCCTATCATATATGGGGAAAGATACACTTAAATACATGTATTTTGCTACCATATACACTAAATAGGAAGGGAGACAAGTGAGATTCGTTATATATCTCAATCACATGTAAATCACATTATATACATGTATCTGGTGTGATTTGCATGTTTATGGGCTACCAAATATAGGAGAGTGACTAGCGAAATGAGAGAGAGGCGAGTGAGATTTGTGAATACATGTGAATCCACTCGAATACAATGTATGTAGCATAATATTTCACCTAGGGTTGGTTTGGTATGGAGGAAAATGTTTTAAATAGAAAATGTTTTCTTAGAAAATGTTTTCCTGGAAAACAAGTAGATTTTGGACTTATTTTCTCATGTTTGGTTGGTGAGTAGAAAATATTTTCCGAAAATAATTTTTAGTGGTTGATTTATGAATGAAAAATGTTTTTGAGAGACATCTTTTATTTTTACTAGAGTAAAAAATAATTTATGAAATTGAAAATATTTTTTAAAATCAAAGTTATTCTTTTTTGGGTGGTGGGGGTGGTGGTGGGGTGGGGAGTAATGGGTGGGAGCGGGAGGAGGGGGAGGGGGTAGGAGTGAAAAAATAAAAATTTAAAGTTGATAGTATTTTAAAAAAATAAAATTAATTTTTTGGGGGGTTGGTGGGGGGAAGAGAGGGGGTTAGGAGTTTAAAAATAAAATTTTGAGGTTGAAAATATTTTTAAAAAGCAAAATTAATTTTGTGGGGAAGGGGTGGGGTTGGGGGGCTGGTCGGTGGGGTGGGTTGGGGGGTTCAGGGATCGGGTGAAAAAATAAAATTTTGAAATTGAAAATATTTTTTTAAAAATTGATGTTTTTCCAAAAAAAAAATGTAATTTGAAATTAGAGGAGAGTTTTGGAAAATGTTTTCCTTAATTTTTGAAGGGAAGTCATTTTCCTTAATTTTGAGGAAAATGAGTTGATTTGGAAAACATTTTTCAAAACTTTTGTCCCAACCAAACATGGGAAAATTGAAAAATGTTTTCCAGAAAATGTTTTCCTTCATACCAAACACACTTCTAGTTTTAACTTCATGTATCCTGAGATATACTCTAGACGTATCCCAACATATTCGAAAGCACCAAAATATGATTAAAATACGTAATATTATAAATTAGAGTGTATCTAAATAATTAGATCCTAAATTAATGGGATTTATGTAAGTCTCCCTTTTAAAATCTTATATATTAGGACAATCAATATGGGCAGTATAGTACAGTAAGTATTAAAGCACGTTTGGATTAACTTAAAAGTTATTTTAGTCAAAAACAAAAAGTCAACTTAAATGACTTTTAAGTTAAAAATAAAAAGTAAGAGAAGATCTACTTTTGATTTTGAACTTATTTTAAGTCATTTAAAACTTATTTTAAGCTATTTTTAATATTGTCAAACACTTCCTAACTCGTTTTAAATTATTTTTTTACTTATTTTAAGTTATTTTTATATTTGTCAAACACTTTCAATAGTCAAAAATTGACTTAAAAGTAGGTTTGACCAACTTTAAAATCAATTCACCCTCTTAGTAACATAACCAAAAAATTTATCATCATTACTATATTTCTCACAATAATTGTGACTTCTTGGAGAAACGATGACGGCATCTTTGTTTGGCAGATCTAAAATTAAAACTTTAAATGATTTCATTTAATGTTTGGCGTCTGATATTACTTGTTGTTTCTTACTTTCGATTTTCGTGTTACTTTTTTGTGCCTACATTTTTTTTACGAACAGACCGGGGGGGGGGGATATATTGTGAATTTTGAAATTTGATGAAACTGTGCTCAAACGATGAGTTGTTTAGGGTTCAAATCGGTGGTGTTTCAAAGCGAAACATGTATGGGAAAACTAGATGTTGTTCCTGTTAAGAATTAGAATACCAACAAAGCAAAACACCATGCTTTTCTTAGAAAGCCTTAATTCAGAATAAAAATATGTCGGTCACTTGAACTTTTGGACATTAGATGCGGAAAATGAATCCAAATCTCAATCGGGACATGATGTTTTGCTTTGTTTGTTTTCTAATTCTTAACTAGAATATTACCTAGCTCTCCCAAATATGTTTTCCCTTTAAACATTTGAATCCTACGTTTGAGTGTAATTTCAGTGAATTCAAAATTTAAATCTAAAACAGTGACGAAATTACGCAAAAGTTGATGAGCAATCATCACATCTGCAAACAATTTTATCTCTCTCCCTCCCTCACACTATTTTCTTGGGGAAAAAACATAACTACGATAAATAATTAAAGTGTATGAAACAATAATTAATACCTGACACAAAACATTTAAGATTTTGAAATTAGTTAAAGTTTTAATTTCAGATCTTTAAAACAATATTTGTTGTCGTGGTATTTTAGAATTTCAATTTGATTAACATTTGATTTTACATAATTATTTTCTTTTTTGAGCATGATAAAACAAACGAAGCGTCGAAAAAGAACATAATTAAAAAATCATCTATCAAAAAATCAAGTAAGACACAATAGAATATAGCATATTTGAGATACAATATTTATTTATATCATTTAAATATATATATAACATTATTTTAAGTTCACTTTCTATATTTTAATAAATTTACTCTTTTTATATATAATCACTACTAAAAAACAGTGAATACCGACCTATCAATACCGACCTCCGGAGGTCGGTATTTCCTGAATCGACCAAGAAGCGACTTTCCAGCTTAGGTCGGTAAAAACTTGATTGCTATTCTATTTCGACCTCTCGAGGTCAGTTTTAATTTAAGTCGATAAATTCATTATTTTATTTTTCAACTTCCTGATGTTACTTTTATATATTTGTTTATTTGCAGTCGGTTTTTATAAATTTTTTGTAATTTTTTATTCTTTTAACAATACTTATCTTCGGAGGTCGGAAATTACCGACCTTCATTTGAGGTCGATAATTTTTAAAGAATTCTCAATTTTCTTTCTATAGATGCGAAAAAAGTTTTACACTATAGCATTTACTAACAATTCTCTTACTAATAACTAATGAATTTGACACTTCTTTTGTGTAAGATCTTTAAGTGAGCCCAAACATTAGATGTATTTGAGATATTCAGTTGGAAAATTAAAATGTATGTTTAACAAAACTAAATCCCACACGTGAGTCTCAAAAATCAAAATGTTTTACATATCCTCGATGCGTCCCAATCTTGCCTTTTAAAACATTGATAGTAAATAGGTTGCATTCTTTATTGCTTAGAGTCGATCATGTAACGACTCACATTTATATTTTGTCAATCTTAAATCTACATATTAACTCAACTGATATATAAGAATTGCATATCAATATTTGGATTAATATATTTGAAAATAATGTCAATACCAAGAAGGAAAGCAAAGATAAAATCCAAACATAGATACAAAAATATATCTAGACTTTAATGGTTTATATATAAGGAGTACAAATTATAATTCTAATTAATAAAATTATATTTCGTCGTCTCAATTCAATTATATGATACATTTTAAATTCTGAGATTTAAATAAGTGCATTATCAACCGTATTTTTTATATTTCTTTTACGGAATGAGCGCAACCTTAGGCTCAAAAATGTGCGGTTGTGCTTCTCTCCAGGGGGATAAAAAGGGTCAGACGGAGAACCCCTTCCCGCGTCACACGCGGCAAGGAAGTCTGCAAGTGTCCCGCCCGAATAATTCAAAAATAGGACAAGGAGAAGAACAAATACCAAAAGATATTTTATACTCTTTTTCTTTTACTCTCCGAATAGAAAAGGTAGAAAAAAGGCAAAATAATAATACACTACATAAGAAAACGATGGAATTTGATATTGAAATTAATCGACATAATTGAATTATCAATTATGTGATTTATAATACTTTTAATATAATTTACTAATATATAAATTTTATTTTAAAGTAATTTAAAGATTTGATACCTAAATTCACGATCAAACATAAATTATTTGACTTGTGATATAAACTGGGTAATGGAAATGCCTAGTAAATAAGGGAGTAATAAAATACACATTTTTTCAGCAACAGATAAAAATCTCGTTGATCGACCGATCATTATTGTTCCAAATTAAAGTTTGTAACATTTTTTGAATTTTGAGATTCAAACAAATGCACTTTTTATTGTAATTTTTTTCATACATCTTTTAGTATCATGACCCAAACACATCGAATGACACGTGCGATAATCTCCGTTGTGAAAACCAACCAACTATGACCATTCAACCCATTAAACAATCAAAAATCACAAATCTTTTAAGTCAACAAAAAACTTTAATAAATTCAGACAAAGTGGTATAAAACACAAGTTATAATTATCAATTATTCACGGAAACAACCCTCCCTAGAATATGAAGTCGTAGTGCCAAAATATCTACCAGTCTAATGTATGGTGATTCAACCTCAAAATCAGATGACTAAAAAGACTCTAGGTTCGGAAAACGTATTAGAAAAGTGATGAATTCATGGCAACCTGGACAAGTGTGCTCATTCTTGGATTCAGATAGCGCTAGGATCACATTTAAGGTCGCTAAGCAACCACCCGAATATGCTCTATACTAAAAAAAAACAAGTGAAACATCAATACATAATCATAGTGTACTGATAGAATCATTAGCTAGTTTCAATTATACAAAATATGAACAGACAACCACAACTTAATAAATCAGATAACATATAATTATAATTGTCAATTATGTGATTTATAGTGCATACTTTGTAATGTAATTTTCAATATATAAATTTTATTTCAAAAAATTTAAGATTTTCATACGTAGATTCACAATCAAACTTAAATTATTTGATTCGCGATATAAATTGAGGTAGAAGGAGTACTTACTAAACAAGGGAGTAATAAAATACACGTGTTTCTAACAACATATAAAGATTTTGTTGATTGAAGATTATTATTGTTCCAAATCAAAATCTGTAACTTCTTCATTTTATATGGCATCTTTCGAATTTTGTAGTTCTAACAAGTGTATCTCTTATCGTAATATCTTCATATATCTTTTATATATTTTAAATATTTATCAATTATTATGACTTATAAACGTTTTTACATAATTGTCAAATATATAAATTTTATCTCAAAAATTTAAAGATTTTATGCTCAAATTTACAAATAAACATTAATCATTTGACTCAGAAGCATAAAGTTGGACCGGAAAAGTACTTACTAAATTAGAAAACAATCATACGCGAAAATAAGAAGTTAATGAAGTCAGAGAGAACACCCGCAAAAAAAAAAAACGGTTACGAAATCGCCTTTGTTAGGTAACGCTTAACCCGCCAGCATAAGACTTTCTGGCGCGAATTTAGATTTAGTCGAGCTTCACTTCGGATACCGAACATAACGACTAATGGAGTAGTAATAAAATACACGCACCAACAACTTAAATCCTCGTTGATCAACGACCATTATTGTTCCAAATGAAAATCTTGTAACATCTGATTAAAATCTCGTTCATCTACGGTTATTATTTCTCCAAATCAAAACGTTGTAACATCTTTACCGTCAACCAGAGCGTAGGATAACAAAACCTTGTGCAAGCCTCACACATCGCATGAGTACCTTGAACCTGATAACTCATACGAAACCCTCCGGTATTTCCGTAAATTCATACAAATGCGAGACTAATTGTAAACCAATCCCACCTCTGCTTTCTATAAATACCTAAACACACCCCATTCATTTGAAACCGCTGCTTATTATAGAGCGAGAAAACGAGAGCAATAGCATAGAATAGCGCGCCAGCTCTAGAGAGAGAAACACACAAAGAGACAACAGCAATGGAGTGAACAGAGAGAGAGAGAAATTGAAAATTCTCTTCTAAATTTTTCTTTTTTTACTTCTCTCTGTATTTTTTTATCACTGTTCATCACATTTGGCGTGATTAACTGCTATTTTCGATTTGAATTTCGAATTTCAGTGAAACTATGAGTCGTTTAGGGTTCAAATCTCTGGTGTTTCAAGGAGAAACGTGTTTGGGAGAGCTGGATACCATACCTGTGAAGGATCAGAACTTCCAATTCCCAAACAACGAGATACGGATTGATCATATCTCTACAAATAGTGAGCGAGTTCATCCTATTGCTGTTTTGAGAACGATTTCATCACCTGTTCGTTGTAAGCTTGAACCGAACTCGAATTCAGCGCCAACTGGTTCCGAGAAGTCTCCGTTGATAACTCTTCATTCCTCGTGCTACTATGACCTCAAGGTTAATAGACATTAACTATTTTTAATTGAATAACGAACTATGATCAGTTTGTATAGTGATGAATTTACTTATACTGTGAAATTACTGCACGAGTAATTTTTTTTTTTGGTTATGGAATTTTGTTTCCAATGAGAAGAATTGATTGTTGATGATTTTATGTTTGATGTGAAATACTGACTCTGCATTTACTACGAAATTACCAGAGGGCTATTGTTGTTTAGTTGTTTTGTGGCATTTAATGTACATTTGTATGGGAAGATGCTATGATTGTGGTTATTTTGTGAAATAACTTGCGATTTTCTGATATGGCTATGATTTTTTTGGTGGACTATAGCCGATATGTAATGGAGTAATTGTGGTATTTTCATGTGGATGTGTATGCCAACTCTTTTGTGGTATTAAGAATTAATAATGAGGATGCTGGATGACGTTGGCAGTTTGGCATTTATGTATCTATTGAAAATAATTGATATATCTCATATGAGATGTAAGCAGGTTCTCTTATATTTTTGCGCTACGAATGACAGATATGCGCTTAAAGCTGTTGTCAGAAATGTGATTTGTCTAGAGTATACATAGCATTAGCTCTGATAAGAGGGATGAGAAATCCGGAATTCATATATTAGATAATGTATAATTGGTGTTTTGTGGCTATAATGTGTTCTTATGGTAAGATGTCTGCTGACACATTTGTTCCCTTTCCTTGGTCTTTGTGTAGACTGCAGTAGTCTTTCTGGGGGAAGAAGAAATACATTTGGTAGCAATGGCGAGTAAGCAGAAAAAGTTCCCCTGTTTTTGGTGCTATTCAGTGCCCATTGGTCTGTATAGTGCTTGTTTGCAGATGTTGAATATGAGGTGTCTATCAATTGTTTTTGATCTGGATGAGACTTTAATTGTTGCAAATACAATGAAGTCATTTGATGATAGAATTGAGGCTTTGCGGGGTTGGGTAGCACGAGAGATGGATCCAATTCGGTCGTCTGGAATGTCCGCTGAGCTGAGGAGGTATATGGAGGATCGTGCACTGCTGAAGCAGTATTTAGAGAGTGATTCTGTTGTTGACAGTGGGATTGTCTATAGAGCTCAGAAAGAGGAGGTGCTACCATTATCTGAAGGGCAGGAGCGTGTAGTTCGGCCAGTCATAAGGTTGGGGGATAAGAATGTGGTCCTTACACGGATTAATCCAGAGGTAATAAGATACATATATTTTCTTTCATTTCTCTGTTATGCGTTGCAATTATTGATTCTTATCATGGTGCACACATCTAAAGCATGCATATTTCTCAATTTATTTTGCTGTTCGTGTCACGGAGAATATCCCCCCTGCTCAGTGCATTCCCTTAAGGTGCTAGTGGAAGTTGATGAGTTGCATGTCGTGTTATACTTGTGGAGTAAAGGTTTGGCTATTGACTTTTTAGTTGCCGGTTGTCATTAATTTTTATAGTATTTTGATATTATTCTTTTCATTTTTTAGTATTTTAGGTTTATATTATGGAAGTGTATGCAGTGCATTGAGGCAAGTTGATTGATTGAATTTTGAAGTTGAGTAGAGGATGCTTTATGGTTTCTCATACAAAATGGAGTACTATTGTAGGAAAGTAGATTAGGTTGTTAATTTAAATGATTCACCTAGCTTCACAGTATCTGAAAGTTCTGTTCTTAAACATTGGCTGTTGTCCTGTCTTTTTATATGACCTGTTCTCAATATACTTATTAGTTAATAGCCTTCAATATTTTGGGATAACTGTGATCACTCAACAATTACAACTGTGATCACTCAACAAGTCTTCTTTATTTTCAGAAAGCTGACACATTCTATTTATATCTTGAAGGCAAGGTTTTTCTGTATAGTGTATTGAGACCATTCAGTGTCAAACTTAATATGTCATTGTTACTTTTAGTTTGCTTTGTAAAACACATTATCTGCATCTAATGTCCAAAAAATCATACTTCATTTTGGTCCAGTGTTTAGGTTTTTTTAAATTGTTTATTTTTTTTTTGAAATTGCTAGTGTTTAGGTTAGTGATGCTTCTTGTGTCCTTATGTCAAGAGAAAGAGCAGATTGAATAATACTGTTGTCTAAGTAACTCATTCATTTCCCCTCACTATGAAGATATTTGTAATATACTCTATGATGTCTATTGCTCCCTCGTTGCAGAAGTTTTTTAATGAATTGCTATGGATTTGTGTAACCTTTGCTCATTATATAAGAAAATTATTTAAATTATCATCTCTGCTCGACGCCACACTCAATAAACGAACCCATGAAACCTTCGATTCTTAGAACTGAATCTGCTGCCTTCTTCCTTCATGAAATAGAAGCAGTTTATCTCTATTTTTCATCTGGGAATTATGTTAAACAGTCTTAGATAATTATTTTGTAACCTGTAGATTACGATTTGAAGTGCTTAACAACTCTAGTTTGCAGAAAAGGAAACAATGACAATGACAGATCCAGAGGGCTTATGCAAGTTCTCTTTATAGAAATATAAGCAACAAAGCAACATCAAGAAAAATGAGAATTGAAGATTTGATTTTTTTTTTAACTTGTCACAATAATTTTTTATATTGATGTGCATAATTTTTATTTACATTTTTTATCATTCATTTTTTTTTTAAATCAAATAAAAGTATTCAAAATATTATTTTCTATCAATATACCAAATTTATTTTGTTAAAAGGAGATTTTTATAATATTTTATGAATGAAGTGTTTAATTCTATATATACATTTGGATATTGAAAACAAATGGGGTTAATTATTCAGTGTTTGGATCTCAAGATAACATCTTAATTTCTGATGTGCATTCAGAGTCAGACCTAGATTTTATGCACATCTTAATATTCAGATTCGGACGTCTTAAACTTGATGGAAACAAATGTGGCTTAGAGATCTGCATCCTTGTCTGTTCGACTTGCTGGGAGGAAGCGTTTGGAGGAGTGGAAAGCATCCACCTCCGGTCTTTGTTCTTTTATGTCTCTTCCATTCATTCAATATTATGTTCATGTAGCTAAAAGAAAATGGCATCTGGATGTTTGGCCTTCTAGTTCAACTGCAACTGGAATATCTAAGGTTTTCATTGTCTTATTACAGTTATCAGTGTAACCTTGGAATGTGAACTCGTATTCAGTTGGACATTTTGCAACACATTATGTTTGTCTCAAGATTAAGTTTTTAGGTCCACACATTTTCTCATCATGGAAACTTCTTCTGCAGAATCGGGATACCAGTGTGCTTGTTAGATTACGTCCTGCGTGGGAGGAGTTGAGAACTTATTTGACGGCGAAAGGTCGGAAAAGGTTTGAAGTATATGTTTGCACCATGGCAGAGAGAGATTATGCCTTGGAGATTTGGAGGCTACTCGACCCAGGGTCACACCTCATTAATGCCAATCAATTGATGGACCGTGTTGTATGTGTTAGATCAGGTTAGGAACTAGAATAATTTCCTGTTTTATGACTCCTTGGGAAAATAATAGGTTATTCTTCTATACATGGTAACACGATTTGTCTTCCCTATCCTGACAAGAGAAGAGATAATCCTTTTCTTACAGCAAAGCATAATGAAGCACCATAAGTAATGAAAGATTTGTCTTCTTGTGTTTGATTTATGTCATTCTAAGCTCATTAGTGGTATTTTCTTTAAGCTTCTAATGTTATAGTAGCAGTGACATCCAAAAGGCTGCCAACTGTGATTGCTTCTCATCAGCGGACTATAATACCCTTTCCTCTTGAACTGGTAAATTATAAACTTCTTTTCTTTAACCAAGTAACATCATCTCTGTCATTTAATCCCACAGGGGCCAAGAAGTCTTTACTTACTGTCTTCCGAAATGGCATTTGTCATCCAAAATTGGCAATGGTTATTGATGACCGACTGAAAGTGTGGGAAGATAAAGATCAACCTCGTGTTCATGTTGTCCCTGCTTTCGCTCCGTATTATGCTCCACTAGCAGAGGTGTGTGTTTTGCCATTTCAAATGATTTTAATATCATCTTCTTTTTTTCTGGTCACACCTAGACTGATTGGAACTTCTTTATTGAGTAGATGGCCAATGCAGTACCGGTCCTGTGTGTGGCGAGAAATGTTGCTTGTGATGTTAGAGCTCGTTTCTTTAAGTAAGTTCATTCTCGGTCCTCAAAAGAGTGAGTGTGAGTCAATTAACTAGTTTTTTATCTGATCCATTTTCTTTGTCAATCAGAGAGTTTGATGAAGGCCTACTCCGAAAAATCTGTGAGATCTTCTATGAAGATGAGGCTGTAAATTTACCTTCTGCGCCTGATGTTAGCAACTACTTAATGTCCGAGGTATTCATCTACGAGCACTTTAAATTTCAACTTTAAATGAAGGCTGATCATTATGATGAAGGTTAACTTTCTTTACTCTCAGGATGCTGGTTTTGCGTCATGTGGGATTCCTGCTCCTATTCCTGAGGGAATGTATGGGCCTGAAGTTACACAAAGGTTGAATCAACAGGTGGGGTTTTGCATGTTATTACTGCCTGTCTTGACTTCTTATCACATGATCGATCCCCCAAAAAACTTGGAAGTGTTAACACATCATACATCAAATCAAGTACTTGATTTTTGAGCGGTCATTTGCTTATCTTCTCATGTTTATATCTATCCAGGAGGGAAAAGTTAATATGAACTCTGCTCCTGTTTTCATGAGTAACAATCCTGATATGAAGCCAGGAAGCTCCCAGCTTATGGTTGGAATTGCTGCAAATGTACCTGCTCAATCAGTGAGACCAATTCAACCTTCAGAAAGTATTGAAATCTATCTTTACCTGCAGTTAAATAATAGATGTATTAATCTTTTTGGTTTATCAACCCGTGGTTCATTTTGTTCCTGTGTGTGTTTAGAACCAAGTTTGCTGGGAGCTCCATTTAGACGAGATAACAGCTTTTCTGAAGCTGATGGTGATGGGAAGAGAAGGTACCCCATATTGAATCCTAGCCAGGACATGAGGTATCATGGTTCAGCAGAACCTCCTTTATTACCTAGAGTGCCTCAGAAACCACCCATACTGCCCATACCACCACATGGTGGATGGTTGGTGGAAGATGACCTAAATAAAGGACACATGGGTGGTCGATCACCTGTAATTTTTCAAGAATCTGATGCATCAAGGTATGCTAAACAGAGAGGTCATCATAATTTTCTGAGTCAAGGTGCAACAAACATGATGTTACCATCATATGCATCTGCAGGGAAGAATGGGGAGGTACCTGCTACTTCTTCTTTCAGAAATAGTTATGACTGTCTTCCTGCTGACTTATTCATTCGGGTACACGACTCTTTGCAGGTAAATTTCAGGCATGAAATGCATAGACTTATTCATCAGACAGGTGAGTTTGAGTCATTCTTATACTGTGTTACTGCTTATCGCAATTTTAATACCCCATTTTGCTGTTAAGAAGTTTAAATATTATGAGCAAAAGCTCGCCTCTAGGAAGGAATGCATTTATTAATCATATTGCGCTAGTGTTTGCTCTTGGGGGTTAAGTAGCCATCTCAGTGACTCTTTTGGGGAATGAATGTTGTTAAGTTAATGACTAGTTTTAAGTTTGACTGAAGTCTTTGCGATGTTTTCCTAAGGGCTAGTTTTCAGCTTGTGATTATGAGCCCAGCTATCAAATTATAACAAATCCAACTAGGTGCGTGTTTATTTATCACTAATGGTGTGGGATATAATTTATCCAAACATGTAAAGAAGGCTGGAATTGCATACTTGTACTTGTTGATTGCCAGGATGGTGGTATGTGTGTATTTTTAATGATCAAGATAGTGTTTGGCAGTGTTCGGGAAAGCGAGCGCTTCATTGCTTTAAGAGGCGAAGCGAAGCAAGGGTACAGCGCATCAGCGAGAAAAGCGTGAAGTGTTTGTAAGCGGCTGCTTCTGGGATTGAAGCGCAATACGACCAGAAGCGGCAAAGCGAGAAAAGCAGCACTTATATTTTTTTTAATTAATAAGTGATCGATTTTAAAGAATAAAATGAGTCACCACAGACCTCGTCCTTAAGAAATCAGAATAATAAGGTTTCAGAGTACTCTTTCCTTCCAACAGTTTTTCTCTTTTCTTTCTTTCTTCTTCTTTCTGGTGCAGTGGCACTGCTAGCCTAGAATTTTTCTTCTTTTTTTCTACTCTGTTTGTTACTCTGTTTTCCTTTGCCCTGGTTAGCTTTGATTATTTGTTTCCTCACAGTGATTAAAATATATATTTCTGAATTGTGTTGTTTCTTAACAATGACTAAAATGTCGTTGAATTTTCTCTTAATAGTGATAAAGCTATAATGTTGATTATTTTTCTTACATCTTATCCGTGATTAAAAAAGGCTAACCCGGCATGAAAAAATGGAAAAAAAGGTTGGGTAGACCAATAGGACAACTATTGTATGTTTTTTTTTGTGACAAGACAACTAAAGGGAAACCTTTTTTTAGTTTTTAATATTAATATTGCTTATATTTTTTGTCTCTTTTTGGTTTGGTCTTTTTCCTTTTAAATTGTGCTTCTTTTCGATGAAGCGAGTGCTTGCTTCACGCTTTAAGCAAGCGAAGTGTGAAGCAGGACCTTGTCACTTTTTTGCGCTTTGCGCTCCCTGAACAGTGGTATTTGGAAGGAGATCAAAAGAAGTTTTGGGAGACTGTTGAATTCTAGAAGCAAAATATTGATTATGGGATATGCACTTTATCGATTGTTTTTAGTTTGATATTACGGAGAACAAAGGATGGTTGATGAAAGTTGAGAGAGAGCTAGAGTTTTCGTTTTAAGCATAGTCTCTTTGATCTTCTTCTTTTCCTTGTTTATTCCCTCTCTTCATCAAGTTCATGACAAAGGCTTCCTAGGCTGATTGTACTTTGCCTTGACAGAGGGTAGATTCTCTCAACATCAGTCGTTATTTAACAACAGAGAATCTCAACTAGAAGCTGGGAGGATGAACTTCTTGCCATCTTTAGCTACTGGAGTGCTGCAAGAAATTGGACGGCTATGCAACTCAAAGGTATGTGCTACATACTTTTTAGCCAAGATGTTATCTCTGTTGATTTTTCTTGGTTGTCATAGTAAGAGCTCCACCAATGTGTCTTGCTTTGTAGGTTGAGTTCAGGCCTGTGGTGAGCACCAGTGAGGAATTGCAATTTTCAGTTGAGGTTAGAAAATTCATTATGGAAGAATGTTTTTCACCTATCCGAAGCTATTGCAGGGATTGATTAATTGCATTGTTTGTCGTATAAATATGAAGAGAAATTTCCGTTAAACAGCACTAGTTTCCACTGATAGTAATAGTGTTCCTCTTTTGATTCTAACGGGATACTAAGAAGTACTGTGCAAGATAATGGCTGACGAGATACCTGAAAGTAGTGTGCTAATGACTTTGAAATTCATGCATCTGTATGTCTTGGTATTTGACTCTGAAAATTGTTAGGTGCTTATGAACTGTCTGTTAATGTCTATCTTTGAAAATATTCATTTTGATACGAGAGTGTTGCTTCTATCATTATTGTTCATATAAAAGTGCATAATTATTTTGGCATCTGAATTTAGACAAACAGCATAAGGTTTTATATTCAGAATTCTGAGCCTGAATAATCTTTAGGTCTTCTTTATCGGTGAGAGAGTTGGTGTTGGGATGGGTAAGACTAGGAAGGATGCTCAGCAACAGGCAGCTGAGAATGCACTTCGGAACATGGCTGGTAAGATCCTTTTTGAAATGTCCCCTTGAATTTCCTGGTTTAACTTGTTTCAAGAATCCTTAGCTAATACTGTGATGGAGATCCATTTTTCTTGTTACTATTTCATATTTGCATAATGAGGCACCAGTGCCTCATGTCAAGTAAATTATTAAAAACTGTCTCGTGCAGTGTTATCTAAAGATATTGCTTCATTTCTTAAAGCGATGAATTGATTCTCGAAGTAGGGTGTTGTTACTTCATAGGCGAAACCGTGGTCTTTAGAGTAGTTTGTGCTTCAAACAATGGTGCATAAAGTGATTCTAGCTAGAATCTGTCGCTTCTTCAAATTTTGAGGAGTTGGATTATTAATGGAGTTATTGTATATTGCATGCTGGAGGGAATTTTTCTCATTGCAACTTAACTTTTATTGTACTAAATTCATTGATTTTTTAATATTTTAGTTTCCAGTAAATTCTGCGCTTTACTTCAAGTAAGTGTGTGCTTCACTTGTCACTTTTGCTTCAAATCCCATGGACCTCATCGCCTTTTTTGCTTTCAAAAACACTAGCCTTGTGTGTTTTAGCAGAATTATCCTTCATTTCCTTAGTTATCACTTCTACATGATGTCATTATATCACTCTTGTCAATTCTGACATGTTTACACCTATATCTGAATTCAATTTCATTTTATGATAAGATCCAGGACTTGCTTTAATTTCTTTCCTCTTTAAATGTTACCTTGTCAGGGTACAAGTTCTTTTTTAGAGATTATTTGTAGACTGATATTTGCTTATATGCAGGTAATTACGTCTCATACATTACATCTCACCCTCTAGCAGTGGATAAAGACTTTGATAAGATTTCGGTGGAAAATGAAAATGGGTTCTTGTGGGACACTGTCAATCACGTTGATGAACCTTCAGTGGACGATAGATTACCTCAAGTAAATGTTTCAGAGGTGGGAGTTAATGGTGATGCTTCCCATGACCGATCACTTGATTCTTTGAAAACATGACTGGTGTTTGGTTTAGGGGGTGGAGGGTGTGCACTGAAGCAAATCTCGGAGATGATGGGTTGAGATTATATGGGTTTTTACCCCTCCTTCCTTGAATTGTGTTGTATCAGAGTTGGGAGCAAAACAGAAAATTGTGAAGCTTGTTTGCCCAGTTGTTCATCTGGCCATTCTTGATCCTTCTTATTTTGGAGGTATAATGGTGGTTTTTAGTTGTAATTCCACCCCTTGTCTTTCCCATCACAATTTTTGTTCTCAAGTAACTTGTGCCCGAGTGCTTTGTGCTCCTTTTCTCTTTTGGTTCTAAAATATGGTCTACTCGTAACTGGAACGCTATATCTTCCTGTAGCTTCTGGGTGAGTAGTGTGTGACCATTTCCTACTCTTCCTCAGATGCACCTTGCTTCTGGCTCTCATTGAGATATCCTGAATTGATGTCTTGTGGTGCAATGAGTGAATGGGGGATGAGTGCCCAGGTAATATTAGGGCCATTGTATATGATGTTTATCATAAGCCAAGCTCCCCAATTCCCTAATGTTAGTTTCTGCACTGGTATTGAACTGAGCTAGTTCTGGAATGAAGACTTGATGTTGTTCGTTTGGTAAATACCAACTTTAGTCATCTCTTGTTGTATACAAGACTGTAACTGTCCAATCCATAAAATGTCTGAGACAAGGAGGGCTATATATTGCCACCTGAGTCATTATATATTCGGATGTCCTGCAGCAGTAACAATTTGATAGCGGGACAGTCGTCCCAATTGGCTACTTTTCATGATTTTCTCAGATATGTTATGGAGAAAATGAATTTTGTCTTCCGTTTTACTCACTGGAAAAGTGATTCATACATTTTTTTTATCAAGGGCTTTTTGGTGCCCTCATTTCTGCCATACTTTGTAACTAGTATTTAATTACTTGCAGTTTAATTTTATACAAAGGCTTTTTATTGCCTTTATAATAGCAAATTTTGTGATTTTTTTTACCCAGAGATAAAACTCTCTGTTTATCTTAAACCTTATCAAAACAAACCTCTTTTATTGATAACCCTTGAACCTTTTTTTTTTCTCAATTGGGGGTTCAAGAAAAACAGAAAATAAGAAAGATGACTATGTTCTTGTTTTTCTTCAGAATTACAGTGTTTGTTGTGTCTAACTGTGGGAAGAGAAACTGGTGGTTATTAGAGAGTGGAGGTGGGGTTATTTAAATACTACTTTATACTCTCTTTTATTTGTTCCATTTTTCGAGTCACATTTGAAATTATTTAAATTTGGTTATACCAATTTAAAGTTTTTAAAACAATCTTTTCATAGTTAAAACTATCTAACAGATAGTATTTCATTTGTCCCCATTGATATGATATACCTTTCTTTTTAATCTGTATTTAAAAAATAAAATATTTATGCTTCTATAATGAAATAATTTAGAGTCATACAAATATCTATAACTTAATTTAAATCATATACTTCAAAAGACTTCTATTTTTTCCTTGAATATTGTATTTAATCAAACTACATCATATGATTAAGACAAAAGAGATATATAATTTATAATAATCGATAGCTTTAAATATTTTCTGAAATAACATAAAAAAAAGACTTTGTTGGCTTTAAGAATTATAAACTATGATTGCTATAGTGGAGTACATGATGTTGATTATAATATTAACCTAATGGTGGTTAAAAAAATAACACTATCTTATCTTATATTAGTGGTGGATTGAAAGTTCAAAATAAAATACAATATCCAGGATTTACCCTTGGAACCTCATGAAAATTTTAAGAGAAGTATCAAAAATATCCATGAATTTGCCGTAAATTATTAGTTTCCTCATTAAACTATTAACAAATTTAAAAACACTCATCTACTTGACTAACTAAACTTAGATATACATCCATTCTGTCATATGTCATAACAAGTGGTATCGATTTTTGTATGAGTATAGAGCTATCAATAAAAAAGGCGAGAAAAGTGTTGAAAACACTTCAAAAATTGTCGAGAATATAAAAGTGTATTTCACTCATAAAGACCGAAATGTATTTAGGTTCAGTTGGTCATGTAAATTGGTATTTTAAAGGTTATCACTAATTCATAGATGAAATAATAAATCATATTGAAATTTAGCAATATTTCAACATTTCTCTTAATTTTTTTGTACCCCCAAAACTATTGAGTCAATCTCCAATTTTGTGTTCAAGAAATTCAAAAGATATTTAATAAAAATTATATAATGATTGCTGGTTAGTGTGTGGGTGAGAAGTTTCAAATAAAATAGCTAGTTATTATTATTATTGTTGAATTATTTGATCAATGAATCTTTGTAAGATTATGTGTATTAGAAAGTTTGTAATAATATGTAATCACAAATGTTTATTTATAAAGTAATATAGAGACATGATTTATTAATTCAGTGCTTTAAGATATGTCTAAAACTTGTTTACGAATTAAAATTTGTTCATCATTTGATAATATTGTAAAGTATAAGAGCAGAAAATATTTAATAACTTTCACAAATTACAAGATTTTCATGTTTATAAAAAAATACAATTTTGAGAATCAAAGATGCATGTTCAAATAAAATTTCAACTTTAAACCATTAATTTCAAATTATAATTTAAAATCATATCCAAATAGATCCAAAAATAATTTTTTTCTTTTCGTTTTTTCATTTTTGATTCTTTTTTCTGGGTGTGTAGGAATATTATAGTTGGGGGTTGTAGTTGTACAACTAAAGGTGTCAAAAATGAACCCAAACATGGTAAATCGTCCAATCAGCCCAGAATTTTAAGGGTTGGGCTCAAGATAATTTGAATTGGGTTCAATCTCAACCCATTCAAGCTTAAACCATTTGAAGAGAATTCTCAATTGAGCCCAATTCAATCTCCAATTTCAACCCGTTTTAGAACTTTTTATTAAGATATGTTCCTATATTGAAAGTATGAATTATTATCGATTTAACATCTTTTATGATCTATCTATCCATTTGTTACCTTTTTAACAAAAAATTCTTGAGCGAAAATTCAAATTGTGATTATAAAAGTTAAATATTAATATGTTAAATTATTGAGATTAATCAGGTCAAATCTGGCGGGTCAAGACCCAACCCATTTTTTAGCCCATTTAAGCCCAAAGTAAATTTGGGTGGGTTCTAAACCCAACCCGATTTCTATTCAACCCATTGCAATATTTTCAATTTCAATCCAACCCGCCCATTTGACACCCCTATGTACAACCAACTGATTTGGGTGACGCGAAGTAAAAGAAGCAGGCCCACTGGACCAAGCCCACGTAATTGAAGGTCCATTTAATGTTTAAAGTTGTCTTTAATTTTAGTTTTTAGGGTCTAAATCATAATTACTAGGAGTTTCATTAG
The DNA here is from genome assembly GCA_016801875.1 of Solanum sitiens. Taxonomy (NCBI): domain Eukaryota; kingdom Viridiplantae; phylum Streptophyta; class Magnoliopsida; order Solanales; family Solanaceae; genus Solanum; species Solanum sitiens. The sequence continues at coordinate 360,498 of JABWTJ010000204.1, read as the reverse complement.
TTTTTAATGTTACTTTCTATACCACTTTCGGCTATCTGACACATGTATATATATATATAGCAGATTTAAAATGACGAAATATATGATTTAATTTTTTTGAATTAAATTTTGTAGCTTAGTTCCTTAATTAAAGCAGTAAATTATCAAACAAAATGGATTTAGTAGATTTTTCCGTATCAACTATTATCAGTTTTAATATGAAATCTAAATCATAAACATTAGTAATTTTGAAATTGTAAACTTCATCTTCTTCATCAATTCCTTCTTTTGAATCTTCAATTTTCAAGGTTCTTTTTGCAAAGGGAAAAGGGACGGATTTACCCTCGAACTTTAATAAATGGGACGTACATGCTCTCCGTTATACTTTGCGTACACATATGTCCCTGCCGTTCAATTATAGGTACAAATATACCCCTCTCACTAACGGACCCCTATTTTTTTTACACGTGTCTTAATCCTATTAAACTATCCGTTTGACTCCTTTTTTTAACTCATAACCGAACTATCCGCCCTATAACCCACCCAATTTCCTATCCTAATCAAAACACTCAAATTAACATTCACCCAAATATCCGCCGCGATTCCACACACCAAAACCCTAGTCTTCGCTCGTCTCCAACTATTAGCCGCGATTTCAGTTTGTCTTCGTCGAATCTATCGTGTGTTCGTCAAACGTACTCATTCGATTTCATAGTTTTCCTACTTTTTTGGTTTTCGATTTACTATTTTTGTAGTCAAAGGTACCCATTCGCCACGATATTATCTGTTGTTGCTGTTTTTCCGATAGTTTTCTTGTTGTTTCTTTATTTATTCTTATAATATACGTCTTATAGTGAAAATCTTTCTAGGGTTCACGTTCTAGTTATTGGATTAAATAAATGTTTTTATTTTATTTTAGAAAAGTACACTTTATAGGGTTTTACTTCCATAAAATGAAGTTCACGTTCCATTTTGTGTTAAAGAAATATTTATTTTTTGTTTGTATCCAAGCCATGTTGTGGACCTTTAGTTTATTGTTGGTTTGGTAAAATGTTCACGTTTCAGTTTTTGTGTTAAAGAAATATTCATTTTTTGTTTGTATTCATGCGACGTTGTGAACCTTTAGTTTATGATTTGTTGGTTTGGTAAAGTATACTCTACCCGCTACTTTAATTTTTGTTGGAATTTGTTTTTGTATTCATGCCTTTTGTTGTGGACCACTTTGAGTCAATAAGAGATAATGCTTCTACTTTAATGGGTACTGTGAATGCTGGTTGGCTTGCTTTTGATTAAAAGAAAAAGAAATTATTTTCCCTTGTATTAAATATTGTAACTTTGACATTTATTTCTTGTTTATGAGTGTTATCTTGCTCAATCTTGAGATTTTGATATTTCTTCTTTTATTGTATTAAAGATTGAAACTTTGACATTTTAATTCTTGTTTATGACTGTTATCTTGCTTAATTTTGGGCTTTTGGGGTTGATAGATGAGTTCACTTTTCTAGCATTTCTTAACAAAAGAAAGCTTTTTCTAGTTGGTATTGCAGTGTAAGGCCTGTTATAAATGTAGTTCAATTCAAAGACATTTGGAAGGTCTAAGGGTTGATGAAACCTTTGCTCAGTTAATCTCTTAAAATTGGTTTTTAGAGGAATGCTGGAACATTAATGTCATTTTAAAATTGGGACTTGTCTGATTATTCAATTATTGCTACAAATATAAACTTTTCTTGTGCAGATTATTGTGTATTACATGGGGAAACTATTGGTAATATAGAAAAGTTCTAAATCTTTGTAGTTTATACAAGTGTTCTTTATAGATTATAGAAATTCTTAACTCAATGTGATTTAAGTAACTAACTTACCTTCTTTAATCCTAATGTGACTAACTTACTTTGTTTGACTAACTTACTTAATACTAATGTGACTTACTTAACTAATTGACTTACTTAATTCTAATGTGCTTACTAATACAAATGTGACTTACTTAATTAATATGACTTTCTTAACTTACTTAATGTGATTTAATTAACTAATTTACCTACTTTAATTCTAATGTGACTAACTTACTGTATGTGACTAATTTACTTAACTAATGTGACTTACTGATTGACTTTCTTAACTCAATGTGACTTAATTAACTAACTTACCTACTTTAATCCTAATGTGACTAACCTACTGTATATGATTAACTTACTTAACTAATGTGACTTACTAATTGACTTACTTAATCCTAATGTGCTTCAAAACTCAGAAGTCTAGCCTACATGATGATCTTGGGTGTTAAAATTTTATGGGCAGCTGCTAAATTACTATCATAAATCAGGTGCCTAACCTGGGTATATGTACTTAATGGAAACACTCATAAACTGGATATGCATTAAGAGAGTAAGAACCATAAGCCTAGCCTACATGTTTCACATTTATTAAGAAGCCAAAAGCAGTTAATATTCTAGCTTTGAGTACAATGCATACATTGCCTTAAGAAGAAATATGCATAACTTAGCACAGATATATTTGCTAGCTTATTGGTGCAACCTAGTCAAGTAAATGATGTAGATACCCTGATAGAGATGATATTAAATTTTCAGAATCTGTAATTTTTGATGAATTATCTATTTTCTTATTACATAAAATTAAACTCTTGTTAAAAGAGAAGTAAAAACAGTTGAATAGGTCACTGTTACTTATGTTATTTCATCTAACTGTTTTATACTCGGTAACTTTTGATGCACTATCAACTGTTATTTCATCTAATTATTTAATACTCTGTAACTTTTCATGCACTATCTAACGGTTGTTACATAATGTTTTATACTCTGTAACTTTTGATGCACTATCTAACTGTTATTTTATCTAACTGTTTTATACTCTGTAACGTTTGATGTACTATCTAACTGTTGTTCTTCTTACATAAAATTAAACTCTTGTTAAAAGAGAAGCCAAAAACAGTTGAATAGGTCATTGTTACTTGTGTTATTTCATCTAACTGTCTTATACTCACTGTTACTTATGTTATTTCATAACTCTTTGTAGGTCATTAACATGGTTGAAGTTATCTGTCACGACCGGAATCTAGACCCCAGACGAGATCGGCGTCATTGACCTCTCAGATGTCGCAGACAAGCCTACATACGTCATCGTTATATCATCTAGGTTAATTTTAGCGGAAAATTTAAAATTTTTAGTTACTTGAAGTATACATAGACTTCATAGTAGGATACGTTATACTCATATAAGATTTATCTACATCAATTCATAATCGTTCACAACAACCATCTAATACCAAGCTACTCAACTGAATGAAATAGTCATATCTGCATAAAATATAAAGTTGCCAGAATGGCACCAATACAATGTCTGAAAATAATTGAGAAAGAAATGCTAGTGGAACATACTCCACTAGTTAATGTCTACGTCTAATGCTAGAATAAAATAGTAAGCATCCTCGAAAGCATGAGGGCCTACTAAATCCGGATGAAATCTCCACATTCGGATAACTTCAGCGTCGATTCGTAAGTTCTAGCGTCCAGCTGCACCTGCACTAAAAGTAGAGAGTTGTATGGGATTAGTACATATTTGTACTAAGTATGGGTATATGCAAGCACACACCACGGACATGCATGATTTAGAATAGCTCTCTCCTAACGATATGAATTATGAAAAGTCAAGTCAGTGGACTTGCCAAAATTGAATTAGGAAAGTCATGCTATGAGAGTAACATGCATCATCATACGTAACATATTGCCCACAGCACATAACATATTGCTTATTAACACATAACATATTTCATATCATTCGTCCATATACCATGAGACCTTGGAATCATGGACTTGACATTAGGACTTCCCAAAATGAGGGCTCAACATATGGGACCTCAACTAGGGAGCCTTCTTTAGCAAACACAGAGTCTGCTTCATTCATTCATACGTACTTCATTTTCATTCGTTCGTAAGCTAGTATAAACACCAGCCATACCTAGGATGTAGTTTAAGACTTTCATCGGGTTCGCTGTGCAATGACCAAGAATGACCTAGTGTCATTACTTAAGTCTAGCTCACTTCTTGATTATCCTATCCTAACACCTTTGGTATCATTCATTTCATTATGTGCATTACTTAAGGCTGGCCTCATTCTTTCTTTGGGAACTTTAACCTTAACCGACATAGATCATGTGAGCATCATGAAATCCAGTGTTTAACCCCACACCGAAAAGAGGTGGAATCATCGGCCAAAGTGAACCAAAACATGCTAGCGTATATAGGGACTCGAACCTTGCTAGAACCCTATATTGGCAGTATAAGTTCAAAGACTAGGAGATATAAGGACACCGATACCCGTCAGGACGGACAGTCTCATCTCATGAGAATTACACGAACCTCTGCCTTCCCGAAAGAAGGAATCGCAACTCATAGCTAGCCTATCAGTGCTCAGTATAAAGTTTCATTACATTCATCTCATACATCATAGAAGTTGGCTTCTAGCATAAGGGCATCATAGCTCATTAGATGATTTCTCATCATTAGTATTAAGTATGCATTAACTTCAATACTTTCATTAGAGTGTTCATAGAGATTGGTCTCTTCATTAACTTCACACTTTCATAGGTGAGTACGTTTTGGTAACATTTACTTAGGCTCATTTGAGATTTTTCTCACCTTTCGCATAAGCCTCTTATCATGTTGTCACCACATTCTTTAATTTTAGCATATTTACTCTTCATAATTACTCATTGTTGACACCAAATTTTGGTCCGATAGTTCTAAAATTAATACTTTTAGAGTATTTTATTTTAAATAGTTCAAAATACATATTTTTGTCATTTTAATGCAATTTTTAGATAATCGTCTTTTTTCTCAAAGTATTAGAATTTCTATCGATTGTTATGTTTATATTATTTTGTCACAACCAGACGTTCAAATATTTGTTCATTTCTAACAAATCATTATTTCCGTTAAATTACTTTTTCTTTTACATGTAATTGATTACGTTCATTACATTTTTCATATTCATTTTTTCTATGTTACATTGTTAATATTCATTTTGATATTATGCGCAGTCTAAAAATTCATTCAAATTCGAATACAATTACATACACAGATATTTTATCAATCGATATTTTTTGGGTCACAACCTCAAGCCCATAACTTGGGCCCATAGTTTTCAACTCCATATATTTAAATAAAGATTGGTCCATTAGGTTTGAGATGGTGGATAAAATTTAAGGGGTATTTTTTCAGATTTTTTTTATTCTTATATTGTTCATTATTTGTCACCGGAGCTCCGCCGGATTCCGGCAAGTCCACCATCCGAAGACCCCATTTTTCTTTCCCGTTTGGATGTTACCAGTAGCTCCGACCAACCAGCCCTCTCCTTACATCACTGACCAGCAAACCTCTCCCCCTTTCTTCACTTTCCGGCGGCAAGGCAACGTTACCAATGAGCTCAAAGCTCACACAAAGAGTCCCCTCTCCCATCTTTTTCGCCTGAAACCGCCAACTAGACCTCCATCACAATCCCTTTGTGCTCCAGAACCTCACCAAACTACCACCTAAATACAACCAACAGCAAAATCAGCCACCGCCAAATGACCCCCCATTTTTCCAGACCCAAACACCACCAGAAAAACCCCTAACCAGACCCCTTTTCTCCACTTCCTTAGACCTACAATCACCTCCGTTCATCACCTTTTTCCGGCTAGACAGAACTCCACAAACCCATTTTTTGAGCAACCCCAACGCAGCCTACAACTCGCCGCCTCTACCAGACCCCCACCTCCAAATCTCGCGTCAAAAACCCATCGGAGCAACACCTCACTGACTCTGTTCTTGCTCTTTACGATACAAGCACCAGCAACCCTCAAGCCAAGTAAAACAATGGAGAAACACAGATCCAAAACAATAAGCAAACAACGAGCTCCGATCTCCTCCGACAACTAGGTCCTTTCTTGACTTCTATTTTACTTTTAAGTGTTGATTAATACTCATATATATTCTACTCTTATTTCTAATCATTGTTATCATTTTAGATTGTTGTTGTTCGAATTTGTTAGTTTTCTTTTTGATTGGTTTAATTTTGTTTGTTGTGTTAATCCTCCGTTGAAAGTCATTGTTTCTCCATTATATCTTATTACTTGTTTGCTTCAATTCCTGTCTACTGTTTTATAGCCAACCATTAATGTGGGTTAATTTTGATTTATTTTATTTAATTGCATATAGTTTGTGTAGTAGGATTTACTTTGTTATCATTTAATTATTAATATATAATCTTCATTACTATATCATTATTATTAAAAAAAAAATCTTCTTAGGATCATTAGCATTATTAATACCATTATTAGTTGTGTTACTACTTTACTGTTAAGTTCTCTTTTTACATTAAGATTTTATCTTACATTATTATTATTTTCTTTTTTATTTTAGCATCTTGTATTCTTATTTTGCTTGTTTAGTTTATTTGTTTGGTGAATGGATTTAGTGAAATTGGCTAATGATAAAATCTCTCCGTCGGTTTTGGAGGCCTCCCCATTTTAAAAAGACGGAATTTTAATTTAAGTTTATATATTTTATATGTTAAAATTGGCCGATGAAGAAATTATCGTCGATTTCCAAGGCCTCCAATGTTAATAAGACGGATTTTTATTTTAAGTTATTATTTCATATATTCAATGTTACTCATATTTATCCATTACTAACATTTTTGCTAAGTGTGTTTACAGGTACCCAAGACTTGCTTCCTTGAAGCTATTCGAAAGGAGTTCGAATTATATTTTCAATTTATTATTTTGTATATATCGATGTTAGGCAAACCTTAGGCCGATATTATTATTTTATTTTTATTGTGTATATTGCATGTTATTATATTTGTACATTATTTTATTTTTCCTCCTCAATCTGAATAAATAAACTCAGTCGGGAACCACATTTGTGGATTTCGAAGGATGCCTACTCTCTTCCCTTCGGAATAATTTGAACACCTTACCTAGAATCGATTTGGTTTCGTAGACTATCTTTTAAATTAATTTATTAATCGGTTTCCTAATTTTAGGAAAAATTAGGTGGCGACTCCCTTTTCCCTTTAACCCCTTTTTACCCGTTTTAATATTGTTTTAAACTAATTCTTTTTTGAATTGAGTCACCGCGACGTTGCTCCCACTCAAAGGATGTCAACAGAATGGCGACTCTGCTGGGGACATAGAGGTTCTAACCATTATGGGTTTATTTTTTCAAATTGAGGATACTATTCTTTTATTGAGTTATTCATTATATCTTGTATATTTTGTTGATTGTTTGAATATTGTACTCAGTATTGATTTATTATTTATTGTATATTGTCATTGCATGCACAACATTTATTCCGTCAAACGACATCTAATTTTATTTTTTTTACTTAAAGGACGATTATGCGGGTTCGCAATCGTTCGTTAACCAAACTTTTCTCGGGACACCCTGACGAATGTAGTTGGCTACTGGATAGTCAACGGTCGTTAACTGTCTCAACTCAAGTTGTCCGCTTGGGTCACCTATTCACAATAAATAAAGCCCACTCTTAGTCATCTTATGTAGAGCGAAGCAAAAACCTCATATTAAGCATGACACAAAACTCGAGGCACATTTGTATAAGACATGTATTCATTGTTTGTATGTTATGTGATATACTTGTTATACGTGAATATGTTGTATAATAGTCCATTATTTTAAAATTACTTTTGTTAACCTAATTTTTAGAATATTCATAATTCAATGATATTTTTTTACTCAAATTACAATTTGTTGGAACTACGTTTGACCTGATTCCTGTTTCAACGGGATACGGAGGCGCCATAAGAGCTCGGTCATGCTCCCCGCAAGTTTTCCAAATTTTTAAAAAGGAAACTAGGGCAAAAATTTTTTGAGAAGGTCTCCAAAACTTTTACAAAGGAGATAGTTGTTACAAGATTAAAAACCGGAGGTTGTTGAAGCTGACAGGGGCAAAATTTTTTAGGAATGCCCTAAAAAATTTCACCAAGGTTGTACACAAACTTTTGAATTTATGAGGCTTCACTCCGAGTTGGTTTGTATATTTTGCATTAATTTTTTGTACATAATATCCCATTCATTGTATATTTTTGATTTTTATTATATTTCATTGAAAATATTATTTTAATTGACAGTTTTTAAGTTGGGTTGTCCGCCCTTCAAAGTGACTCATTAATTTCTTATTTTATTACTTTTGTTAAATTTGGGTGGTCCGCCCTTCAATGTGACTCACTAATTTCTCATTTTATTTTTGTTACTTTTGTCAAATTTGGGAGGTCCACCCTTCAATGTGATTTACTGTTTTTTTCGTTCTTGTTCAGTTTTTTTATTAATTAAAAAAAAGTTTTTTAAATTTAGGTTGCCCGCCTTTCAATGTGGCTCATTGGTTTTTTATTTCCATTATTTTTCCTTTGAAAAATTCATTTGTAGTTCAGATTATAGGCTTTATGCCATATCTGGAAGAACTACGCAGACCTGATTCTCATCAATGAGATACGTAGGCAGCCGTTAATTGGGTTCGGTATTCTTTATTCAAAATATTTTTAATATTTTTTCTTTTAATGTTTATATTTTTTGAAATTATTTTTGACTTGGTTGGCGCCAACATAGTTCAAGTGCGATGTGAAAAATAATTTGTACAATAAAGAAGGTTGACTTCTTGTTGAACCATAGATTCTTTTTGGTACCTCTAATTCATACTTTTGTTACACTTGTAAATATTCTCTTGTATATATTCAAGATTAGAACAAAACCAGATTCATTGTTTCAAGTTCATTGTGCGGTGAGTTTTGAATTAAATTCAATTGTTTTGCATTTTTTGATCTTGAACTTGGCCTAAATGTTATTGAGGCGAAATTCTGAGTAATGTTTGATTTGAAAAATGATTGTAGGTCTCCTTTGACCCGTTTAAGCCTTTTAAAGCCTACCAAATGACGTTAACCCTTAGTATGTCCCACTTTGAGCCTTAAGCCTTTTCTTTGGACAACCACATTTTAGCCTATATCTTTTTTAAGTGCTTATATGCACTAACACTCTTTTGACCAAATTTTCGTGAGCGCACTGAAGACGTGCAAGTTACTAAAAAAGATTCAAAGTTCAAATTTGTCAAAGACAAGAGTTATCAAAGTCCCTGAAAGTCAAGAAGACAAAAATGACTTTAAAAGAAAGAAAAAAAAAGTTCAAAATTCCCCACAAGTTTAAGAAAGCAGAATTTCAAGTAAAGAAGAAAAACACTCCAAAAAAAAGGAGAAAATTCAAAAGGGGAAAAACAAAGACAAACAAAATTTCAAAGAAGTCAAAAGTGCAAAAGGAAGGGACAACAAAGAGAATCATACGCTAAAAGTGTGACAAATGTTGAAAACATCTATTTAGTGTAATGCTCAAGAAGGGAATAAGTCACTTTTATCCTAAATGACTATCCCACCCGTCCCTAAGCCTACATTACAAGCTATTAACAAGCCCTACATGATTTCAATTCATTTGTTCTCATATTAGTGGAGATTTACATGAAGGCCAAGCCTATGGTATCACAATTGCATGCGTTGAACATTTTTTCTGAGTGTGAGTGTGCTTTTCCAGATGTTCCCAAATCAAAATATTTTAAATGTGTGGAAATTGAGACTTTCTTTATAGTGAGGGCACTTGAAACATGATTTTAGGTCTAGTTCAAAGTCTTTGTTTATAGCAAGATGGACAAATCTTGTTGTTACTTAAGTACATTTGAGGTACCACTTGAATCCATAGGATTTACCTCGAAATCAATCTCAGTTGAAAGATAAAGAATTGTGAGAATTTTTTGTACAATACTTTTGTTGGTGCTAACCAAGTTAAAATATGTTTCAATGTTCATAAAATAAAAATGGGTTAAAATCCACTTTTCAATTTTTGTCCAAACAACTTTGTGGACTGTTTCATTGTTGATATTTGTCCATACCAACTTTGTGGACCATTTCATTGTTGATATTTGTCCAAACAACTTACTGTTTCATTATTGATATTTGTCCAAACAACTTTGTGGACTGTTTCATTGTTGATATTTGTCCATACCAACTTTGTGGACCGTTTCATTGTTGATATTTGTCCAAACAACTTTGTGGACTGTTTCATTGTTGATATTTGTTCAAAAAACTTTGTGGACTGTTTCATTGTTGATATTTGTCCATACCAACTTTGTGGACCGTTTCATTGTTGATATTTGGTCCAAAAAACTTTGTGGACTGTTTCATTGTTGATATTCGTCCAAATAACTTTGTGGACCATTTTAAAGTTCAAATTGCATTTTTTGGTAGTCATACCCTTCAAATGACATCTTTTTATTTTTTGGTAGTCATACCCTTCAAAATGACATCTTTTAAATTTGGGTCGTCATACCTTTCAAACTGACATCATTTTAAATTTATGCCCCATATTTGTCCATACAAACTTCGTGGACCGTTTCATTGTTGATATTTGTCCAAATAACTTTGTGGAAGTCCAAATTGCATTTTTGGTAGTCATACCCTTCAAAATGACACCTTTTTATTTTTTGGGTCGTCATATCCTTCAAAATGACATCTTTTTAAATTTAGGTCGTCATACCTTTCAAAATGATATCTCTTTTTTTTTTAAAAATAATAATAAATAAATAAATTATTTGTTATCTCAAATAAAATAATTCTTTTAAAATTGGTTTGTCATGCCGTTCAATATGACACTTTTATTCGTTATCCAATTTTAAATTGTTATTTTTTTAAAAAAATCATAATGTTATTAAGTTTAAATTGCCCCATCAGTTAATTACCTTGTCCATATGAGGTCATGGTTGTATGTTTTACGTTGCTTTTATATTATATTTGCTACTAACATTGTTAGCAGATTTTGTGATACACCATTCACATTAAGTTAAAGATTGGGTCATCATCTCCCTTCAAATGGCACGTTAAGTTCAAGATTGGTTGGTTATCTCCCTTCAAATGACACGTTAAGTTCAAGATGGGTCGTCCGCCTTTCAAAGAGACACGTTGGGTTGTCACCTCGTTCAAAGTGACTTGTTAAATTCAAGTTGGGTCGTCCGCCTTTCAAAGAGACACGTTGGGTTGTCACCTCGTTCAAAGTGACATGTTAAATTCAAATTGGATCGTCCGTCTTTCAAAGAGACACGTTGGGTTGTCACCTCATTCAAAGTGACATGTTAAATTCAAGTTGGGTCGTCCGCCTTTCAAAGAGACACGTTGGGTTGTCACCTCGTTCAAAGTGACATGTTGGGTCGTCCGCCTTTCATAGAGACAAGATTGGATTGTCACCTCGTTCAAAGTGACATGTTATGATCAAATTGGGTCGTCCGCCTTTCAAAGAGACAAGATTGGGTTGTCATCTCCCTTCAAATGACATGTTATATTCAAGTTGGGTCGTCCGCCTTTCAAAGAGACACGTTGGGTCGTCATCTCCCTTCAAATGACACGTTAAGTTCAAGATTGGGTTGTCATCTCCCTTCAAATGACACATTAAGTTCAAGATTGAGTTGTCATCTCCCTTCAAATGGCATGTTAAGTTCAAGTTGGGTCGTCCGCCTTTCAAAGAGACAAGTTGGGTCGTCACCTCGTTCAAAGTGACATGTTATGTTCAAATTGGGTCGTCCTCCTTTCAAAGAGATGCGCTGGTTGTCACATCATTCAAAGTGACATGTTATTCACATCCCCCTCCTTCCAAAAAGGTACACCTTCATTGTGCAATTTTGCAAGTAACATCAAAGGTATGTGAATTTTCTCAGTTTACAATCAATCTTTCTCTTTTGTTTATTATTTTCAGCCCAGTCGACAGATGTGGAGGCTTGCTCAAAAGCTCTACTAAAGTATCATTTTTATTCAAAGTTTATCAAACTAAATTTGGGTTCGTCAACTTTGTTTGACAAGGATCTCTTTCATCGATCCTAATCAAACAAAGGGGCAAGTTGTTGACACCAAATTTTGGTCCGATAGTTTTAAAATTAATACTTTTAGAGTATTTTATTTTAAATAGTTCAAAATACATATTTTTGTCATTTTAATGCAACTTTTAGATAATCATCTTTTTTCTCCAAGTAATAGAATTTCTATCGATTGTTATGTTTATATTATTTTGTCACAACCAGACGTTCAAATATTTGTTCATTTCTTATAAAATCAGTATTTCCGTTAAATTAGTTTTTTTTTTTACATGTAATTGATTACGTTCATTACATTTTTGATATTCATTTTTTCTATGTTACATTGTTAATATTCATTTTGATATTATGCGCAGTCTAAAAATGCATTCAAATTCGAATACAATTACATACACAGATATTTTATCAATCGATATTTTTTGGGTCACAATCTCAAGCCCATAACTTAGGCCCATAGTTTTCAACTCCCTATATTTAAATAAAGATTGGTCCATTAGGTTTGAGATGGTGGATAAAATTTAAGGGGTATTTTTTTCAGATTTTTTTAATTCTTTTATTGTTCATTATTTGTCACCGGAGCTCCGCCGGATTCCGGCAAGTCCACCATCCGAAGACCCCATTTTTCTTTCCCGTTTGGATGTTACCAGTAGCTCCGACCAACCAGCCCTCTCCTTACATCACTGACCAGCAAACCTCTCCCCCTTTCTTCACTTTCCGGCGGCAAGGCAACATTACCAATGAGCTCAAAGCTCACACAAAGAGTCCCCTCTCCCATCTTTTTCGCCTGAAACCACCAACTAGACCTCCATCACAATCCCTTTGTGCTCCAGAACCTCACCAAACTACCACCCAAATACAACCAACAGCAAAATCAGCCACCGCCAAATGACCCCCCATTTTTCCAGACCCAAACACCATCAGAAAAATCCCTAACCAGACCCCTTTTCTCCACTTCCTCAGACCTACAATCACCTCCGTTCATCACCTTTTTTCGGCTAGACAGAACTCCACAAACCCATTTTCTGAGCAACCCCAACGCAGCCTACAACTCGCCGCCTCTACCAGACCCTCACCTCCAAATCTCGCGTCAAAAACCCATCGGAGCAACACCTCACTGACTCTGTTCTTGCTCTTTAAGATACAAGCACCAGCAACCCTCAAGCCAAGGAAAACAATGGAGAAACACAGATCCAAAATAATAAGCAAACAACGAGCTTCGATCTCCTCCGACAACTAGGTCCTTTCTTGACTTCTATTTTACTTTTAAGTGTTGATTAATACTCATATATATTCTACTCTTATTTCTAATCATTGTTATCATTTTAGATTGTTGTTGTCCGGATTTGTTAGTTTTCTTTTTGATTGGTTTAATTTTGTTTGTTGTGTTAATCCTCCGTTGAAAGTCATTGTTTCTCCATTATATCTTATTACTTGTTTGCTTCAATTTCTGTCTACTGTTTTATAGCCAACCATTAATGTGGGTTAATTTTGATTTATTTTCATTTAATTGCATATAGTTTGTGTAGTAGGATTTACTTTGTTATCATTTAATTATTAATATATAATCTTCATTATTATATCATTATTATTAAAAAAAAAATCTTCTAAGGATCATTAGCATTATTAATACCATTATTAGTTGTGTTACTACTTTACTGTTAAGTTCTCTTTTTACATTAAGATTTTATCTTACATTATTATTATTTTCTTTTTTATTTTAGCATCTTGTATTCTTATTTTGCTTGTTTAGTTTATTTGTTTGGTGAATGGATTTAGTGAAATTGGCCAATGATAAAATCTCTCCGTCGGTTTTGGAGGCCTCCCCATTTTAAAAAGTTGGAATTTTAATTTAAGTTTATATATTTTATATGTTAAAATTAGCCGATAAAGAAATTATCGTCGATTTTCAAGGCCTCCAATGTTAATAAGACGGATTTTTATTTTAAGTTATTATTTCATATATTCAATGTTATTCATATTTATCCATTACTAACATTTTTGCTAAGTGTGTTTATAGGTACCCAAGACTTGCTTCCTTGAAGCTATTCGAAAGGAGTTCGAATTATATTTTCAATTTATTATTTTGTATATATCGATGTTAGGCAAACCTTAGGCCGATATTATTATTTTATTTTTATTGTGTATATTGCATGTTATTATATTTGTACATTATTTTATTTTTCCTCCTCAATTTGAAAAAATAAACTCAGTCGGGAACCACATTTGTGGATTTCGAAGGATGCCTAATCCCTTCCCTTCGGAATAATTTGAACACCTTACCTAGAATCAATTTGGTTTCGTAGACTATCTTTTAAATTAATTTATTAATCGATTTCCTAGTTTTTCCTAAAATTAGGTGGCGACTCCCTTTTCCCTTTAACCCCTTTTTACCCGTTTTAATATTGTTTTAAACTAATTCTTTTTTGAATTGAGTCACCGCGACGTTGCTCCTACTCAAAGGATGTCAACACTCATCACTTTACGTGAATGTTCATTTCATCGTATGCCAATGCACTTGGCTCTTTAGTGTGTGTCACACTCTTACTTGATCCCTCCGGGGTTTCATTATCTCATCACATACATCTTAGGTTCACTTAGTTTTAAATGTATGCTAGACTTATGAGTCCACACATACAAGCCAAGAGGCTTCATTCATAGTTTGTCTAAGTGATTCATATATACCCAAGATTATGTAGTACAAGACTTATGCATCTTGTAGGTATGCCAAGATATTGATTTCGATCTTTAGAGGCAGCATTCATTAAATATTTGTTTATGTATGACTTATGTGTCAATACGGAATTGGCAAGGGAACCCAATTTCGAATCCCTTGGGCAACACTTAATCTTATATTAAACTTGGTGATTGCATTTTTCAGATTTGAGGGACCCTAGTTCGATCCCCATCAGCCCCATAATATTTCCTTTCTTTTTTTTTCTCCTCTCTTTTTCATTTAAGGCAAGGAGGTTGTGGGATCAATCCCCACAAGCTCATTCTTTTTCTTTTAATTTATATCTTAACTTTCTCACCTATCCAAGAGGTTGTGGGTTCAGTCCCCATTCACCTCATTTTTTTTTCTCCTTTATTTTTTTCTCCTAACTCTCTTATCTATTCAAGAGGTTGTGGGTTCAATCCCCACTCTCCACATTTATTTTTTTCTCCTTTATTTTTCTCCTAACTCTTTCATCTATTCAAGAGGTTGTGGGTTCAATCCCCACTCTCCATATTTATTTTTTTATTCTTTATTTTTCTCCTAACTCTCTCATCTATTCAAGAGGTTGTGGGTTCAATCCCACTTTCCACATTTATTTATTTTTCTCCTTTATTTTTCTCCTAACTCTCTCATCTATTCAAGAGGTTGTGGGTTCAATCCCACTCTCCACATTTATTTTTCCTTTCATTTTTCTCATGAAATTTTTATGTAGTTTACATTTGGTGAGGTCTTGGGTTCAATTCCCAATGACCTCACAATTTTTAAAATTTTTTAAAACATAGCTATTTTTTTCAATTATTGGCCGAGACCACCAATTTCCAGCAAGCTGGAAATTTGGTCTCTTCCAATCCATTTTCTCTCATTCTTATGTTGATTTTTGTAGTATTTTGAGTGTCATTCAGTCAGCCACCTTAACCTTATATGAACATCACGTTTTTAACATTTTTATACACGCGAAACACAACATTTTAACATACAAATTTCAGGCAGCAAACATAGTAAATTTTCAGCACACACATGCTCAAAACAGACAACTTAATATACTTTTCCGGAATATATTTTTCATCCCTTACATGATTTCCGAATACACATTCAACACATAATCACAACCAGACCTAAAATTATTTACCAGAAGATATACCAACGCATGCTTTAAATCTTTCAAAGGATCTAATGACAGGGGCATGCAACGGGGACAACCTTAGTTTCTCGATTGGAATTTAAACTGAACTTAGGGGTCACTTGGGAAAGGGACCAAGAGAGAAGAAAACCCATACCTTAATGTCGTTCAACACTCGTTTCAATGCTTCCAATTCTCACGACACCACTGTCTCACCACCAAAATCCCAAACACAATCCATCGAGAAGAATGTTGTTGATTTTTGTTTTTAGCTTAGCTTTTCGTTTGAGTTTTTGTGTGTAAGTTCTTCAAGAGTGAAGAACTATTATTTTCAGTTCTTTTAATGAAAAAAAAAATGTGAGAATGAGAGTGAGAGACGTGAGAATGAGAGGATTAGGATTAGGATTAGGAGAGTTAGGTGGAGACTAAGTCAAACTAGGACTCCTCATTATTTATTAATTTTATTATTATTATTATTTTATTACAAATCTGATTTTTCCCTTATTTAAATCATCTTTTTAAATATTAATTAATTCAACTAATTCACTTAATAAAATTAAATCAATTTAATCCTTGCTTCCACCAAGGCTCGAACCCGGGTGGAGCTAGATTTTGCTTAAAGGGTCAATTTCGGTCACCTCTACCCAAATTGCCCCTTAAACATATTAATTAATTAATTAATTAATTAATTAGGATAATTACAATACTACCCTTAGCCTGGAAAAGACCATTTTACCCCTAGACCCTCCAAACTTAAGATTACCCCTTTTTAAGTCTGGTTAAGACTCATCCGGGTAAATCTTCATATTCGGGTGCCCTACATGGCTGGACCCAACCTTTCCTAGCTCAACTAACTCACCAAGTTGGTTGGCTTGGCTGTTGCAAGGGTTCAGAGGTCTGGTTCTACGCGCATCAATTCGTTTGAACCCGGTCTAATCGTAGGCATTTTAGACACATTAAGCATTACTTAGCATAGCCATTTTTAGGGTTGTTACATTATCATATACTTTCATTATGGTGGTGAGTGGCTAACCAGTCCAGAATCGCATTATGATAGAAGATGTGTGACTTACTGGAAAGGTTCTGATCCTGACCTTATATCTTTTATCGACTTAGTGAATAAGTACACTAGTAAGTTAGGTTTTGTTGGTGTGCAAGAACTTATTATACTTGCTCCAAGTGGAAAATATTTTGAAATAATTAGTGATGAGGGAGGACCTTAACATCATTTATCTCTACTAAGTATAAATCTATTCACTTGATTGCTACTGAAGATTGTGAATTGTCTATTGATGTAACTGATATTGTCATGCACGATGGGTCATTTCTACTTTCACCAATTGTTAATGAGGTCACAAATTGTAGTGAAAGTGGATATGACAGTAATAATGGAATGATTTTTAGTTGTTCAGATTGTGATACAGATGAATTAGAAAATTTTGTTACTAAAAAAAAGGAATATAACTGATAGTTTGCAAGATTATAAGGAGACTGTAAGGGTATGGCCTTCAAGGACATAGTTGAAGCAAAACAGTTTTGTAAACTTTATGCTCTAGCTAAGAAGGTAGAACTTGTTGTGGTAAAGAGTGATAAAAAAAAGATTGAGGTATACATGTGCTGCTGATGGCTGTCCATTTTTACTTCTTATTTCTGGGTATATGACCACTCCTGGTGTTAGTGTCAAAACACTTGTAGATCATATAGAGTGTGGGACATCATATGGTAACTCTTTAATAGATTACTCAAAAATAGTCTTGTATTTTAAAGGCAAATTGCAAAGTGACCCTAAGTACAAGGTCAAAGAAATGAACGCTGATTTACATAGAGTTTTTTAGCTCAATCTAAGTGAATCAAAGTGCA
The DNA here is from genome assembly GCA_016801875.1 of Solanum sitiens. Taxonomy (NCBI): domain Eukaryota; kingdom Viridiplantae; phylum Streptophyta; class Magnoliopsida; order Solanales; family Solanaceae; genus Solanum; species Solanum sitiens. Next base: position 342,910 of record JABWTJ010000204.1, on the reverse strand, counting down.
AGAGAGACAAAAAGAAGATATTGAGGAGTTTAGAAAGTAGCTTTGTAGACTCTTACAACAATTAGAGGGTTATGCTATTGAATTGAGAAGTTGTAATCCAAGGTCATATTGTGATAGATTTGTCTAAAGAGCCACTATCTAATGATAAGAGAAAATTTCTTAGGATGTATATCTGTTTCAAGGCAATGAAGCTGGATTTTAAGTCTGGATTAAGACCACTTATTGGATTAGATTTGTACATTCCTTAAAGGAAAAACTAAGGAACAAGTATTGGTCAAGCTCGTTGGTAGAAACAAGCTTATGTGGAAAAGAGAAAAGAATGAAGTTGTTAAGAGGCAAGGAGTATGAAAGCAAACAAGGAAAGGAAAAGTGAAGATATGTAGTAATTGTGGAGAACAAAATCATAATGCAAGAGGATGTGAAAAGGTAATTTTCATTTAATCTTAAATTTCATCAAATAATTATTCTATTTTACTATTTAATTTTATATCTTCCATTATGATTTAATAAGGCAAAGCAGGGGAAACAACCTACTAAGAAGCAGGGGAAACAACCTGCTAAGCAAGGAAAAAAATCTGGCAGGGGAAAAAAGAGTCAGCCTAGAAGAAGTTTAGTTGATGAAGATGAAGCTTCTGAGGAAGACATCAAGTGCACAGCGCCACAACTAACGCAAGAAAGTCAATTTGAATATGCTTCTTTTAGCAGCTATTTTCTAGCAGCTGAGGACGATGATGAAGACCCTAGGCTAAGGCCAAGAACAATCTCTAAACAAGCTTATCTAACAAGATTGAGAAAGAGACAAAACCACAATAACCAATTGGGAGTAGAGTAATAGGCTTCAGAGGTGACAAATTTAGTGTTAGTGAACATACAAAAATCTTCCTATAGCACCAACTGACTTAACTTGGAATGGACAGGGTGCAATAACTACAAAACAACTACAAAAGTTGAGGCCAAGAAGGGGATGTGATATTGTGTTGGTTTTGTTTTGTATATGTTGGTGCCTTTATTGATGTTAAGATTAACATTTTTTGTTTTGCTACTGTTTGTGTATGATGGTGTCTTAAATGATGTTAAGGCTAAACTTATTTTTTTGGTATGTTTTGGTGTAGGCTGGTGCCTTAAACTTATAGTTGTAGTTTTGATTTTACTTCTACTGTTTGTATAAGCTGAGTGTATCAGCTAAAACTAATTACCATTTTGCTTCTATATGACCAAGTGAATGTTATATATAGTGTCTTGTATTTGTTGGGTTCTGTTGATGTATAATAGTATTTTGCTGTGGTATATATTTTTTAGACCATTTTCTCTGTCAATGATGGTCGACTGATGTGGTAAATGAGTTTGCAGATTTTGATCTGTTTCCATATTGTGATCTAAAATAAGCTTGCAGAATGTGACTTGTTGGTGCTGCAATAGTTGAGAATATATCTTTTTGGATTTTGGTTGTGGCTAAGATTATTTATATTGTTTGTGGTTGGTTTTTATATTGCAGATTGATAAATTTATTGACTGTTGTGATAAGATGATGATGATTTTGATGGGTATTTGGTCGAATCCAAGAGGCATTCCAGAAATTAATGTATGTTTTGTTCGCAGGTTTCTATGATATGAATGTGTGTATTATCAAGCCTAATTTATGGAAACAGTGAGTTCAGATCATGATATGAAACCTTACTTAAGCAATCCAATTTCATCTTTAAATCACCTCATAATATTAGAAGGAGAGTACTGAACAAATGATAGGCTCAATTTCCGTCATTTAACAAGTTTTCATCCTGTTGTCTATGAAAGGAGAGTACTAATCAATAGCTAACGAGCATTAATATATAAATTTATCTGCAACTCATTGACATGAATAACAACGTGTGTCTATGGCAGGATAACAATATTTAATTAGGGCTAAACAAGTAGGACTAATTGTCAATATTAAGCACACTTTGAGTTGACCTATTCATGCAATATCCCAGACGTGCTCACTATTAATCTAACACTGTCAGTTCAACATCTATGTTCTTCTCATTTCAGATTCTCTAAATTCAAGGAAAACGTAGTGGCAATACCAGAAAGTTTATCCATCTTCAACATAAATGACTAATATAACATAAATAAATACTACAAACTTTAAGGCAAAAGACACAAAATTATGTTCAAATTCAACACTTGATTTTCACAATACGTTTGAAGCAATAGCTACATTAAATAATGACCAACATTCAAACATAAGATTCACTAATACATATGAACAGTTGAAATAACTAACAGTTGAAATAACTAACACTTGAAACTACAAACACTTGTAATAACTAACACTTGAAACTACAAATACTTGAAATAACCAACACTTGAAACTACAATTCAACAATATATATTCATGCTACCAGTTAATCACTTGAAAATTATAACAACAAATATCACAAACACAGTAAATGATAATATACACAACATCTTCAACTTCGACACTTTAGCTTCCAAATTTCTTGATTTATTCACCTCGAAGTAGTTTAAACTCTCTAAATTCTCCAAAAAAAAAATTCAAATTGTCTCTTTCAATTTTAACCTCATTCAACGACTCTCTCAAATTCTTCATTTTTAACGTAGCAACTTCAAACTCAGACTTCAATAGAAGAATTTTCTGAAGAACTCTCTTCCCACCTCAAAAATCTACAATTCTCAATCTAATAGAAATAACAGAGAATAAATCATAATCACCAAAATACAAGCATTAATCATATTAATTTACATTTAGCAAAAAATGTAACTTAGGTTTAGAACATCTATAAAATCTTCTTCCGAGGTTCAATGGAGTCCTTGAAGTGAAACAAAGAGTCAATTCACCACAAAAAAAATTCATTATCATGTAGTTACTAACTGAATCACAAGAACTTTCAAACATGGTTTTAGGTCTGATTTGAGGGAGACGATAGATACATGAAAAATTGACTACCAAATTATGAACAACACACGATAGATTCGACGAAGACAAGGTAGAATCGACGAAGACGAACTTGAATCGCGACGAATGGGAGATGACGAAGGTTTTGGTGTGTGAGATATTTGGGTGAATATTAATTTGGGTGTTTTAATTAGGATTCTTTTAGTGTGCATTGGGTGAGTTATGGGTTACGGGGCGTATAGTTGGGTTATGAGTTTAAAAAATGGGTCAAACGGGTAGTTTAATAGGATTAAGAACATGTAAAAAAAATATGGGTCTGTTGGTGAGAGGGGTATATTTGTACATATAATTAAACGACGGGGACATATGTGTACGCAAAGTATAACGGAGGGAATATACGTACCATTTATTAAAGTTCGGGGGTAAATCCTCCCCTTTTCCCTTTTGCAAATGGTCAATATCACAGTATTTTTGGACATTCGGGTTCATGGATCTCTAAAATCAAATTCAGGTTCAATATCACATGTATCTCTGAAATTGATACATGTATCTCGCGAGTAAGGATACATGTATCTCAAGGACGAAATATTCGAAACTTGATACAAAAGAAGAAATTGATGAAGAAGATGAAATTTACAATACTCATATACATAAAGTGGTGAAACATTCGAAACTTTAAGACACAAAGGAAGGATTTGATGAAGAAGATGAAGTATACAATACTAGGATACATGAGAGTGGTGAAAATCACAGTATTTTTGAGGCATTCAGATTCATGAATCTCTGAAATTGAATATGAAAATTATAGAACGAATTAAATAAGTTACACTTGTTAATTCAAAGTAATAAATTGTGTATCTCGACTTTTAAAATTGATGAATACACGTATATATCTCATGAGTAAAAATCAATTCCAAAACTCTAAGGATGCTCAGGAACCTTGACTGAAGTTTTGTACTTGGCACACTTAACCACCTTATCGGCCATAATGGGTATTAAAAATAAGTATTTACACCAATACGTCAACAACAACAAAAAATGAATATGACGAATTCTTTTATTGGAATCTATCTAATCCAACAATTTTAATTCATCAATGACAACAAATTTTCCCCAAAGCTAGGGCAAACATAGAGTCGAAAAATGAATTGAATTAATTTACAATGATTTATGGACAAGGAAGATTTAGGGTTCCCATCGGGATTAGGGCGGAAAACGTTTGATTTTATGTATGAGAAAGAGAAATTTAAATTGTTAGTTACCTATTAATTAAGGAGATTAAGCTTTAAGATAATTATTCATTGCCATATTTAAGAGATTTGTGTATCTGATTTAACTTTATAAAATGTATAGTATAATTATTAAAAAATGTTATTCATGTAAAAAATTTAAACTAGAGGTAAAATATATATATATATATATATAATAGTGAAGTATGTGTTATTAAGTAGTTTATAAAATGAAGGGGTCTTTAATTATATTAAAATAGTAACTTGAAAAATATTATGATTCAAAAGTATATATTTACACTCACCCAATATTTTGTTACGAGAGATATTTTAAAAATTAACATAAAACAAAGAGTAAAGTGTTTTCTAAAAAATATTTCTAGTAAAAAATAGTTGTGTTTGTTAATAAATTTAAGTAACACTTTTAAATATAATATTTAGTGTTTGGGTAATAAAGCTGAGGAAAGTATTACGAACTCAATTTTTCTATATTGTTTTTGTATCAAATTGCCGTTTGCATTAATTTCCGCCTAATTAAAAAAATAAAAATAAAACCATAATCAGATTTATTTTTTATTTTCCACCCGAAATAAAACAGCACAATTCAGCTCCGGTGACTTGGTCAACTCAATCTTCTTCTTTACTCAGTTCAACCTTTCGCCGGCATCACTATTTTTCAATTCTCCGATCAATGGAAGACGACGGTGGACGACGTACCATTCTAGGGCAAGGTGGTGATCGAGTAAAGCTCAACGTCGGCGGTAAGCTCTTTGAAACCACAGTATCGACACTTCGTTCCGGTGGACCAGATTCTCTTTTATCCGTCTTAACGAATCGGAATTCCGACGACCCGGTTTTCATCGACCGAGACCCAGAAATCTTCTCGGCTCTTTTAGCTCTTCTCCGGTCTAATCGTCTCCCTTCAACAGCAAAACGTTTCTCCAATCAAGAGCTTATCGATGAAGCTGTTTATTACGGAATTGAATCACAACTCAGATCTGCACTCGCCCCGAGTCAACTCAGTGGAATCGACGCGTCACTTTTCTCAACCATTCGTCCTACCTCTGATGGCGTTGTAACGGACTTCAATGCTGTAGACTCTGATGGCTCCGTTTGGGTTGCTCACGGCGGGCAGGTTTCTGTTTATGATTGGAGTTTGACACATACCGAAACTATTAGGACACACCTTGATTACATCAGCTCCATTAGGAAGGTTGGACCCGATTTGGCTGGTGTTGCTTCTGAATTCGAATCCGGGCTCCATTTTTACAACTTGGCTAATGGACGGAGAGTTGGCTCTGTGGAATGGACCGACCCGTCTGACCCGAGAATCTACAAGGCCCGAGTACACGCTGTTGTTGACTCGCCGGACACTGTTTTTGCTGCCTTCGAGTGTCAACATAGAGAAAATTGTGTTCTGAGTATTGATAAGTCTACGATGAAAGCGGTTTCGGAGTTGGGAAGACAATCTGGTAATTCGGCAAAGTCAACTGTTGTAGGAAAGTTAACATTTTTGCCAGAGATCAATGCGCTAGTCGGTGTTTCAGTTACTGCCGGAGCTTTTGGGTATGCCGGTTACGTGCGGTTGTGGGACTCCAGGTCCGGAGACGTTGTATGGGAGACGAATGAGCCGGGTTCAGGTCGGAGCAGTCGGTTCGGGGACTCGTTTGCTGACGTTGACTTTGACAGGAAGGATATGACTATGTTCAAGATATGTTCAAAATCAGGTGATTTGGCTGTGGCAGACCTACGTAAATTAAGTGAAGATCCATGGGTTTATCTGGAAGAGAAAAATCCATGCATGAGGAATTCAGGTGGTGGAACTAGTAGCTTGATTCATTGTTATAGACAGCAGGTGTTTGTGGGAAGAGGAGGAGGGTTGGAAGTATGGTCGAGAATAGTGGAGAATGGAAGTGATGTTGAGAGGGAAAGGGTGTTGCATGAAGGATTGTATAGGAGGAATTATATGGATAAAGTGGAGGATGCCGGAAGAGGGATCATAAAGAAGATTGAGGGAGCTGGAGATAGGTTGTTTGTTACTAGAGAAGATGCTGAGGGGATTGAAGTGTGGCAAAGTTCTCAGTTTTCCGGTGCTGTTTTAAATTTGTAATCGTGTGGAGCTGTGAGCTTTGTATGAGCTTACATTGCCTGTTTCATGTCCTAACAGAGAAGAGGTTGCAATCAATTGATGATTAGAGTAAACCTACGAGCCGACCGAGCTAGTTTGAGATTGAGCATATTTGTTGTAGTATCTTTTTGAGCTGTTTGCAATGGTCATCAATGGGAAGTTGGTCGATGGTCAGAGTAAAGTTAGAATCCACTCCGAACTAGTTTGAGATTGAGCTCAGTTGTTGTTGTATATATTTTAGCTGTCCAACTACAGCTTGCAATGGTCATCAATGAATTGAATTGTGTATTTGGTGATTCTTTTGGATGTCAAGTTGATCAATCAAGGAACAATGTGCAAAGGTTTGATACGACCATGACGAATACCTGAAATCAGATTCTTGTTGATCCATTTTGGACACGATGTTGATCAATCAAGAACATTGTGGACGTGTGTTATGCCATCATGTGAAATGAATTTGGTTTATTGGTGAATTTGGGCATCCCTGTTATCAAGAAAGAATCGTATCCAAGCGTGTTTAATTATTTGTATCAGAGGTAGGCCTCTAATTGTTGCTTTTGATGCTCTATTTGTATTCATGACTTTGGTTGCTAGATTGCTGTATCATTTGGTTAGCTACATGTACACGTGAGGTTATAACGTTTTACCTTAGTATCATCCGTAATTCCACGTTGACAAGACTCATACCATATTCCTTAGAAAACTAGGTGGCCAAGCAGATTTGTAAGTATTGTATTCTTTGTTTCAGCTGCTAGTGATGGTGAGTCATTTCAAAAGAAAGTAACTCTTTTAGTTTACATGTCGCTTTTACCCCAAACTAGAAGTAATCCCTGTTCTTTTTATTGGTACTTGTCAAACTCTCTAGCAGATGGTTTTTCTATTTTAATTTTTTGTTGATCTCCCCCAAGTAATAAAGTGAAAAGCATGTTTAACACTTGTTTCTTGCCATCTGCTGTAATTTATGTGCTGGAGGCACATTCTTGGGGTAATGTGGTTGTGTTACTAGTCTAGTAGGCACGCAAAGTGGTGGCTTGAAGAATATGAGAAACAACTCTCCAGTAATCATATTTTCCTGTTGAGGAATCTTAGTAGTTCAGTTGGTTGGCTACTTGAACTCCTACCTTGTTGGTGAGGGTTCGATTCCCAACATTGTGACCTTCTTCCCATTTCCCCTTCCCCTCCCCCCAATTTTTGAATAAATAAATTTTAAAAAAATCATATTTTCCTGTTTAAATAAGCTATAACTGAACATTGAAATTTTAATAGGCATTGAATCTGGGCTTTTGTGTAAAATAAACAAGTGCTGCTGTAATTTCAAAATCAGCAATTAATCTTATCTCAAAAGATTGAAATCCCTAGACTACGAGAGCAACCTATAGGAGGAAAAGAATAAAGAGAATGTAGGGCGAAAGACTGAAGAAAGGGAATTGTTGTTTGCTGGTTTAGGAATACCTTTCTTTGTATAGAGGCTGCTTTAGTGATGGCATTGTAGAGAAGTTATAATCTCCCTCTCATAGTTGTTGAAGGGTTAGAGGAGACATGAATGAGCTCAGAATTGATGGTAAAGGATCATATGATACCTGAAAGCAGTAAGTGAAAGTGTAGGTTCTTTATCTGTTTGCAGTCAATGCTCATGAGACCGAAGTGCTTTTCTTTGTTTATTTGTGAAAAATCTCTCCAGTCTGTTAAGCCCTCACATCATCTGAAGGTTTGTTGTGCTTGGCGATTACGAAGTGTTTGATGCACACTGAAAATTCTCTTTTGTGAAGGAAGCATTTCGAGTAATCTTTTCTGCTCTAGTCATGATGGAGTAGGACAAGGATTTCACTGAAAGAACAGGAACATCAACCTTTAGCTTTTTGTTTGGACAGTTAGTGGGAAAGAGTAGCTCTTGATAGTAAAAACTGAGGAAAGGATTTAAGGAATTTAAGAGGATAGTGTTGCAAGTTTACTCATTTGTAGCAGCTTATTTCAAGAACCTCTCAAATAGACAAAAGTTGTTATGATGCACTTACAAATTTTCAAAAAAGGCAGCCTGGTGCACAAAGCATCCCGCCGGCCACATCCCAAAGGGTGTGATGTAGACAGCTACCCTAATGATCCACTTGCAAATGCATTAAGAAATTGTTTATAATCCTATTACTGTCAGGCCTTTTCTTTTAAAAACTGTAAGACCATTATTTATAAGCTATAGCAGTAGTTATAAATTTTCCCTCCTATGCATCAATTGCACCTTCTTGTCTTATTTGTGAGTTGCGACATTCCTCCAACATACATGCATACTTCTATAACTCCACAATTTATGGTCCTTTTTGAAGTGCTCCTATGTACTCCAATCTTGTCGTCAGTCCCATCACATAAGGGGGCACATAAGTGTGGAACAAACAGTGACTTTGGATATTGTTGGAGATGGAGCTAGAGTTCTTCCCTCGGAATGCTTTGTTTAAGTTGTGATTAAAGCTTAGATTCATTTTTGTATCATTTTGTGCTTAGTGGCAGGGCCACACTTGGCCAAGGTGACGTCTCTTCACTGGTTAATTATACTGTGTGGATAGGTAACTTTTTTGTATGTATGTATACTATTTGTTGAATCCCCCACACTTGGCCAAGGGATGTCGATTGACACTTCTTCACTGGAAATTATACCGTGTAGATAGGTAATTTTTTTTTTTATGTATACATACTATTCGTTAAAGCCCCTTCGCTTCTTCATATGTTTACTTCTTTATATTTTGACCCCCTATGAAAATTGTGGCTCTGCCATTGTTTATGCCATATCTAATAGCTGTTAATGAGGATTAATTGTCTATACTGGTGCTCAGCTTATTTTAGAACTACAAGCTTAATATTTCATCAACCTGGACATTCCATATCACTTCATGAAAACATATTTCACTTAAAACTGATATGGTTTCTAGAGTCTACTGTAGAATATTGAACCCTTTCAAGCTGCTGATAATGTCACTGTGCAGGTTCAAGGACTAAGGCCTTTTCAATTAGTTCTTGTTAGAATTGTAGAGGAAAAGAAGTTGTTCGCTGATGGAGTTGAATGATCCCAAGCCAGTAATATTCTTGAAGGTCACATTGCATACCAAGCAGAACAGCTGGGCTGCAAGCTTGGAGATCTGTCATTTTTTTTTGTCGTGTTAGTACATTTACCTCAGGTCCCATGTTTTTCTAGGAATCTTTTAGTGAGAGAAAATAGTGAGAATCTAGTATTTGTATTCAGTTTCAAAAAAAAAGAATCTAGTACTTGTATTTTTGTTCAATATTGGTCCAAGATGAGCTTAAATGGAGCAACATGGTCCGTGAGGATTTACATCGCTGACCCCAACTTGCGGCGTTGTTGTAAATTGGTTTGTGAAAATTTCCGTCGGAAGCTGAGATGCGCACGATTTCCAAATGTTAAATGAAACAAATCATGTCGGTCTACTAGCATAAACACTTGTAGTAGTGCATGTAGGACAACTTTTCTTGATATTTATTAATCTGCTCATTAAATCAGCATTGTGTGTGTGGTGGTGGGTTATTGCCTCTCTTCAAAGCATTCTAGATCGACTGGTTAACCTATGTACATTCATTTTCTTACAGAGCTAACTATTGTAAGTTGTTGTAAGTAAGCTTGCTACATGATTTGCCTAATAGATACTGTATAATTGAACTACAGTAATAAATCATTCAACAATTATTGTTAATTGCTGTTTGCATATATACTATGCCTGGATGCTTTAGGAAAATAGTTCACAGTAAGTAATTTCTGGCCTCAATTTAAGTTTGACTGAAGTCTTTGCTGCTACTGATGTTTTCCTAAGGGCTAGTTTTCAGCTTGTGATTATGAGCCCCAGCTATCAAATTATAACAAATCCAACTAGGTGCGTGTTTATTTATCAATAATGGCGTGGGATATAAGTGTCCAAACATGTAAAGAAGGCTGGAATTGCATACTATTATTACTTGTTGATTGCCAGGATGGTGGTATGTGTGTATCTTTAATGATCAAGATAGTGTTTGGCAGTGTTCGGGAAAGCGAGCGCTTCATTGCTTTAAGCGGTGAAGCGAAGCGAAGCAAGGGTTCAGTGCTTCAGCGAGAAAATCACGAAGTGACCAGAAGCGGCCGCTTCTGGGATTGAAGCATGATGCGACCAAAAGCGGTGAAGCGAGAAAAGCACCACTTATATTTTTTTTGATTAATAAGTGATCGATTTTAAAGAATAAAAAGAGTCTCCACTTACCTGGTCCTTAAGAAATCAGAATAATAAGGTTTCAGTGTACTCTTTCCTTCCAACTAGAAGTTGGGAAAATGAACTTCTTGCCATCTTTAGCTACTGGAGTGCTGCGAGAAATTGGACGGCGATGCAACTCAAAGGTATGTGCTACATACTTTTTAGCCAAGATGTGTCATCTCTGTTGATTCTTCTTGGTTGTCATAGTAAGAGCTCCTCCAATGTGTCTTGTTTTGTAGGTTGAGCTCAGGCCTGTGGTGAGCACCAGTGAGGAATTGCAATTTTCAGTTGAGGTTAGAAAATTCATTATGGAAGAATGTTTTTCACCTATCTGAAGCTATTGTAGGGATTGATTAATTGCACTGATTTTTGTATAAATATGAAGAGAAATTTCTGTTAAACAGCACTAGTTTCCACCGATAGTAATAGTGTTCCTTTAGGGGTCGTTTGGTACAAAGATTGATAATGCAGGGATTAGTAATGCTGGGATTAGTAGTGCAGGGATTAATAGTGCAGGGATTAGTAATACAGGGATTATTTTTATCAAGTGTTTGGTTCATTATTTTCGACCTCATCTTATGTTTGGATTAAAACTTTATAAAAAACTTCTTTCCAATTATACCCTTAAATTCTTATGCAATTGGGTTAAGGTAAATAATTGCCGGATAATATTTTTTTATGACCTTCTAACTAGCTAAGAAAAGAATAATTTTATCGTCATGTTTGCCTTTTTTTTCTTAAATTATTTGAGGATAAATAATTGTCATCTTATTAAATTGATCACTTACAAATGTCAATTTTCAATTTAAAAAAAGATAAACTATCAACTTTTAAAATTGAAAAGACGGTAAACAATAGTAAAATTGAATAAACCATCTACATTTACGAATAAAATTGCAAGTTGTAATTTTTATATGTATTCAATGTTATAAATTGTTGAAAATATAAAATATTAGAAAACCGCACAAAGATTTAATTATTAGTTTATTTTCTTGATTTTATGTTTTATGGTTGTGCTAGTAAATTTATTTAAATAAATTTACTTGCACAACCATAAAACATAAAATCAAGAAAATAAACAAATAATAAAATATTTTGAGGGATATTTTTGTCTTTAGTAGACTTATCCCATGGTATTATATCCCATGTATTGCTAATACCTCCAAATAGAAGGTATTAGTAATACATCATATAATACCATGTAGGAGGTATAACTAATCCATGGATTAGTTATACATAGACCCAATTTCCTACCAAACGTAGTACTAAATAATATCATCTATAATACATGGACTATTTTATTTAATGCGGCCTACCAAACGACCCCTTAGTGTTCCTCTTTGGATTCTAACGGGATACTAGGAAGTACTGTGCAAAGTAATGGCTGATGAGATACTTGAAAGTAGTGTGCTAATGACTTTGACATTCATGGATCTGTATGTCTTGATATTTGACTCTGAAAATTGTTAGGTGCTTATGAATTGTCTCTTAATGTCAATCTTCGAAAATATTCATTTTGATATGGGAGTGTTGCTCCTGTCATTGTTGTTCATATAGAAGTGCATAATTATTTTGGCATCTGAATTTAGACAAACAGCACAAGGTTTTATATTCAGAATTCTGAGCCTGAATAATCTTTAGGTCTTCTTTATCGGTGAGAGAGTTGGTGTTGGGATGGGTAAGACTAGGAAGGATGCTCAGCAACAGGCATCTGAGAATGCACTTCGGAACATGGCTGGTAAGATCCTTTTTGAAATGCCCCCTTGAATTTCCTGGTTTAACTTGTTTCAAGAATCCTTACCTAACACTGTGATGGAGATCCATTTTTCTTGTAACTATTTTATAAGAGGATTTGCATAATGAGGCACCAGTGCCTCATGTCAAGTAAATTCTTAAAAACTGTCTCGTGCAGTGTTATCTAAAGATATTACTTCATTTCTTAAAGCGATGAATTGATTCTCAAAGTAGGGTGTTGTTACTCCATAGGCGAACCCGTAGTCTTTAGAGTAGTTTGTGCTTCAAACAATGGTGCATAAAGTGATTCTAGCTAGAATCTGTCACTTCTTCGAATTTTGAGAATTTTTCTCATTGCAACTGAACTTTTATTGTACTAAATTCATTGTTTCCAGTAAATTGTGCGCTTTACTTCAAATTACTGTGTGCTTCACTTGTCACTTTTGCTTCAAATTCCATGGACTCCATTGCCTTTTTCGCTTTCAAAAACACTAGCCTTGTGTGTTTTAGCAGAATTAACCTTCATTTCCTTAGTTATGTCATTATATCACTCTTGTCAATTCTGACCTGTTACACCTATATCTGAATTCAATTTCATTTTATGATAAGATCCAGGACTTGCTTTAATTTCTTTCCTCTTTTAATGTTACCTTGTCAGGGTACAAGTTCTTTTTTAGAGATTATTTGTAGTCTGATATTTGCTTATATGCAGGTAATTACGTCTCATACAGAAAAATTGTGAATCTTGTTTGCCCAGTTGTTCATCTGGCCATTCTTGATGCTTCTTATTTTGGAGGTATAATGGTGGTTTTTAGTATGTAATTCCACTCCCATCACAATTTTAGCAAGTCATTTTATGTGTCAGCCAGCTTGTATCAACATATATTGATGGAATAATAAGTTGAATTTGTTTACATTATGATAAAATAATCGTCGATTACATATCTAAGTTATGGAGTCCGGAGCTTAAAGGGCAAAAAAAGTCGACAAAAATTTTAAAAGGGTATATAAAAAAAAATTCTAATCAAAACGGTAAAATCGCTACTGACGTAGCGATTTACTTTAACGTCGTTAATCAAAATCGCTGCTCGAGTGCTCGTGGTGCATTTTGTTTTCTTGAAATTTTTTTATTACTTTTTTGATATCGCTGCTCATGGAGCGATTTTTTTTCTTGAATTTTTTTTATTATTTTTTTGAAATCGCTGCCTTTGGCAGTCTTTATATTGCAAGTTTGGAAGGTTTTTTTAAAAAAACGTTTTTTTTTAATACGTTTTTCTTAACAAGTGCTGTTTCCTTTTCCTTTTACTCAATAAATCGCTGCCTTGTGGCGATTTTGTTGAATTCTCTTCTTTCTTTTTTATTTTAATTTTAGTGCTTTTTCCTTTTCCTTTTATGTCACATGCATTGTAAAAAAATGATTTCTTAAAAAAAACACTGTGATTTCCAATTTTTTTTGAAAAAACAATATCATAAATTGCTGCTAAGGCAGCAATTTCAAAAAAATAATAATTTTTTTCAAGAAAAAAAACCGCTCCGAGTAGCGATTTTGATTAATGGCGTTAAAGTAAATCGCTACGATTTACTACGTCAGTAGCGATTTTACTATTTTGGTTAAAAAAAATTTGATATACACTTTTGAAATTTTTATTAACTTCTTTTACTCTTTAGGCTCCGAACTCCTAAATTATGTGACAATCATACGATTTACCTAAACTTTTTTTCTCATTTATTCACTTTTTCACTAATAACTTAATTTAAAAAAAAAAAAAAAAAAAGTCAAAACATAGCATATGCAAATACGAATTTACTCATTCTTGCATCCCAAACCAAAATTAAGCCTCAAATATACTTCTTGAACATTTCCAAAATGAATTCTTTATTTGAAAAATCCTCTTTTTAGTTTTAGATAAGCACATTTTAATTTATTTTTTATCAGATTGATTAATTTAAATGTGTAATTAATAATTCCTTAGATGGGAAAAAGGCCAAGGGAACAGCGTAGGCGTTACGTATGGGTGGGGGCAGAATTCCTAGTGATAATAATGTGGTTATAATAACAAGTAAACATTGAGATTTGTGAACAGAGATATCTTATTTACCTATAGGTCAGAACATGTACTATTTCTTCTTGTTCGTCTCACTTTGTTTTTTATTAAATATCATAAAATTTAAAAAGTCATTTTTTATTTTCTTAAATTTCACTTTATCCGACCTCTTGAAAATCTTTTCTGTCTAATGAATGGAAAGTCCACTTTTAAATCGTACACCATGCACCCAACTTTTGATTATATGCTTGAACAGGAATTACACGAGGGTAGATTAAAAACGTATGATAAATATTACCAAAATGGAGACTATTGAATAAATTTACTATGATAAAATGTTTATTGGCGTTCCAACCTTCCTACTTCTTTTAGGGTCGAAAGAGAATCCAAAGCCAGACAACAACAAATTGAAACAGAAAGAGAGTAGTTATATGTATTGGAACAAAATATAGTACACATAGCCTCAAAGATCAAAAGAGAACCATCATTCATTATTAGTTGATATACACAACTTTTGGTTTTCATCCTTCAAGCTCTACTTTAAAGAAACCCAAACTTGCAAAGAACTTCAATAGTGTCTTTTTACCCCTTTGAATATCACTTACAAACACATTCTCTTCCATTGCCTTTCCATTAGACCAATCTCCTCCTCCTTCAACCAATTCAGACTTTTCTATATCTTCATTCCCTATTCTTACTTCTTCCTTCACATTAACCTTCACCTTTTCTGGAGGATGTGTTGTATCCGTCGCTAACTCTTCCTTTGTACTCAACTGGACATTTAAAAGTGACAAACATATCAGTAAAGAAAATTGCAATCAACAGTTAGAACCTTAAAAGGCCTTTGAGTAGTTAAGATATGCAAGATTCCACCAAGTATATAAATGGAACCTAAAGCATACATGTTAAAGCGGACTAATGACATATGCAATACTTGAATTCTCGATGTAGATGTTACATTGTTGGTTCTCATTCTTCAGGGAATACGAGTGTAATAAGAGCATCTGTTGACAAAAGGATCACCCTAAGATGATCATCTCGTGGACATAATGGGGTTACAAGTTTTAGTTTGTGTGTCTAACTTACTTGTGTTCTAAGAACATGCATTGTTACAATGTGATTAGAGAATGGAATATTTGTTTCGTTCTTGGTAATTCAAGCACAAATGACTCGATATCAATTGGTAAAATGTCTCTATATCATTGTACGAGAGCTTATTTATTACGAAGACAAACTGAGAGGATCGAACTACATTTGCTAGAGACACTTTCCTCCATACAATTATCATTTATAACTGATATGTAAGGGGTCATCGACTCATCATCACTTGCCAAGCTTATAAAGAAAGAGACTTTTTAAGAGGTGTTAAGCAGTTACCTCTGTCACATTGAACTCCTCCGACGATTTCAATCCAATTGAGTCCTCAACAACAACATTTTCCATGTGAGCTTCATCCAACAACTGATTACACTCTTCACTATTTGATCCAAGTGAACTCTCGCCAACAACTTTGTCCGCGTGAGCCTCTGATGTCAAAATGTGTGTTAAGCCAGGAACCAAGACGGGAACTTGTTCGTCCTCCACTAAGATGGACTCATTTTTTGAGCTCAGCACATCATCAATAGAGGCCACCATATTCTTGCCAACTGCTCTTGCTTCCATTGTGGTCTCCTCATTTCGACCAGTGCTCACATCCTCGTTTACTTCACTGATATTTTCCGCGACTATAGCTAGAACATCATTAGTTTTTCCCTCATTCACATCATCTTCTATGTCTACAACTGACGGTGGAACCAGATTCTCAGCTATTAAAATTACTGGACTAACTGCAGGTTCCTCTTCTACAATTGTCTGCAGCTCAGCATTGTCCCAATCTTCAGAAACTGTTATCGTTTTCTTCGTTTCCCATGTTTGAATAATTCGATCAGGGCCTTGTTGCCACAAGATAGTCTCATCGTCTACTGTCATAATGAACTTGTAGCTTATAGTTTTTCCACTTGGGATATCCTAAAATAGTCCATAAAATTAGAACATCCTTAAGTTAACATCAACATTATCCATACTTAGAGATCAATCAGCAACATGTTCTTACCAACTCGACGTTCCATACATGTCCCTCTGACCATTCAAGTGGCACTGCATTTGATGGATCCCATAAACCGAGGATTGGATCATCGCCCACTAAATAGAAATGCTGACCAAAGGAACATTCCTTATTCAATTGAAATTTTACGCGAACTGGTGTGAATTGATCTAAGAAAGAAAACAACAGTATCAAGTTGATTTAGTTTTTTGCAATAAAAGTAGCTCCTACATCCAAGACAATGTCACAGTAGGATTCACTTACTTGTATCACTTGTTTCTGTTTCTTCACTCTGAGTATGTATCTGAATGAGTTATAAGTTAAATATCAATTATAAATTTTCATCCAGTTAGTGCAGATACCATTAATATAAATGCACCAAAGATTTAACTTTATATCCAAATATTAGTATATTATCTACATAAGCAGAACCAGTGGTGGAGCCACCTTGCAATTAGGGGTTCATCCGAACCCCCTTTTGGCGGAAAATTATATGATTTATACATGGTTAAAAAATTTTTTAGGTATATATACTACATGTCGAATTCCCTTAGGCTATTTGTGTGTCTATTTTTTAGATTTTGAATCCCATTATTGAAAATTCTGGCTCCGGCACTGCAGAAACACATGAGTCCTATTGGGACTACAGTATCATGTTTTGGTAAAGAATCATCACAAACAAAAGCACCAAACTGTGTGACTAGTTAAATAGTGTCACGTAAATTGAAACGAAAGGGAGTTATATCTTATTCTGAGCTACCATTAACTTCAATTTGAGGTGAACAATTTTAACTCTGCAACATTTTGCATCATATTTTGCAAGCCAACACCTTTCTACTCAAAAATTTGAATAGAAACAAACAAATTAATTAAATGTAAACTACAAAGAAATCAACAAGAATCAATTTTTTTTTTTTTGCCAACATAAATCAAATCAACCCCTAAATGAAATTGAAACTAAATAAGTAGTACTAAAGAAAAATAAAACAAACCTGAGTGTCAGAAGCACAAAAAATAGGTTGAATAATTTTGTGCTTAACAGAACATGAGGTAATATGAACAATCTTCAAACTTGACAATCCAAGAAAACAAATTTCTGATTTTTTACTCAAAGATAAAATTTTGTGTTTATCTAAAACCTTATCCAAACAAACCCCTTTTATTGATAACCCTGTTAAAGACTCCATAACTAAAAAGTTTGAAGCTTTTTTTCTAAATAGAAAAACAGAAAATAAGAATGATGATTATGTTTTTGTTTTTCTTCAGAAATATAGTGTTTGTTGTGTCTTTTTAACAGTGGGAAGAGAGACTGGTGGCTATTATAGGGAGTGGAGGTGGGGTTAATTTAAATACTACTTTATACTTTTTCGATTATTTATTTCAATTTTCCTGATATATTTGAAATTATTTAAATTTAAATACATTGTTTTTAAAATAATATTTTTATATTCAAACTACATAAAGAAATACTATTTCCTTTTTCCCGATTAATATAATAGTCTAGAGAGCTTTCCTTTTAGTCTGTTTTAAGAAAACAAACATATATATATATATATTTAGTACTCCCTTCGTCAATATTTAATCGGATAGAGTTTAAGAAATAATAAAACTTTAAAATATTTATTAAATTATCATTTAAAAAAGTAAACTCGCTTCTTTTTTCTCATGAATGTATTTGAATATTATCTTTAAATTAAGTGGGATCAACAATAATATAATACTTACCATATAAAAAAATGTGACACTCTTAGGACTGACCAAATAGAAAATGGTGAATGAACGGAGGAAATAATAATTATAGAGCTTTTCTTTTAGTCTGTTTTAAGAAACAACATATTTATATATTTAGTAATAATTTTTAATTTCAAAATATTTATTTATAGTCACACAATTCACGAATATCATAACTTAATTGAAACCACAAATTTCAAAAAAAAAAACTTAAATTTTGTATCTAATCAAATTACATCATATGATTGAGACAAAAAAAAAATATAAATTATAGTGATTAATAATTTAAATTATTTTTAAAAAAAAATATTAAGAAATCTTTATTGAATTTAGAAATTTTGTGTCACATCAATTGAAATTGAGAGTGTGGGTCCAGTGGGTGAAATGGCCACGGATCAAGTACCAGGTGACTTCGTTGCCCACGAATTGAATCTTTTAACGTTAATTGGAATTTAAGTGAGTAGTGATGTATAATAGTAAAATCATCAAAAGGATGGGATACGATTAACTGTGATTCAAATTTATCGGGTTTTAATAATATTAAACTCTAAGTAAAGAAAAAATAAATAATAATAAAAATGTTTTTTTGTAATTTTCTTGTTCTTGGGAGTGCAAATTAAATAATTAAAGGTAACGCACACCTTACGTTCTTACCACTAATCTATTTTATTTTTTTTGTAAATAAAAAGGGCCCTAACTTTTGATCCTCCACATATTTGATTGGTATTACTCGTGATGTATTGTATTTGGGTCACATTATGGTCCTACAAGTGGACCTGTTTTGGATATATCATTTTTAATTTATTTGTTTTTAAATTAAATTTCTTGAGTTGGATTCGTGGATAGTAAAATATAAAGAATTGATATTTTACAAAAATTTAAAATTTAAAATTCATGAATTTGATTTTAGAATATATATCTACTATACTATATATATAATAGTCGAACGAATTCAAAAATTTAAAATTCATGAGTTTGATTCTAGAGTATATATCTACTATACTATACATATAATAGTCGAACGGATTCAAAAATTTAAAATTCATGAGTTTAATTCTAAAGTATATATCTACTATACATATAATAGTCGAACAATATATATATAGTAACTTTCTCTTAAATATATTTATCATAAAAAATGTAACGATACACCTAAATTTGGAAAAGAAAGAGAAGATAGTGTTAAGCTTATTAAAACAAGTATAAATGAATATTGAGCACACTTTTGAAAGCTTTCATCATATTTGAAAGAGTTGGTTTTGGTTCTTGTGGAATCAAACTAAATGGAAGATGAATTAACATGAATATTTGGTAGGAAGATAATTAGTACAAAAGAAAAGTCAAAGATTGTATCTTGGTAGGTGAAATTTAGGCAAACCATAAAATGGTTTCATATTCTTAACCTTGACAATTTTGACACATAGTGATGTCATGGATGACATCAATAGGATGAATTTATTCCTATAAATAGGTAGCTCTTAATTCATTTTCAAATCATCCTCTCACTTGCCTTCTCACCTTCTAAGGCATTTGTGTTCTCTCTCTTGTAGTACTTCACTTGTATTCTTTGTAGAGTGAAATAAATATTGGTGCAGTTGTTCTTTGGTGGACGTAGGATCATTTTGATCCGGACCACGTTAAATATTTTTGTTCTTCCTTGTTCTTTAATTTCACGTTTCCGCTAACAATTGGTATCAGAGCCAAGGTTCTGTCTGAGTATGTTCTGTGGTTGCAGCACAGTCTGAACTTCCACATCAGAAAAGGATTACTTTGGTTTTCTGTAGTTCCAAATACATTGTAGTAGAAAAGGAAGAATAAGTAAAAAAAAGAAAATGAGTTCCATGAAGTTTGAAATTGATAGATTTAGTGGGCGCAACAACTTCAATATCTGGAAAATCCAGATGATAGCGTTACTGCGGAGGGAAGGTTCAATCCATGCTATTGACGGAAAGTACCCCGATAAGATATCGGATTCCGACAAGGAAAAGATTGAAGGAGATGCATTGAGTGCAATCCAACTGTCCCTTGCACCTAACGTACTTTGTGAAGTGAGTACAAGTACCGAAGAGACGGCCAAAGAGTTATGGGAAAAGCTGGAAGGGCTTTACCAGGACCAGTCAGTGACAACAAGGATGTTGTTACAACGGCGTCTTCATACATTTAAGATGGATTCAGGTACTTTGTTGCAAGACCATCTAGATGCGTTCAATAAACTTGTGATGGACTTACAAACTGCTGGAATTAAAAAGGACGAGGAGACGCTTGCATGTTCTTTGCTATTTTCATTGACTTCAAAATATCGTGATATTGAGAATTCAATGATGTATAGCAAACAACCTATTAAACTTGAGCAAGTGCGGCAAGCACTAAACTCTTGTGATGTGCGGATGCATTTTGAAGGAGACAAAAGTGACGAAGCTAGTGGACTCTTTGTAAGAGGTCGTACTAGCCAACAGGGAAGGAGCAAATTGAAGTACAGATCAAAGTCTCGTGTGAACAAAAAGAATGCGGAATGTTGGGGCTGTCACAAGAAGGGGCACTTTGAACGAGATTGCCCTATGTCGAAGTCCAAAGAAAAGGCGAGCGCATCCATTGTTGAGCAAGTACATGATAATGATGATGATTATGTACTAACAACATCATGCAATAGTGGAGTCTATGACAACAAATGGGTCTTAGATTCTGGTTGTACTCTGCATATGACATTCCGAAAAGATTGGTTCAGCAGCTATGAAACAAGCAGAGGAACTGTATTAATGGGCAATAATGCAACTTGTAAAATAGTTGGCATTGGTTCAGTTCATGTTCGCTGCCATGATGGAATCGTGAGGACTATTACAGAAGTCCGTCATGTTCCTGATCTAAAGAAGAATTTGATCTCCCTGGGTACTTTAGATAAACAAGGCTATAAGTACATGAGTGAAGGAGGAACTATGAAAGTGACTAAAGGGTCTTTAGTCATGTTGAAGGCCAAGCTGGAGGATGGCCTCTACACACTTGCGGGAAGCACCATTATTGGCTCTGTAAATGCATCTACGGTGCAGTTATCTAATGATGACAAGGCAAAATTATGGCACATGAGACTAGGCCATATGAGCGCACGAGGATTGGAGATGTTGAGCAACCGCAACCTTTTGAATGGTGAGAAGATCAGCACACTTGAATTTTGTGAGCACTGCGTCTTAGGGAAGCAGAAAAAGGTCAGCTTCAGCACTGGCAAGCACAAGACGGGAGGGGTGCTAGAATATATCCATTCAGATTTATGGGGTCCCTCTAAGCTTCCATCGAAGGGAAGAAAGAGGTATCTTCTCACATTCATTGATGATTTTTCACGAAAGGTTTGGGTGCGCTTCCTGAAGACAAAAGGTGATGCTTTTGAAGCATTTAAAGAGTGGAAGATTTTGGTTGAAAATCAAATGGAGAGGAAAATCAAGTATCTTCGCACGGACAATGGCTTGGTGTTTTGCAGTGAAGAGTTCAATGATTTCTGCAAGGTTCATGGGACCGCAAGGCATAAGACGGTCAGACACACACCACAGCATAATGGAGTTGCCGAGAGAATGAACAGAACACTTCTTGAGAAGGCTCGTTGTATGCTCTTACAAGCTAAGATGTCCAAAGTATTTTGGGCTGAAGCAGTTCATACTGCTTCTCATATTGTCAATCGGTCTCCAGCATCAGCGATTGACTTTAAGACTCCGGATGAGGCCTGGTCAGGTGAACCCTCTAACTATTCATACTTGCGAATATTTGGGTGTCCAGCTTATTATCATGTTAATGAAGGTAAGCTTGAACCAAGGGATAAAAAGGCCATATTCGTAGGGTATGTAGATGGAGTAAAAGGGTACAAACTATGGTGTTTGTCTTTACTCAAATTTGTAGTTAGTAGAGATGTTACCTTTGATGAATCCTCTATACTTGATCCTCGTAAAGTTTCTGTGGAGTTATCTAGAAATGAGAATAACGAGCAGGTGGAGCTACCGGTGGAGCTTACCAAGGAACGGGATCAAGAGACTCAAATTGATGAGTCAAAAGATGCAGATCTTGAAGAACTTGCTTCCAATGAACCATACACAATTGCGAAGGGAAGGGACAAAAGGCAGATACGGAAACCGGAACGTCTTATAGAGCAAGAAAATCTGATTGCACATGCGTTCGTAGCTGCAGAAGAAGAGATTAAGGATCTCGAGCGTGTTTACATCCCCACTCTGTTCAAATAGGGCAAAACATCGCGGCAACTCAAAAAATTATTAATTGATTCAATTTTAATGAATTTAAGAATGAACGAGTTTTTAAAAAAGAGTCGCCACCTAATTTTAGGAAAACTAGGAAAAATATTATGTGATCTACGAAACCAATTGATTCTAGGTAGGGGGTTCAAATTATTTCGAAGGGAAGGGGTTAGGCACCCTTCGAAATCCACAAGTATGGGTCCCGACTGAATTCATTTTTTTCAAATTGAGGAGGAAAATAAAATAATGTACAAATATAATAACATGCAATATACGCAATAAAAAATAAAATAATAATATCGGCCTAAGGTTTGCCTAACATCGATATATACAAAATAATTAATTAAAAATATAATTCGAACTTCTTTCGAATAGCTTCAAGGAAGCAAGTCTTGGGTACCTGTAAACACACTTAGTAAAAGTGTTAGTAATAAATAAATATGAATAAAATTAAATATATAAAATAATAAATTTAAAAAAAAAAACATCCGTCTTATTAACATTGGAGGCCTTGGAAATCGACGGTAATTTCTTCATCGGCCAATTCCAACATATAAATATATAAACTTAAAATTACAATTCCGTCTTTTTAAAATGGGAAGGCCTCCAAAACCGACGGAGAGATTTTATCATTGGCCAATTTCAACATATAAAATATATAAACTTAAACTAAAATTCCGTCTTTTTAAAATGGAAGGCCTCCAAAACCGACGGAGAGATTTTATCATTGGCCAATTTCAACAGTTTCTATTTAATATGACCTGAACATCAACAAAACTTAACAAACTTATTCCAAGAAAATATGGAAGACAACAACCAACTAAAACAAAATAATTGGAAATGGAAACAACAATAACGTAATATATAAAATTAAAAATAACTTTAAAATAGAATAATAACAAAACGCAGGAAGGTTAAGATAGCAAATAGTCGACTAAGCATTTTAAAATAATAATAATAATAAATAAATAAACATCAAAAACGCTAATATTAAAACTACAATAATCATAAATATGAATTGACTTTTAGAATTACATTAAACTAAAAAAAAAACAAGCTATCTGATAAATTCTTTAAAAAAAAATGCAACCACCAATTTTAAATAAAAAAAGATAATAACAAATAAATAGAGTAAGGACTATTACTAAATGGAGCAAACCCAATCATCAATAAGAATAAATAAAAAATAAGAATAGATCACTACCAAGAATTTATAAAAAGATAGAAACAAATCAAAATGGAACTAGAAAAGTAATGCTTATCGAAAAATCATTATCAAGTGATGAATAACAATAAACGAAATAATAACAACAATAAACATAATAGTAACAGTAATAAACATGATGATATACAGAGAACAAAACAACATACAATATATCAAAAGCAAATCAAACATAATAAAATATACAAGCAATAACAAAAAGTAAACATCAATCAAAATATTGTCTGCCAACAAATATTAACAAAGGATAATAAAATAATAACCACCAGACCATAACAATGGATGAACCAAAACAAAACAATCACAAAGATATTACGGGCAGATAACAACATAAGAAAAATTGGAAAATTAGCAGGAACATCATAAACCATAACGACAAACATTTATCAAATCATTTACAATCGAATTTTAAAAATATACCAAACTGAAAGTGTAAAATAAGAAAGTCACCAGAGAAGAGTATTTTTCCGGCCAGATCTGGTGGAAATGAGGGTGCGTGATTTGCTTCCGTTACCGGAACTTTGACGCTCGTATCTCGCGTAAAACTGGTTGCTGTTTTGGAGAAGAGCAGCTGGGTTTTTGGTGGCTGTTTGCTGCTGGTCGGAGTCGTTGCTGGTGTTGTCGGCTGCTGCTGCGTGGAGTTTCTGCCAGTTGTATATTGCTGGTCACCGGCTGTCCCTGCAAGAGAAGAAGAAGAGAACAGGAGGAAGGGAAAAGGGGGAGAAACGAGGGGAAGAGAGAAAGGAGGGGAAGAGAGGAAGAGAGGAGAGAGGGGCGGCTGCCACCAGCAGGTGGTGGCGAGTTTCGCCGGAGATGGTTGCTGATGTTGTTGATCGCCTGTTGACCGGAGATGCTGCCGCTGGCAGCTTTACCAGTCAGCGGTGAGCTTTGCCGGCTGTTGGTCAAACGGAGGGAAAAAGAAGACGGAGGAGAAGGAGAGAGGAAAGGGGATGACGGAGGAGAAAACGGAGAAGAGAGAGGGAGAGGCGACCGGCGGCTGGAGAGAGGGAAGAGGGAAGAAGTGATTAGGGTTTTTTTTCGATTGTTTCCCCCCCCCCCCCCCCTTTGACCTAATGGGAAAAATGTTTTATATATAGGGAATTATTAAAAATGGGCCTAAATTATGGGCTAGGAATAGTGGTCCAAAAATTATTTGTTGATAAAATATCTGTATATGCAAATTATCTTCGTATTTGAATGAATTTCTTAGACTGCGTAGAATATCAAAAAAATGAATATTAACAATGTAAAGATGCAATTTTAAAATTAAATAATAAGAAATTCTAAATTCTAATAAATAAAGACAGTTATCGATAAATTTATTAAAAATTATTAAAAAATATATATTTTTGAACTATTAAATAAATAAACTTAAAATCACGAATTTTTAAAATGTTAGGCCAAAATTGGGTGTCAACAGCTGTCCCTTTCGTTGTGTATGAAAGAAATCGTGGACAACGAAAATTGACAAACCCAATTTTGACCGAACACATGACCTTTGTAGAGAAGTGCGGTGGAAATATAGTGGAAATCAATCCCGAACTCGCATCTAAAACGTTTCACGCTTTGTTGCGTCTTTATTGAAGTAATTCGCACATGTGGCTCCTCTGAGAGCGCATCCTCTAGAATGTTCTAAAAAAAAAACAAAGATAAAAGTCATTATTATAGGCAAAACTAAAAGAAAAAGGGTAGCATCTCTTATGATACGATAAATGAAGATAAATACAGGTCTCTTGGTAGGAAGAATGAAGATGATGATCAATCTGTAGGATTTGGAATGTATGTCCATCGGTAGGACGAATGAAAAAAATAAATGATGATCCATTGATAGGATTTTGAACGATGTCCATCGGTAAGACAAATGAAAAGATTATCCATCGGTAGGATTTTGAATGCATGTCCATCGGTAGGACGAATGAAAAAATTATCCATCGATAGGATTTTGAATGATGTCCATCGGTAGGACAAATGAAAAGATTATCCATCGGTAGGATTTTGAATGGATGCCCATCAGTAGGACAGAACGCAAACATCTTTCAACGCAAGTTTTCACCGTCTTGAACGTTGAAAAGATAGGGTGCACATCCTTCACCTCCGAATAGATGCGACTTAAATGCAAATGCAAATATCTTCTTGGCGATGTATAAACTTTTGCGAGAGATGGAATCTACTCGCGATGCATAAATTCTGCGAGCAATGAAATCTTCTTCCGATGCATAAATTCAGCAAGGTATGAAATCTTCTTGTGATGTATGAATTTCTGCGAGGTATGAAATCTTCCCGCTATGCATGAATTTCTGCGAGGTATTAAAAATCTTCTCGCGATGCATGAATATTAACTCTCAATGCATGATGATTTTTTTTTTTTTCGATGCATGAATATTGACTCGCAATGCATGATTTTTTGCAATGCATGAATATTGACTCGCGATGCATGAATTTTCAATGCATGAATATTGACTCTCAATGCATGATCTTCTGCGGGGCATGAATATTGACTCGCGATGCATGAATTTTCAATGCATGAATATTGACTCTCAATGCATGATCTTCTGCGGGGCATGAATATTTTCCCGCAATGCATAAATTTTGCGAGGGACGGAATCTTCTCGCGATGCATAAATTTTTGCGAGGAATGAAATCTTCTCGCGATGCATGAATTCCGCAAGGTATGAAATCTTCTTGCGATATGTAAACTTTTTGCGAGGAATGAAATCTTCTAGCAATGCATGCATATTAATTTGCGATGCATGATTTTCCGCTATGCATAAATATTGACTCGCGATGCATGATCTTCTACGGGGCATGAATATCTTCCCGCGATGAGTGAATTCCTGCGAGGTATGAAATCTTCTCGCCATGCATGAATTTCTGCGAGGAATGAAATCTTCTCGCGATGCATGAATTTTTGCGAGGTATGAAATCTTCTCGCTATGCATGAATTTCGCAATGCATGAATATTAACTCTCGATGCATAAATATTAACTCTCGATGCATGAATATTAACTCGCGATGCATGATTTTCTGCGAGGTATGAAATCTTCTCTCTATGCATGAATTTCTGCGAGGTATGAAATCTTCTCGCTATGCCTGAATTTCTGCGAGGTATGAAATCTTCTCGCTATGCATGAATTTCTCCGAGGTATGAAATCTTCTCGCTATGCATGAATTTCTGCGAGGTATGAAATCTTCTCGCTATGCATGAATTTCTCCGAGGTATGAAATCTTCTCGCTATGCATGAATTTCTCCGAGGTATGAAATCTTCTCGCTATGCATGAATTTCTCCGAGGTATGACATCTTCTCGCGATGCATGAATATTAACTCTCGATGCATGAATTAACTCGG
Source organism: Solanum sitiens (assembly GCA_016801875.1). Lineage (NCBI taxonomy): Eukaryota > Viridiplantae > Streptophyta > Magnoliopsida > Solanales > Solanaceae > Solanum > Solanum sitiens. The sequence goes on along the minus strand of JABWTJ010000204.1, from coordinate 316,040 downwards.
GATGCATGAATATTAATTTGCGATGCATGATCTTTCGCAATGCATGAATATTGACTCTCAATGCATGATTTTTCGCAATGCATGAATTTTGACTCGCGATGCATGATCTTCTACGGGGCATGAATATCTTCCCGCGATGAGTGAATTCCTGCGAGGTATGAAATCTTCTCGCCATGCATGAATTTCTGCGAGGAATGAAATCTTCTCGCGATGCATGAATTTTTGCGAGGTATGAAATCTTCTCGCTATGCATGAATTTCGCAATGCATGAATATTAACTCTCGATGCATGAATATTAACTCGCGATGCATGATTTTCTGCGAGGTATGAAATCTTCTCGCTATGCATGAATTTCTGCGAGGTATGAAATCTTCTCGCTATGCATGAATTTCTCCGAGGTATGAAATCTTCTCGCTATGCATGAATTTCTGCGAGGTATGAAATCTTCTCGCTATGCATGAATTTCTCCGAGGTATGAAATCTTCTCGCTATGCATGAATTTCTCCGAGGTATGAAATCTTCTCGCTATGCATGAATTTCTCCGAGGTATGACATCTTCTCGCGATGCATGAATATTAACTCCCGATGCATGAATTAACTCGGGATGCATGAATATTAATTTGCGATGCATGATCTTTCGCAATGCATGAATATTGACTCTCAATGCATGATTTTTCGCAATGCATGAATATTGACTCGCGATGCATGATTTTCTACGGGGCATGAATATCTTCCCGCGATGAGTGAATTCTTGCGAGGTATGAAATCTTCTCGCCATGCATGAATTTCTGCGAGGAATGAAATCTTCTCGCGATGCATGAATTTTTGCGAGGTATGAAATCTTCTCGCTATGCATGAATTTCGCAATGCATGAATATTAACTCTCGATGCATGAATATTAACTCGCGATGCATGATTTTCTGCGATGCATGAATATTGACTCTCAATGCATGATTTTTGCAATGCATGAATATTGACTCGCGATGCATGATGATTTTTTTTTTTTTAAAGCAATGCATGAATGTTGACTCGCGATGCATGATTTTTTTTTTGCTATCAAGCTTCTCGCAGTACTTATCAGAATTTTGAGGTCTTCCTCAAAAATTCTGTCCCAGTTAGAATTTGACAAATCTCAAAATGATCTTCAATCTTGACTTGTTGGCGATAACACCTCTATTGAGAATTTTTGAGATATTTTCAAAAATTTTGTCCCAGTTTTTATTGTAAGCACTGGTATATGACCGAGCCGTCATGGCGCCTACATATCCTGTTGATCCAGGAATCAGGTCAAATGTAGTTCCAAACTTGTAGATGATGAATACTGCAAAGAATCTGAAAAATTATCAGTAGAAAATGCACAATATGAACATGATGAAATATGAAAATGGTATTTCTTGCTATATTCAAAGCCTAAAGACAAGATATATCATATTTTGGGATGGACAATCAATGAAGTAAAATAGGACTCTCACACATACAAGATTAACCTGATGACACTTTTTTACAATGAACAACTCAAAAAGCAATTTTTTTTTTTTTTTAATAAAATTGAAAGACTCTTAAAAAGGTTTTAAAATATTAAAGAATGAGTGTTTGCTCACTTTTTCTTTTCTTTTTGAAAAAATAAAAATATGATGAGATAGTCAAACCTTCACTACAATTGGTACCAACAGTTAAGATTGCAGGTAAATCTCTCGTTCCTTTAATTTATTTTTATTTTAAAAAAAAAAAATTGAATTTAAGTTAATTCCTACAGATTCAAGTGGTACCTCCGATATACTTAAGGATCAACATGATCTGTTCATCTTGCTTCAAACAAAGGTTTTGAATTGTATCAATCCTCATGTTTCAAGTGTCCTCACGAAAAAAAAACTTGTCCTATTTCACACGTATTTGAAATATTTAATTTTAGGACATTTTCCAAAGTGCACTCACACTCACAAGAATGTTCAATGCATACAACTGTGATACCATGCTTGACCCTTATGTAAATCTCCACTAATGTGAGAACATTTGGAATGAGATCATGTAGGGCTTGTCATTGGCTTGTAACGTAGGCTTAGGGATGGGTAGGATATTTATTTGGGATAAAAGTGACTAAATTCCTCATTGAGCGTCACACAGAATTTGTGCTCTTAATGATTGGTACACCTTTGGCGTTAGATCCTATTCTGACCTCTCAAATTCTTTTGAATTCTTATTTTTGACTCTTTTTCCTTCTTCCTCTTTTTTCTTCCTTTGTTTCGACTTCTTTTGAGTTCTCATTTTCTAGAGCTTTTCCATTCTTTTTTTTTCTTCTTTGTTTTGACTTCTTTTGAGTCCTTATTTCTTGGAGCTTTTCTTTTATTTCACTCCTTTCTTTATAAATTTTTTTCCTTTTTGTTGGAGAATTTTTCCTCTCACCTTTCATTGACCCTGTAAGGGTATTTTTACCTTTCTTTATTTCTTCCACCTTTTTTTTTTCTTCCTTTCTCTCTTTTTCTCTAGAGTCTTTGCTTCCTTGATTTTGGGAGACTCAATATCTTTGCTTTAGGAAATTTCAAACATGGATCTCCTCTTATAATTTGCACATTCTTGGTGCACTCAAGAGGTTGGGCCAAGAGAGGATAGTGCTTGTAAGCACTTAAAAGGGTAGTGGTTAAGATGTGGTTGTCCAAAGAAAGGTTTTAGGCTCAAAGTGGGAAAACTAGGGATTAATGTAATTTGGTAGGCTTTGAAAGGCACAATCGAGTCAAAAAAGGCCTACAATCCTTTCCCAAACCAAACATTACTCAGGATTTCGCCTCGAAAAACATTCAGGTCAAGTTCTAGATCAACAGTGTAACACAATTGAACTTTGATCAAAAGCTCACCACACAATGCACATGGAACATAAGGTTAGTTTTATTCTTATCTTGATTGAGTGCAAGAGAATTTTCAAGTATCACAAAAGTACAGATAAGAGGTACCACGAAAATCTATAGTTTACCGCAAAGTCCGTCTTTTCTATCATATCAAATATATTTACATGCTCTTAACTACGTAGGTACCAATCGAGCTGAAGACATGACTCTTACATTATGCACAAGCTACTTTATTTTTTGAAAGAATGATTACCGAACCCAAGAAGGGCTGCCTACGTATCTCATTAAGATGAGAATCAGGTGTGCGTAGTTCATGTAGATATAACTTTGAAAATATTAGCAAACTATTTCTATTTTTTTTTTTTATTTACTTTTGAAAAAATAATACCGAACCCAAGAAGGGTTACCTACGTATCTCACCAAAATGAGAATCAGGTATGCGTAGTTCGTGCAGATATGACTTGGAAAATATGCACAAACTATTTGATTTTATTTTTTTACTTTTGGAGAAGATAAAACCGAACCCAAGAAGGGTTGCCTACGTATCTCATTAAAATGAGAATCAGGTACGCGTAGTTCGTGCAGATAAGGCATATAAAAAATTTAGAAAACTCAAAGAAATTCCTAGGTCTAGCGCCACTAAAATTTGTAGTCATGAAGTATTTTTGACCCCCATTTTTTCCGCACCAATATGTTTTATAGTCTCTTAATCGTCAATTTTTATACTGTTTTTTGAATATAACCTGCAAATTTTCACAGTAATTTCTACGTATACTCTTTTTGGATGTTTTCTTGGACAGTCTCCTCCCAATTTTCACGAGATCCAAACATTGTCATGACCATCCCCGACTGATGTCGGGGACGGTATTCCTACAAAAATATGAGAAATATGTGAGAGCAGGACTATCATGCAAAATAATAATAAAAATAAGTGGGTGTCACCTCATAGTCAAATACTCCCCTGATTTATCGTTTTGACTTAATATTAATGTCTTGTGAAATACAAGGACTCGCATTTCGCTAATCCTCTTGTCTCTTGCGACTTCGGACAAATAATGATTTTTGAATCAATTTTTCGCTGTGAAGAAGAACAACTCAAAATGAAAGAGTGTTAGTTCATGTACATAATGGATAATGCAAAATATCACACAAATAATGAATTAAACACACAAATATTGTTTTAATTAAAGACAAACTAAAATATATCACATAGCATACAAACAATTATTGCGCGTCCTATACAAATATGTGATCCTTTTATGCCTAGGGTAGGCCTACCGATTTAAAGGATGTATATATCATTTGAAATATTCCATTGTCCCGAAATTTAAATTTATACAAATTTATACGAATAAAATGAATGGGGATACATAATAGGGAAAATGGGATACAAAATATTCAGTCCCCCGCAGGGGTTCAATCCTATACTATTCTTCCATAGAAGGTCTTTCTCTCTTTATTTCTTCTCTTCTCTGGGTACCCGCGTTTTTTAAATAGAATAAGCTACAATATACTCCCAATTCCGAGGACACTGATTTTTTCAGATGATGTATACATCCTTCAAATTTAAACAAATAAATATGATCGTCCGTTCAGGCCGTAGGCACTTTTGGACTCAAGGTGGTCTATCTAATGAACCCAACACACCTTGGGTGTTGGGTCATCTTAGTTCAATGCTTAGATTTGGATTTAGTTTTGCTCTATCTTAGGCTTCACTAGAATAGTTTTCAAGTTGACGGTAACCCGAGTCGGACAAACAACGGGGTGAAGCTACCAAACGACGTCGGATGACCGCATTCCAACTATTCGTTTGATACTTCCAAATTAAACTCTTGTGTATTTCTGAAAGAAGCCGTGGAAAGCCACGTAACTTCCATTTTCCTAATGCATACTATTTGCCATTTGGCGGAAAGATGTATGAGTGCAATGACAATATACATACAATAAAAAAAATTGAATAAACAACAAGTACAATATACACATAACCAGCGAAATATAAAAATACAAGGTATAACACAATAAAAGAATTTCCTCAATTTAAAGAAAATGAATTCATATGGTTAGAACCTCTAATAGTTCCCCAGCGGAGTCGCCATTCTGTTTACATTCCCACTCTGTTCAAATAGGGCAAACGTCGCGGCAACTCAAAAAATTATTAATTGATTCAATTTTAATGAATTTAAGAATGAACGAGTTTTTAAAAAAGAGTCGCCACCTAATTTTAGGAAAACTAGGAAAAATATTATGTGATCTACGAAACCAATTGATTTTAGGTAGGGGGTTCAAATTATTTCGAAGGGAAGGGGTTAGGCACCCTTCGAAATCCACAAGTGTGGGTCCCGACTGAATTCATTTTTTTCAAATTGAGGAGGAAAATAAAATAATGTACAAATATAATAACATGCAATATACGCAATAAAAAATAAAATAATAATATCGGCCTAAGGTTTGCCTAACATCGATATATACAAAATAATTAATTAAAAATATAATTCGAACTCCTTTCGAATAGCTTCAAGGAAGCAAGTCTTGGGTACCTGTAAACACACTTAGTAAAAGTGTTAGTAATAAATAAATATGAATAAAATTAAATATATAAAATAATAAATTTTAAAAAAAAAAACATCCGTCTTATTAACATTGGAGGCCTTGGAAATCGACGGTAATTTCTTCATCGGCCAATTCCAACATATAAATATATAAACTTAAAATTATAATTCCGTCTTTTTAAAATGGGAAGGCCTCCAAAACCGACGGAGAGATTTTATCATTGGCCAATTTCAACATATAAAATATATAAACTTAAACTAAAATTCCGTCTTTTTAAAATGGGAAGGCCTCCAAAACCGACGAGAGATTTTATGATTGGCCAATTTCAACAGTTTCTATTTAATATGACCTGAACATCAACAAAACTTAACAAACTTATTCCAAGAAAATATGGAAGACAACAACCAACTAAAACAAAATAATTGGAAATGGAAACAACAATAACGTAATATATAAAATTAAAAATAACTTTAAAATAGAATAATAACAAAACGCAGGAAGGTTAAGATAGCAAATAGTCGACTAAGCATTTTAAAATAATAATAATAATAAATAAATAAATATCAAAAACGCTAATATTAAAACTACAATAATCATAAATATGAATTGACTTTTAGAATTACATTAAACTAAAAAAAAAACAAGCTATCTGATAAATTCTTTAAAAAAAAATGCAACCACCAATTTTAAATAAAAAAAGATAATAACAAATAAATAGAGTAAGGACTATTACTAAATGGAGCAAACCCAATCATCAATAAGAATAAATAAAAAATAAGAATAGATCACTACCAAGAATTTATAAAAAGATAGAAACAAATCAAAATGGAACTAGAAAAGTAATGCTTATCGAAAAATCATTATCAAGTGATGAATAACAATAAACGAAATAATAACAACAATAAACATAACAGTAACAGTAATAAACATGATGATATACAGAGAACAAAACAACATACAATATATCAAAAGCAAATCAAACATAATAAAATATACAAGCAATAACAAAAAGTAAACATCAATCAAAATATTGTCTGCCAACAAATATTAACAAAGGATAATAAAATAATAACCACCAGACCATAACAATGGATGAATCAAAACAAAACAATCACAAAGATATTACGGGCAGATAACAACATAAGAAAAATTGGAAAATTAGCAGGAACATCATAAACCATAACGGCAAACATTTATCAAATCATTTACAATCGAATTTTAAAAATATACCAAACTGAAAGTGTAAAATAAGAAAGTCACCAGAGAAGAGTATTTTTCCGGCCAGATCTGGTGGAAATGAGGGTGCGTGATTTGCTTCCGTTACCGGAACTTTGACGCTCGTATCTCGCGTAAAACTGGTTGCTGTTTTGGAGAAGAGCAGCTGGGTTTTTGGTGGCTGTTTGCTGCTGGTCGGAGTCGTTGCTGGTGTTGTCGGCTGCTGCTGCGTGGAGTTTCTGCCAGTTGTATACTGCTGGTCACCGGCTGTCCCTGCAAGAGAAGAAGAAGAGAACAGGAGGAAGGGAAAAGGGGGAGAAACGAGGGGAAGAGAAAAACGAGGGGAAGAGAGGAAGAGAGGAGAGAGGGGCGGCTGCCACCAGCAGGTGGTGGCGAGTTTCGCCGGAGATGGTTGCTGATGTTGTTGATCGCCTGTTGACCGGAGATGCTGCCGCTGGCAGCTTTACCAGTCAGCGGTGAGCTTTGCCGGCTGTTGGTCAAACGGAGGGAAAAAGAAGACGGAGGAGAAGGAGAGAGGAAAGGGGATGACGGAGGAGAAAACGGAGAAGAGAGAGGGAGAGGCGACCGGCGGCTGGAGAGAGGGAAGAGGGAAGAAGTGATTAGGGTTTTTTTTCGATTGTTTCCCCCCCCCCCCCCCCCCCCCCCTTTGACCTAATGGGAAAAATGTTTTATATATAGGGAATTATTAAAAATGGGCCTAAATTATGGGCTAGGAATAGTGGTCCAAAAATTATTTGTTGATAAAATATCTGTATATGCAAATTATCTTCGTATTTGAATGAATTTCTTAGACTGCGTAGAATATCAAAAAAATGAATATTAACAATGTAAAGATGCAATTTTAAAATTAAATAATAAGAAATTCTAAATTCTAATAAATAAAGACAGTTATCGATAAATTAATTAAAAATTATTAAAAAAAATATATTTTTGAACTATTAAATAAATAAACTTAAAATCACGAATTTTTAAAATGTTAGGCCAAAATTGGGTGTCAACAGAGCGCTCTTCGTATGTTGAAGCAACTTCTTGCAAAGATGTTGCACAATGGCAGTTAGCCATGATGGAAGAGATGGAGTCTCTTCACAAAAATGAGACATGGGTCTTAGTTAAAAGGCCAAAGGGGATGAGGACAGTTGGATGCAAATGGGTCTACAGAAAGAATGAAGGTCTTTCAATTCTCGGTTATGTGAATTCTGACTATGCAGGGGATCTTGATCGAAGGAGGTCCACAACTGGATACATCTTTATTCTCGTCGGTAGTGCCGTTAGTTGGAAATCGACTTTACAGTCGATTGTCGCTTTGTCTACAACAGAGGCAGAATATATGGCAGCAACGGAGGCAGTGAAAGAAGCTATCTGGTTGAAAGGTTTGGTGGCAGAATTGAGTTCTGTTCAGCTTGAATCAATTCTAAAATGTGATAGTCAAAGTGCTATTCATTTGATTAAAAATCAAAGATTTCATGAGCGCACCAAACACATTGATGTCAGATTTCATTTTATTCGAGATGTCATAGAAAAGGGAGCTATCAAGGTTGAGAAGGTTATCACAGACGATAACGCTGCAGACATGTTGACCAAAATAGTCCCGCTTGCCAAGTTTGCACACTGCAAGGACTTGGCGGGAGTATGCATCAATTGATGCAACTCTAAGAGAACAACTGCTAGGTGGAGCTGGTATGTTCAACAAAGGTTTGATTCTTCTTGTTTCTTACAATGGGATTGCCCAGTAAGCTTAGAAGTTTTGGCCGGAGTTGTTTATACGCATGCTTGGAACACAAACCAAGGTGGAGATTGAAAGAGTTGATTTTGGTTCTTGTGGAATCAAACTAAATGGAAGATGAATTAACATGAATATTTGGTAGGAAGATAATTAGTACAAAAGAAAAGTCAAAGATTGTATCTTGGTAGGTGAAATTTAGGCAAACCATAAAATGGTTTCATATTATTAACCTTGACAATTTTGACACATAGTGATGTCATGGATGACATCAATAGGATGAATTTATTCCTATAAATAGGTAGCTCTTAATTCATTTTCAAATCATTCTCTCACTTGCCTTCTCACCTTCTAAGGTATTTGTGTTCTCTCTCTTGTAGTATTTCACTTGTATTCTTTGTAGAGTGAAATAAATATTGGTGCAGTTGTTCTTTGGTGGACGTAGGATCATTTTGATCCGAACCACGTTAAATATTGTTGTTCTTCCTTGTTCTTTAATTTCACGTTTCCGCTAACAATATTAATATGCAAAAAATTGCAATTTATAGTAATTTTTAATATAGTTTTAGAATATCTAATTTTTTTGTTTAAAATATCGAATTAATATGATCTAACTTAACTTTGAAAATTAGATAAATTGATTTTCGAAAAGCGTAACATGACAAATAATACCGGACGGAGGGAGTACTATAAAACAAAGATCTTTATTTTTCTTATATTTTCCTAATAATTCCTTTGAAAATGCCAAAGAGAGACCCTAAATTTTAACTCAATTATTTTTGAAATTCTTAAAGCTGAAAGTTAAATACAAGTTTCATTCAATTATGGATTAACTACAATACTATTTTTTTTCTCAATCACTTGAATTACCTAAAAAAAAATAGAAAACATTAATCAACAACAACATACTCGTGAAATGCCATAAAGTAGGATCTACAAAGAGTAAATTATATGCAGATCTTATAATTACCTCGGAGAAGTAGATATATTGTTTCTAAATACAAAAAAGATTTAATATATGTTAAAATATCCTTGCTGTTTGCAATGGCATGCTTGCACTTAATAATTCTTAGGCACCCTACATACATTTATGGGAAAATTACTTTTAATAAATAATTATTATATTAGGTGATTTTTTTTTATTATCGTTTATAGCAATATATAGTAATACTATGACAAATTTACTATAAAAGATCTTAATTTTAAACGTAAGTATTCTGAAAAGACCATTTTTTTCTATTCAATATATAAATGTCCAAGAAACCTCATTTTCTGTTAAGATTACTTTGTCAGATACCTTAGTCCTTTATGAAATAAAATATACAACATATTTACTTTTAGGAAGCCAAACAATATGAATTTATTCACTTAAGCTTTGTAGAATTTTGGTAAAATATACTTAACTAGGAATTGTTCAAATTTCAACACGTTAAAACATTCAAAATGCTTCTTTACCAATTTTGTTTTCATGCAAAAGACCATTATTCATTCATATTTATTAGGCTTAATTGTTTTAGTTCTTTCACAATCCATAGCTTTCTATGATACACTAAGAAGTGTTATTTTTAATGTTAAATGATGTTTAATTACTATACAAAGTTTAAACTTTTCTTTTTTTTCTATGTTGCTTTGATCATTTCCCTTATAATTCTCTATGATTCTCTCATAGCTAATATTTCATCCAAATCATTTGTCTTTCAAATCAATATCAATTCCTTGCCACCATTGAAACCATCTTTAGCTAATCGACCGTTGTTTTCGACTAAGGAAGAGCCTATTAATGAAGTTTATTTGAAGGAAGAAGAAGATTATACACATTTGGTACCTCCTTATAATCTCTCACAAGAAGAAAGAATTTCTTGGTTTAAGAAAAACTTGCTATATTTTGAGATATTAAAGTCAACAAATATCTCAAGAAAATTCAATGATAGAGTGAATGAATATTTTACAAGTCATTATTGTAGTGTCCAATTCTTCATGACATGGATTTCCCCTACAAAATGCTTTGGTAAAAGAGACTTTTTTACTTTAGAGAGTCTATTCAAAGCAAATCCTAAAGGGTGTTTGATAATTTTGTCACATACTTTAGACTCACCAAGTGGAACTATGATATTTAAACCTATAGTTGAGTTGGGTTATAATATTCTTGTTGTCACTCCTGATTTGTATTTTTTGTTTGAAGATACACCATCTAAATCATGGTTTATTGATCTCAAGAATGGGAAAAAGGACCCTGGTAAAATTCCTTTAGCACAAAATTTGTCTAATTTGATTAGACTAGCCATTTTGTACAAGTATGGTGGTGTTTATCTAGACACTGATTTCATAATCTTGAAGGATATTTCAAGATTGAGGAACTCAATTGGTGCACAAAGTGTGGATAGAAATGGGAATTGGACAAGATTGAATAATGCATTATTGATTTTTGATAAAAGTCATCCACTTGTTTACAAATTCATGGAGGAATTTGCTTTGAATTTTGATGGAAATAGATGGGGATATAATGGACCATATTTGGTTTCAAGAGTTGTAGAGAAGGTAAAAGATTACAACTTTAGTGTGTTGCCACCAAGAACTTTTTATCCAATGAATTGGAATAGAATTAAAGGATTTTTTAATGCTAAAAATGATTCAAGATGGATAGAGGCTAAAGTGCTTGAGCTAAATGAGAAGACTTATGGTATTCACTTGTGGAATAGACAAAGTAAAAGTATGAAAATTGAACAAGGAAGCATCATAGATAGATTGATATCTACTCATTGTGTGGTATGTAATGACATTTAATTAAGTTGTTAATCACTTGTGAATTTTGATTTCCAAGATAAGTTAATATGGAGGGAATGAATGTACCTAGTTTAACTTTTTAATACTTAAAACAAGTTCTTGATTTAGGTTGATCAAGGTCAATCTACAACAAGCCTTGATGTTTTTCTCATTCACTTTCTTTGTTTTCTTCTTTCTTGTCAAATTGAGAGATTGATTTTTTAGCCTTTTCACTTTAGACAGATATCATGATTAAACATGTTCAACTGAATTCAATAGTTTTTACAAGAAACATGAATAATAGATATATAAATAAAAAATTTGCTAAGCTTTCAATAACTATTACAATTTGAGTATATGATATCAAAAGTACAATGAGTTTATTGGTAATTAATATAACATAAAGGATGGATTAAAAATCAATTTTGTGTCTACTAAAAATTGTTTATCATCTATATTTCTATCTATACAAAAATTGTCAACATTTAACACGACCACAAAAAAGAAACCTCAATCTTCTTAATCTAAATCCACCCCATCTCCATAAATTAAATCTAAACCTAGGCAACTTTCTAAATGACTTTTTTCTTTTCAATTTATGCTTACCAAATCTTTGCTTTTTCTTGATGTCAACAATTTCTTGTTTTGTCATGAAACACCCTTTTGCATCTTTTTGTTGTTGGCGATTTTGTATCGAACTCCAAGGATCAGGATCATGATCAGGATCAGAATCACTACCCCACAAAAGATGTGGTTTAATAATAGGTGATCCACTATAATCTTGAAAATGTGATGATAAACTAGTATGTTCCATGTCAAATAATCTCCTTAATGATGTGCTCCCTTCTTTCATCAAATTTAATAAATTACTTTTCTTGGAGAATGAATTGGATGAATTACTTGAACTTGGAGTAGAGGAAGAAGAAATTGATGATAAAGAAGTAGTACTAATTGAAGAAGTTGAAGAAGAAAATATTAGAGATTTTTGGTACTCAATGATTCTTTTAATATTATATCTTTGAGCTTCTTTATCCATTTTCCATAAAGAATCTACATCTTCTTCTTCATTAATTTCAATAATTTCAGATGACATGATGTCTTTGTATTATAATATAGGAATTTTGGTGGCTGAAACATATAAAGTAGACTTGAATATATCTATAATTGAAGTGTGATTTTTTTTTAGTTGAGGAAGTAGAATAATAAGGGAAAAGGGAGGAACCAAAAAAAAAGTTAAGAATTTTTCAAAGTTATAAAATGATTCAAAGCCGGCAGTTGGGGCAAATTTGTAGATCAAGTTGTTTCTATTATTTTTTTTGAGGAATTTTAATTAATTTGGGAAGTACTTAATGACAAGATTCATTGACTTAATCAATGTTTGTTAATTAATTAGTTGATTATATTTGTCCTTTATAATGTTTTTTTTAATATATGGTTGTAAATGATACATCCTCATACTTGTTTAAATCATCATGATCAAGACGTGCATATATAAGAGATCATGATAGGTTAGGAGTTAGATGTTTATTGTTTCATTGTGTTATATCGTATGGTATTATATTATTTTAAAAAATATACTATTTAAATAGATTGTACTGTTCTCCATCATTACATAATGTCACATATCATAATTTGAATGATAACCTAAAAAAAAAGTAGTATATGGGATAGAGTTATTTAAAAAAAAAAAAAGTAAGGTGAAGAACAAAACATAATTATTAAATAGGAGTAATAAATAAAGCCAAAATGGAAAAAAAAATGTTAAGGTGACAATATAATCACACCAAATCGATTGTTACATAAAATAGATTTTTTTATCGTTACCTAATAATTGATTCTTCTGATATTTTATTCACTCAAAATAATTCATATTTTGTGATAGCTCAAATTCTAAACTCTTCAATGATAGATTTTAATATAGATCAACTCAAATCTTTCTATAAATAGCTCAAACAATTTTTTCCACTTAAACAAGGTTAAAATTACAAGTTATGTATCAATTAGGCCAAGTCCGAGTATATAATAGAGAATTGGGCTAAAATGGATAAACTAGATGGCCGAAGAGTATTGGGCCATATTTTTCATGAAAGGAACCAGCTCACATGGCCCCATATGGAAGCCCAATATAGTTAGTTTTGCTAGCCCAAATCTAATATTTTATCTTTTTGGGCCTTACTAAACCCATTTAAACCCCCTTCAATTCTTAAACTCAGTAGAGCCCATGACCTTTACTCTATGGGCCTATTTGATGGATGTCAAGTTTGACACCAATTGGTCATTCTACTTTGATGAAATCTTTTTCTTTCTTTTTTCTTTCTTTTTTTTGGGGGGGAGGGGGAGGTGACCACTAAATAATTACATATTATATCTCATTTACTAATTTCGTTTAACTGATACTAAATAAGTATCATATATACTGTATTAGTATCATTAAGGCTGATAATTTCACTGAATTGATACTAAATCAATATATATATATATATATATATATATATATATATATTAAGGTTTGTTGTGATGAAATTACTCATTAGTCAATGATACTATAAGAGTATATATATACATCATTGACTAATGAGTAATTTTTGAACAATAAACCTTAATGATACCAATACAGTGTATATATATTGATTTAGTATCAATTAAGCGAAATTATCAACCTTAATGATACCAATACAACATATGATACCGATATAGTATCACTTAAGCGAAAATTATCACCCTTAATGAATGGGGGTATGAACTGTAATTTTTTATGAGAGAATGAGTATTTAGAAATTACTTTTGGATTTGGGTATGAACTTGTAATTATTTTAGATTTTATGGTCCATTTATGTAGGCTTTTCTCTTTTTTTTTAAAAAAAATACTGAAATACACGTCTTATGTTTCTCTTATTTTCAATATTCCCTTCTATTTCTAAATTTTTCTAAAATTTCTTATTTCTTTAATGTATCTGAGCCAGTATATAATGTATTTGAGCTACATATCATGTATATGGTTTATTTTATAATGTATCTGAACTAGTTTTTAATGTATCCAAGCTACATATTATGTATCCGGTTTATTTTATAATGTATCCGATTTATGTTATGATGCATCCGAGATACTTTTTAATGTATCCGATTTGTGTTACTTTTTTAAGGAATTAATATAATTACAAACTAAAGAGAGAGATATAGTAAATTCATATTAAAACTATTTGATTCTTAAAATTTACCCGTTTTGTCTTAATTTACGTGATACATGTTTTAATGACCTGACGTCTTAACGTTGTCACTTTGGCAAGAATTATTATGCTACAAAATGAAAAAAAATAATGGGGTGTCCAATTTTCATTTTACTATCTAAGATGTTTTTTATTAAAATTAATTTAACTTGTAATTAGTGGTGATAAACTTTGAAAAAGTGTATCTCCTCCTCCTCCTCTACAAGTTAAAGGTAAATTCAGGAATTTTGGATTTTATGTTCTTACAATAATCTCAAATTAATGTACAGTTAACCTCCTCCTCTACTAGTTAAAAGCAAATTCAAGATTTTTTGGATTTTATGTTCTTATAATAATCTCAAATTAATGAAAAATTACTTGGACCAATGGAATGGATTCTGAGCTAAATATTAATATAAATTTATTAATTTTTCAATACAAATACATGATCTAAGAAAAAAATAATACTAATTTGGTGAACCCCTAACGATTGCACTAGACCAGCCCTTTCTGTTAGCGTGTCTAAAGTTATTGTCAAGCAAACTTCTAACAAAAATGTCCGAAATTTGAGATTGTTCCAAACTTTAATAAAATGTCATTTAACATATCAGGAATTCAAACTTCAGATATATGTTGTATGTTGAACTTTTAAAAGAAATTCAGACTAAAGCTTTTTGAAGTTTATTTTGAAATAATTAAAATTATAAAACTTAGACTACACGTATATAAAACTAAAAAGATTTTAGTATAATCTTTTACTCAAATGAAACATACGTTTGACTTACTCAATATAGAGCATAACACAAGGAAATAATAAATTTAATAAAATAAAGTCCACTAGCTAGGAACACAATTTAAGTTTTACTACATCTTGGATTTGATCACACAATTAATAGTATAATGTTATAAATTAAATATTTGATGTGAACCGAGGAAGATTATCTTGTACTTAAAGCCGTTAATAAACAAATCTTAAGTCATGATTAGCATGATAATATTCACAAACACAAACTACTTTTGCTAAGTTTTGAATGAATCAAAAGTCCACACTTGTGGAGACAAGATTTAGATCTTACCAATGTGTTTCCACATGCTCATGCGTATTCTTCAATTTAACATTTTGACTCAAACATTTTATTACATTATATTATATTGATATGATCTCTAATCCCATGACCCAAGATTTACTTGTTTTATTTTGTTTCACAAGAATTCACATCATGAAAATTACCAACTCAATGCTCTAAGCGTTCTTGAGTCGGAAATCTATCATATGATAATTTATCTATTTTTACAATGTAAGAATAAAATTTTGTACACACCAGCATTTTCAGATATTATTAATGAAATTATTAGGTAATGCTTCCACCAAAGACAAAAATTATCTTTCGAGAAGGAAAATCATGTATTTTGGGAATTAAAAGAGTGGTTGACGAAAGGAAAGGAAAGTCGTGAAATTCAAGGAACTAACATCCCCTATATTATGATTACACTTTCATAGAAGAGAAGTTTAATTGATCGTCATTAAAATACTTCTCGAAAAGCAAAAAAAATGTTTGTAATTAAATTTCGATAGTGAATTGAATATATTCATCATCAACTAGATATAGCATAAAAGTCCATAATAATATTATATGATAAAAACTCGAGATACTTGAGTGTTCTAAAATTAATACACACATTAAATTTGAAGTATTATGACCAAATTCATCATCACAATAAGTATAATATGTAAGTGTAAATGAGCAAAAAATATAATTACTTTTTTAACAAAAAAAATTGTCAACTCTATATATAGAATTATTTTTTTTATAGAGAGAGATGTGAGCTGAACATATAATAGTGAATGTGACCACACTTTGCAACTACAAGTACATTTACATATAGTGACAGGTCAATAATTCTCAGAAGGGAATTAAAGAGAATGTAAGAATATCAAAATATTTTCTGAAGATAAAAAAGGTTTCATAGAAAAAGTAAAAAATGATTTTTCTAATAGAAGTAGAAAAACAAATTGCTAAGTGATATTTTTAGTTTAAAATATCTCCTCTAAGAGGTGGAGTCAAAAAAATTATAATAGGGTTCAAAATTCACAGAAATAAATCCACGAAGTAGTCAAAAGAGGTTCGACATTTACTATATATATATCTAAAAAATTATTTTAACCATATAAAAATAATATAATTTTCCGTCGAAGGGGGTTCGAATATACTGTCTCCTCCTCACCCACTCAAGGTCCCAACCCCCCCCCCCCTCCAGCTCCTGCCATCTTTGAACCCTACTTCCCGCTCTATCTCATTCACATAATATTTTGTTGGATTAAGACATAAAAATTCTAAGGATAATATTTATTTGTATGCTTACCAAACAATAAAAAATAAATAAGAAATTTACTTATTTAATCAGAAATATTTTTTCTTCGTACCAAATACACCTTAATAACAAAACGACACATATATGTCATCGTCACTTTTTATACAAGGCTTAGAGGTGTCAAATGGACAGGTTGAATTGAATTTGGACATATCAAAATGGATTGTGTTAGTAAATAAATATATTATCAACCCGCTCAAAAATTACTTAGGCTTAAATGGGAAAAAATTGAATCATAACCCAAATAGTTCAATCCTTACTAAGTTTTAATTATTTTGTTTGTTCTTTTATAAACTTTTAATACCTAATAAATTATTATTTTTTCTTTCATTATGACTGTATAATATATCATATAAAAGAATTCTTTTTAAAAAATATTTTAATTGTTTTTTTCTTGAATCAATTTAAATTGTATATCAATATAAAATGATGACTAGATTCATGATCCATTTAATATAAACGGATTGGACGAATTGAATTTAATTTTGTCGATCACTAATAAGGATTCAAACTATTTTCTCTTTTGAAATGACATATGCACTTTATTCATCCATTTCCAAAAGTGGAATACCAAATTCGGCTACCAAATTACACTAAACCACTTTATTTTTTTCCTGTTTTCTCACTTACCTATATGCTCTAAAACTTTTTTAAAAATCTATATATATATATAAATCTGAATATAGAAAAGCTGATGTGGCATGCCTATATGATCTCCATTTCAATTTATTTTTTTCTCAATTTTTTGAACTTTTTTTTATTTTTTAAAATAATAATCTACTAAATACATCTAATGCATCTATTAACTTACAATTAAAGAGGACAATGAAAAGTTTTTACATAAATGTTATTTTTATTGTTGTAATGGAGTATGAAGAGTTGTAACGGTTGTCAAGAACTTATTACAATCAAATAAAAAGTATAAAATAGGAGAGCACATAATCTGAAAGTAACCAACAAAATTCCAATTTCATTGCCAAAAAAAAATTACTACCTCATGTAAATCAAGAATTTTGATTTGTCTATACAAATGAAATTATGCATGAGAGCACATAATCGAAAAGTAAGTTGACGCAATGGAAGAATTATTGCAATAGAAGATATACTACTTCAGGTAATTGAATTTTTGAAAAGTTTTACAGTCTCAAATTAATAAAAAATTTATTTGTTTGTACAAATGAAGTCAGACTAGAGGATATGGAGGTAAATTAACAAAATTGAAGAACCATTCCACAAGAAGATTTACTGCTTCAGGTAAATAAATTTTGATTTGTTGTATAAATCTATATATATATATATAAATCTGAATATAGAAAAGCTGATGTGGCATGCCTATATGATCTCCATTTCAATTTATTTTTTTCTCAATTTTTTGAACTTTTTTTTATTTTTTAAAATAATAATCTACTAAATACATCTAATGCATCTATTAACTTACAATTAAAGAGGACAACGAAAAGTTTTTACATAAATGTTATTTTTATTGTTGTAATGGAGTATGAAGAGTTTTAACGGTTGTCAAGAACTTATTACAATCAAATAAAAAGTATAAAATAGGAGAGCACATAATCTGAAAGTAACCAACAAAATTCCAATTTCATTGCCAAAAAAAAATTACTACCTCATGTAAATCAAGAATTTTGATTTGTCTATACAAATGAAATTATGCATGAGAGCACATAATCGAAAAGTAAGTTGACGCAATGGAAGAATTATTCCAATAGAAGATATACTACTTCAGGTAATTGAATTTTTGAAAAGTTTTATGGTCTCAAATTAATAAAAAATTTATTTGTTTGTACAAATGAAGTCAGACTAGAGGATATGGAGGTAAATTAACAAAATTGAAGAACCATTCCACAAGAAGATTTACTGCTTCAGGTAAATCAAAATTTTGATTTGTTGTATAAATGAATTCATTAGAATATACCTGTGCAAGTTTAATCATTTTATGCCAACGGAAATTATATCAACGGATCTATCAAAATTGAACAATGAAATCTTATTTAGAAATTCAATATATCAAAGATCGAGAAACATCTAAATGTCCTCTAACATTCAGTTTGTAAATAGTAAAAATGATGTCATCATGAAGAATAGTTCTCTAATTTTATTCTTTTTCATTTTCACAAATGAAGAATGAAGAAAAAGATGAGGCAAGAAATAGCAAGATAAAAAGAAGAAGATAATAGTGAGTTTTTTCTAATAGTATAGAATAAATTTAGTGTGATATAATTAGAAAAAAAATAAAGAGATGAGGCAGGACATTGCAAGATAAAAGAAAAAAGATATATAGTAGTGAAAACAGTAAAAGGGAGGTAAAGAAGAAAAAAGGAAAGAAGTTTTTTTAAGTAATTACATACAATAAAAATAAAGGAAAACAAATGTAAAAACGTTAAAAAAATGTAAAAACGTTATTTTAAATTATTTTTCTGTAACTACTTCTCTCTCTTTCTTCTTTATTGTATAACATTTTAAATAGGAAAAAATTATATATATATATATAAGATCATATTATAAATGTGAGTAAATTATATTATATTAAGTTAAAAATGAAAGGAAGATCAAGAAGAAAAAAGAAAGAATTTTTTTTAAATAAAAAATTTTAGTTTTTCTTTAACTACTTTTGTCTCTTTCTTCTTTATTATATAACATTTTAAATAGAAAAAAATTATAAATATATATATTGAACTTTCAAAGAATATATATATATATATATATATTTATTTATTTATTTTTTTGAAATGTAATATCATATTATAAATGTGTGAGATAACTATATTAAAAAGTAAATTAGATAATATTTTTTATAAATTCTTTGAATTTATTTTTTAGAATTTTTTAAAGTATAATACATTAGAGAGGAATTTAAGAAAAAGTGACAAATTGTAGTGCCGTGGGGACTAGGGAGAGAGACAAAGATGATACTTGAATTTTATTTCACTGATTTTATAGATCAAAAGAAAAACATTGTAAAGACGAAAACAAATTTCAATAATAATAGTAAATTATGATAATAAGGAGGAGAGATAAACAAGATTTTCTTATAAAAAGACTAATTTAAGAAAAAATATTAAATTACAGTTATCATAAGGAGAGATGAAAGCAATAAATTATAGTAATAGTAAGAAAGACAGATAAATAAGGTTAACATATTTATTATAATCAGAATATGAGTACTATAATTATGTCATATATAAAATTAGATACTATTTTATAATTTCTTTTGAGCTTTTAACATAAAATATAAATAAGAAAAATATTTAAAAATCAAGAAAATGGATAACTTCTTTTGAGTTTTTTTAACATAAAATATAAAGGAGAAAAATATTTAAAAATCAAGAGATATATTATTTTTATCCAGAGAACTTATTTTTTTTTTTTTAAAAGAGAGTATGTGAATATTAACAGAAATTACGTTTTTCTTCAAATTTTATAAATTAAAAGAAAGAAAACAATTAAGAAAAAAGGAGTTTTTTGTGAATAAGAATAATAAATTATGGTAATAAAAAAGAGATATAAATAATTATATATATATATATATATATCTATATCTATATCTATATATATATATATATATATATATATAGAGAGAGAGAGAGAGAGAGAGAGAGGGAGAGAGAGATACAATCCCAATTACACAAAGAATGTAAAGTATTTGAAGAAACTAATAATTTGAAGCATTATATACTTTATCAAAATGCACATAACAAATTTGGGAAAAGCTTTCTAAACAAACTTTATCAGAATGCTCATAGTAATAAAGTTGAATCCTTTTTTTTAAAAAAAAAAAATTAGAAAAAAAGTTTATTATTATAACATATGCATACAAATTATATTAATTATTTTGAGATGAGAAAAATATCACATTTTTTTAAGCTATTACGTGTCTTCAAAGCATTAAGATAATCATAATTTCTCAATTTGTAAATCAAATATGAATTTAGTATATCATAACAAAAAAATGTAAATTAGGAATTACTTTGACAAACAAAATATGAGATTACTACATTAAAATTAAAATTAAAATTTAGATTCTACAACGTTTAAGAAGAGTAAAAGAGAATAGTAACAAAATTAAGCATGATAGTAAGGAAGAAAAATGAATAATATTATTCTATAATCTTTTTTTAAAAATAGAAGGTAAAAAAAAAAAGGATTCAAGAAAAAGTGTAAATTATAGTAATGTGAGGAGAGGGACAATTAAGGTATTTGAATTGTTTTTTTTTACTGATGTTATAGATCAATAAAAAACTTTAAAGAAGAAAATTTTCTCCAACAATAATTATAAATTATGATAATGAGGAGGAGAGATAAATAAGATTTTTTATTTTTAAAAATTATAAAAATATAGAGGATAAAAAATCTAATTTAAGAAAAAATATTAAATTATAGCAATGATGAGAAATGATGAAAAACAATAAATTGTAGTAATGATAACAAGAGAGATAAATAAGGTAAATATATTTATTGTAATCATAATATAAGAAGAGTACTATAACTATATTTTAAAAAAAAGCTAAATTAGATACTGTTATAACTTCTTTTGAGTTGTTAATCATAAAAAAAAAAATTAAAAAAAAAATAAAAGTCAAGTAAAAGAGAAAAAATTAATAATTATGACTCTTCATCAAAGAGAAATTTTATTTATTTATTTATATATTTTACGGATCAAGAGAAAAAAAATTTAAAAAACTTTTTGAATAATAATAATATTTAAATCTATTTTTTTTCTTCAAATTTTTTGAATCAAAAGAAAGAAAAGGATTAAGGAAAAAACATATTTAATTATGATGATAAAGAGGAGAGATAAATAAGATTATTGTTTTAAAAATTAAAATGTAGAAAAAATAATAAATTATAATAGTATGATTAGGAGAGATAAAAAATATTTAATAGATTATAATAATAGTAAGGAGAAAGATAAATAAGATTATTTATATGTTTTTTGTGAATATTATAAACCAAAATAAAGATAAAAAAATTAAAAAATTGACAATAAAGACAAGTGATAATTTGATCATATTACATCATTCTTTTATCGACCACTTTTTTATTTTTATAGATATCAATCTTCAACTATAACTCTAAAATATGATCAAAATCAATTTAATTTTCATATGATCAAAATAAAATTTATTTCATATTTATACGTAAATGTCTTTTGTGAAATTATCTCTTTTTATTTCCTTTTAAAAGTCAAACACTTCCTATAATATATTTAATATTATACATATTTTGTAATTTTAAATTACGGCTATAATCAATAATAAAAAGTTTATACAACATCGTTATTATTACATTATTTAATTTGCAATTTAATAATAACTAAAATTTGAAATCAATCTATTTGAATTTGAAAATTATAAACTATCCTTAAAATATTTTTGATATTCAAATATTAAAATAAAAATATAAATATTTAATTAAATTTTTTGTTATCGCGCGAAGCGCGAACAAATTCACTAGTTGACCTATAAATTAACATATAATCCATTAAATATCACAAACAAAGAAAAAGTTAGATTTAATTATTCTAAAAGAAACAGCATAACAACACCTTAATCCGGATATTACGCAATATTAATTAATTAAAAGTTCAACATCATAGAGAGTCAAAGGGTCCTCAAATCTAATTACTGTTCATCTATACTTGTCCACTATACTATTTTAAAATATTCACTAATATTTATCAAGTTAATGAAATCAATAAATAATTTATCTTTACCATTTAGTGCTTCTTCATTTCTACATCAAATCAATAGTGGACAAGTAATATTAGTCTAAGACTTATATGTAAACAAACTAAAAGTAAGAATAAAATAATGGAAAATATTAAGAAGAGACTTTAAAGTGAGAGGTTCATTGCATGTTCAAGATTTTGATAAGGCATGTGAGAGAATATGTAGGAGGAAAGAGTGGCACATGACAAGGTTTTAACAAGCAAACGTGCATTCCATGTGAGAGGGAAAAAACTTTGGGTCCAACACCCACTCCTATAATAAAGAAGAATATCAACTCAAAAAGATCACATCCTAAACCAATTATTATTGATATGAATAATATTTATATAATTAAATCATTTATAACATAATTATAAGCACATTTTTTTAATAAAGTGAAAATAAAGGTTGATCTGTTATAACATGTCAAAATATATATATATACACTATCAATATATAGTGCAACTTAAATCCTTACATAATTATTGTTATCATATAAACATGGATGGTAAGTAACATTTATGTGAATATAGGAATCGGACACCTTGAGAAGGAGAGAGCATAGAGTAGCGGTTAAGATAGAGAGGACGTTTCAAGTCATTTCAGATCTAGCAAGATACCTTAGGTTAAGTAGAAAAGAGGGGTTATAGGAAGCGAAAATACTAAACGCTTTTACATATTTCTTAAAAGGGAGTTAGAGCGCGAGGAGAATGGCAAAACACTATCTATTTGGAGGGTTTTTAAAAAATGAGTAAAACACTATCTATTTGGAGGGTTTTTAAAAAATGAGTCCAAATCTCCTTCAAAAATGATTTGAAAGATCCAAAACTAGAAATAGTAAAATTTGCTAGCAATAACTTAATGAAGCTTTTATAAATTTTAATTGAAATTAAACTTTGACCCCTTGATTATTGAAGTGTTGAATTGTTTTGGGCCATTAATTAAATTATTTGTATATTTTGGGGGGTAAAAAAAAATACAAAAATACTTGTATTGGATCATACCCCATGTAGATTATTAATTAATAATAATATAATCCAGAAACATGACTAATAATAATGAGATTGTAAAGGGCAAAAGTTTCAACAATACCAACAAGCCAACAACTATATAAAATCCTATTTTATAACAACAATCATTTACTACTCCACCAAAAGTGGGGAAGAAAAAGAACTTTTAATAAACTAACACATCTTGATTTAATTATCCCTATGCTTTTGTAGCAAAGGATTCATCACAATTTAACACACTATTATATCTAATAAAATATTGATGTAAGAAAAAAATAATTGAACTTAAAAGAAAATGAAAATTTTGACACACACCACATGTAAGGGAAGTATTGCAACAACCCCATGTATATAATACACAAGATATAGTCTAAGGACATTTTTGACTCTGTTCTGACATCCCTTTGGCGTCGAGATCATCAACTTCTTAGTGATGGATAGGCGCAGGATGTGGTGGTAGACTTGTTGTTGGTGGAAGTGAAGGTTTGCATTGATAACATTTCGCGAAAAGGCCAAATGTATCAACTTGTCTAACGAAATTGGTCATGCTAGCCCAACCTCCGAACCCAAATCCAACGATGAAAACCCAAACCACAATGAAGGTGTTAATAACATACATAGCAGTCCAACTTGGCATGAAAAATGGTGGTTTCTCTGCTGCATTCTGCATTATTAGATGAAACAAATGATATTACAAAGTTTTTTTTTATGAACACGACAAATATAACATATAGTTTTAAGTAGGGACCAATATTGAAACAATATGATAAATTAAAGGGTGTGTATAGTAAATATGTCAAACTCAAGAGGGGCATATGGTTGTCAGTCAACTAGTTAGCCAGCTCATTTCAGACATAATACTAACAGAGAGACTGAAGCTTATAACTAAATGAAATAGACTTTCCACCTATATCATATATTTCCAAATCCATTCCATTAATGCCTTTGTTGTACCTTTGTGTCCCACCCCACCCCACAAGTCACGTACTCTGATAGTGTAAAAATTATTTATGTTCGATAATATAGGGAATATATCTATCTTACAAGCCCTAAAACAATAACCCTTGAATTTTTAGGTCAATCTAAAGACTAAAGTCCACTATGGTGTACAAAATGTCATTGGACAAAACAATAGGCCTTAAGTCACATAAAAGTACTTCTATTTTTACTTCATTTAACTTATATGAACGTAATTTTATGATGAATCCTCGTAATACAGACATAGTACGATTGGGATGTAGAGAAATAAATGTGTACCTGACGAGCGGATGATTTTCGATAAGTAAGCATATGGGCAAGAGCTGGTATGATGTAGACAGTGAAACTAACCAAAAGAGCCCCAACTGCAGAGTTAATAGGACCAAAAAATGGGAAAATAATAGCTAAGAACCATATTGGTACAACAACAGGTAATCTAGCTAATGCCCTCAAACATATACTTCTTGTATCATGCATCCCTATAACTTTCTCCCAAACAAAGTATAACGGTGTACACGCGAATCCAAACGTGATGAACTGATGAATCAACATCAAGATCACAGCAGCATCACGCCACGCGTTTTTTGGTAGAAGTGAGAACGCGTTACTATGGTTTAAAAGTTGATCTCCAAATGCCCAGTAAACTGCTGAAGCTGATGGTAGTGTTAGAGTGAAAACATACAATGTAGCTATCAAGTAAATGTATTTGAACTTTTGTGGTTTCCACATTGCATGCATAATTTCCCTGAAATTAATTAAAAAAAAAAAACAGAGTAAATATCTCATAAATATACAAAAAAAAATAAAAATTAACTAACATGTATAGAAGTGAATGTGAATTTACTCTTCTGCTTCAATTTATTTGTCTTACTTTTTTCTATTTATTATAATCAAAACAAATGAACAATTATATGTACATAATTAAATGATGTGTACGAATTTTTATATACATATGGATGGATAGTTAAAAGTTACTAAAATAAAATAAGAATATGGAATCTAATCATATGGTATAATTACTCAAAGAGATATAGTAAAGTAGTACTTTTTGACATTATGGGGGGGCATTGGATTCTTTAAATATATGAAATTCTAAGCTGTAAATGTTTTTAATGAAATGAATAATTCTTAATGGGACTCATTTAATTGACTAAATAAATCATTGGCTTAGCTAGTTCCCATGTACCAAGAACATGTCAAATATACGAGATAAGATGATAGTCAATAATTTGAAAAAAAAATTGACCAAACTATATTTTTAAGTAGAAACTAAAGTGAGAAATTAATTATTATTTTTTTAAAAATAAAAATGAAACTAAACAACAATATACTCAGAGTAATTTCCACGACTGGATTTAGTAAGTGTAGACCTTATTATATCTAGAGATAAAAGACTATTATTGATAAAGACTATTATTGATAAAGGAGGGGCTATTTAAGGAAAAATAATTTTATTTATTTTTTAAAAAGAAGTGGAAACAAAGCGTGTGAAAAAATTGTACTATAGAAATGGAGGTCCATTTTCACTATTGTTGTTTTTTCATGTGAAGCAAAATGTTGTTTTCCTAGCTTACAAAATTAAAAGAAAAAGTTATTTTTTTCATTATTTTGTCGGTTTTTACAAAAATCGAGATAGGAGGCAAAAGCAGCAAAGAGAAACCGTGTAGAAACAAATACTAGCAAATAAAATAGAAGTAAAATATATTTGGATAAAAATGATTACATAATATTATTCTAAATATAAATAAATTACAAAAAAAAAAAAACTTACACAGTAACAGCATGTCCACCAAAAGTGTAAAGAATATTGGTTGCACCAGTAAAATACAACACTAGCTTTGATGGAGCAGTGTGTTGAACATTTTCAACCTATATACAATAATACAATAAAAATTCACTTTTCACCAAATAAAAAACCCCAAAAATTAAATTTAGTTATACAATTAT
The DNA here is from genome assembly GCA_016801875.1 of Solanum sitiens. Lineage (NCBI taxonomy): Eukaryota > Viridiplantae > Streptophyta > Magnoliopsida > Solanales > Solanaceae > Solanum > Solanum sitiens. The sequence continues at coordinate 289,691 of JABWTJ010000204.1, read as the reverse complement.
CTTTTTTTTTATATATATAATGAAAGTTACATATAGTTGTTTTTTATTTTACCTGACCATGAACCAGAGCCGCTACGGTTAAATACCACGCTGTGTAAGTAGTCATTCCAAGGCCTAAAAATGACCAAATCCTATAGTTGTGGAAAGATGGAATGAAAACAGTTGTTGCACAACAAGCTCCAAATATATAAGTCCATGTCCTCTTATCCAAATGATCATTGATATAATATATGTTACTGTTACAAAAGAACATCAAAATCATTTTTATTATATGCTTATAAATTAATAATATGATCATGTAAAATTATACTATACCTTGCACAAGCAATTAGTTGTATGACAGATCCAAACAGAAGAAAAGTACAGTTGAAGGCAAGGCCTGCTGCTTTCCAGTATGGTCCCAATAGTCCATCAAGCACTTCAAACCACTGCCATTAAAATGAAAACTCGTAAGCTCTCGTTATGTGCGGGATTCAACGATTCGATTATAGAGTCTATTTTTTTTAATTATACGAACCTGAATGACATGATTTTTGAAGCTAGCACCTTCTTTTTCTTTTCTGCTTCTATATTCAATATAGAGAACACTGATGAGGTATGCAGTCCAACTACCAACAAGACCATAGAACACTTGTAGTACTATTCCAGATACCATACCAAGTTGAGAAAAAGAGTATGGTAATGTCAACAATACTTGTGCTACCTGTTTTTCAAAATTTTAACAAAAAAATTATCAATGATATTAATAAGATTTTTCTTCAATATATCAAGAGAATCGTAAAATTTATATACTTGATTAGAAGCACAACTGAACCAAGCATCCCAAGCAGATCCTCCATGCCAGAGAAAACTCTTAACATTAAAAAGTGATTGATCATCTTCTAATTTTTCAACTTCTTCTTTGCTGCAGTTTCCATCATTATCACTGAAATTTGGAACAATTGCTTCCTCTGCTTGCTTTTGAGCCAACATTATCAATTTCTGCAGATCTCATCAAAACACAAAATAAGACCAAAATAGAAACAGAACACTGAACAATTCTCCTTCTTCCACAATTCTTCAGATCCAAAAAAAAAAAAAAAAAAACCTTCCATATCTTACCTTTGTATTGAAAACCAGATCTCTGTAAAAAAAAAAAGAAGACGAAGAAGAAGAATACTAATTGAACTTAATATTCCTTTCGTTAACTTAACAGCAACCGCCCCAATTCATTTTATAGTAAAAAAAAAAAAAGCAGAGTGTAAAAAGCAGAGAAGAAGAAGAAGCAACTTCAATTTTTTTTTCTTGAGTGAATAAATGCAAGTTCAGAATAGTAAATTGCAGAATCAATTCACTTAAATGCTGTTCCGTTTTGAAATTTATATGATAAGTATGATAAAGGCGGCGAATAAGGGCCTTAAAAGAAGGGGAAAAAAACAGAGCTTTTGGTTGCAGAAAGGGAAGAAAAAGAAAGAAATAAGGGAAGGAATAGTAGTAGAAGCTAATCTAAGCTAAGCTCACTGGTTGGCAGAGGTAGTATGTATATATATTAATTGCATGTCTCATTTTATTTTTATTTAATTATTTATTTGAGTTTTGAATTTTTTTTATTTTTTTTCCTTTTATATCTCTTTTTTTCATCACTGTAATCACTCATGATTCTTACTCTTAATTAAGGCTCTTTGTTTTTTTGGTAGAAAGGAAAAGAGACATTGAATGTTTATGGTGACAATGACTCGATTTGTTTAGATCGATTTATTATAAGTTTTTAAATTTAAAATAATTTAGAAATACTTTTAGAATACCGTGTTTTTTTAATTTTATATAATATATTAAGAGTTTTTTTTTTTAGAAAAAATGTGTAATTTAAAATGAATGATAAAAAGTTGTGTAATTGTAAAACATTTTGTAAGGATAAAGTGAATATTTTGTAGTGAAATTGTTAATTAATATATAAATGTGTCATTTTTTTGGAGACAGACTAAAAAAAGAAATAAGTTATATGAATTGGGATATTTGAGATGGACTAAAAAGGAAGATAAGTTATATAAAATGGGACATTTGAGAATGACTAAAAAGGAAAATAAGTTATATAATTTGGAACGTTTGGGACGAACTAAAAAGGAAAATAAGTTAAGTATATGAGCTGAGATATTTGAGATCGACTAAAAAGGAAGATAAGTTATATAAATTGGGACATTTGACAATGACCAAAAAGGAAAATAAGTTATATAATTTGGAACGTTTGAGAAAGGAAAATAAAGTATATGAGCTGAGATATTTGAGATCGACTAAAAAAAAAAATTAGTTCTATTAATTTTTACCAAGAAAATAATATTTTGTGTTAAGTAGAAATAGTAAAAATAAGTTAAAATCAGAAGTCAATTTTTCATGACTTGAAATAAGTTAGCAATTTGACAATAGATTATGAATGAAAAGTTAAAATACATCTTCAAATATTTATTTGATTAGATTGTGATGCCTAAAAGTTGATCAAAAAATAGTTTTTATAAGGAAAGAATTTTACTTTTATGTATAAAACTATAATATTTTTTAAAAAAATAAGTTAAAACGCGGTTTTAAGTTTCCTAAATTTTAATTTCAAATTTTATGATAAAATGAGAGTTAAAACAATTTTATTTTTCATTCAAAATCAATCTAACTTATATACGCAATAAAAATTTATAATAGAATAAATAAAATATATTTACTTTTATTTAGAAATTTTAAATTTGAATCCTTCAAAATTCTCAATAGAAAATGTCATTCTTTAATAGGTCTTCAGTGGGGCAAACAGAAAATAATCATGCTCAATATTAATTGTAAATATTAGGTAGTGAACAAAATATAAAAATTTAACTTGCATACAACTATGATAATTATTATATCTTATTATACATAACATAACCTCTTTTTTTTTATGTTACTAATTTGACTGATTACTAAGGATTAGACAATAAGTTATAGTTATTTTTAAGTGATTTAACAATGTAACAATATTATATTTCCACCATCAAAACCTATTAAAGTTACTCAATGAAATTTCTTTTCATTTTAAATAATAAAAAATTATCAGAGGATAATTTATTTAAGAGTATTATTTACATCTAATGATAGTAATAATTAGGCTTACGTCTCTATTGCTTGTTTTGTGGGTGTTTGGTAAAAATAAAGTTTATCGTAGAAGCAATTATCATTCTATGTTTGACTGTCATTTTCCCTTGTGCATGTGATATGCTATTTATTTGTTTTTAATACAAAGAAGATTCCAAAATTAAAGAATTTTTATTTGTTTTAATTTACTTCAATATATAAACGTCACCTACAAGATCTGCGTTCTTTTTTTAATTCTCTATATATTAATAAAATAATAATAACGGTACTTAAATCCATGTTCAAACACTCTAAACACTTTGACTAAAACTTGAAAAATAAGCATGGATATTTTTAAAAAATGATTTATTGAAATCACAAGTTGATTGCATTAAAAAAAATCAAAGTCTAATAATTAGTTATCAAACGTATTTGGATTTGACTCAACTTTAAAAGCTAGTTTAAAATGAAAAATCGTTAAAATTTATATAAGGAAATACACTTAATTATGCTCAGACATTAATAATCTATACGGACGTCTAATATCGATGGTTCAAATATGAAATAAAAAAGTGTCATTGCAACTATCTTTTTTGATGTTTAATTAATTGTCATCCAAATAAACTTAAAGTGGAAATTCATCATACATATTATCCAATTCAATATATAATAACTTTTTGGTGTCACATGTATATACCTTCATTCTACATACGTTATATTTAAGGGTCACAATTTTAGTATGAAACACTAAGACACGTTCTAAGGACACCAAATACTGATTTAAACTTTTCCCATTCTTATAGCATAAAGTTGTGGGAGAAAATATTTCTTAAATACATCAATTTGTAAACTTCAAGCAATATTTTTGTACTACTAGTTGATAAGTACTCCGTCCGCTTCAATTTATTTATCTGGTTTTGACTTGCTGTATAATCTTAGTCTTAACTAAATATACATAGAATATATCAAGATATTTTTGAATCTTATAGTTTTAAATATGTCATGTAAATAAAATTTTAAAAAAATATGTTAAAACAAAAAGAGACGTTTTTTTTAAACGAAAGAAGTGTGTAATAAACAAAAAAAAATTACTTCAAAATAGAAGAACAATTCATGAGAGTATTGTGACTAACACACAAAGGCGCGTTTGTACTCTAAGAAGAAAATGAAGTAGTATAACTAAAGTGGGCCTTAGCACTTAGCTATAAAGCCCATTGTTTATTTATTTATTTGACAAATTATCTAATGTAATTACATTATTAGATACTTTCAAATAATTGTAGTCTGTATTTTATAGTGATATTTCTAAATAATAACAAAACATAGATATCTTTTACATTTTATGGAAAAAGTTCTGATATACTCCTCAATTTTGTTATTTAGAATTGATACACCCCCTGTTATGAAAATGACTTATATATACCTCTACTGGTAGTTAAAAAATTAATTTAGTTTAACTTTTTAATAAAAATTTTAAACAAAATATAATCTCATATGGATATACTTAATCCTCCTTACACATATTTTTTGTTTCAATGACTAATTTGTATTTATTATTTTGATAGTCAAATTTATTTATATTTCACTAATATTCTTGAAAAATTTATTTATGTTTCACTAATATTCTTGTAAAAATTTTATTATAGATGACCCAATTTTTTTCTAAATACAAAAATTAAATTACAATATAGCCGAAAAATAGTTATAAATTATAAATAGCAAAAAATATATTTTAATTTTTTTTCCTTACATTAACGAATAAAAGAAATAAATAAAATAAGAATAAGAAAGAAGTCAAAAAATTAAATTGTATAAAAAGTATTAAGCTATACCTTGAACTTTGCTAGAAGGATCATATATACCCCTAAATGATTATTTTTTTTAAAATTAAAGGTTAAATATCGAAACTTAAAACTCTTTTTTTCACTCCCTTTAAATAAAAGGTATATGTAAGCTTAATTTGTAATGGTAGGGGTATATGTGAACCGTTTGTACAACGATAAGGGTATATATGAGCCACTTTCACAACAAGAGACACATCAACTCCAAATGACAAAGTTTAGGGTTGTATATCAGACCTTTTTCCTATAGAAAATATAACTGATACACAAAACCCTAAATCCGATGCACATTCTTATATGTGCCATGTATATAGTTTCAGTGTATATATATACCAAATAAATCTTACATGTACATGAGTTGACATTTTGCTAAAAAAAAATACCGACACATTGTAGAATAAAAGAAAGTTTGTGACAACAAAAAATAAAAGTATGAAACAAATTAAGTCAAGGGCATTATATTCCAAACGGTATAAATATAGTTAATTAATTTATTATTGAATTATCGATTAACCCATCAAGAATAAACCTCAAACTATTAAGAATCAATAACCCGATAATAAAAAATATCAAACCCGTTAATCCAATAACAAATTAGCAATAAATTAATTATTTTTTCACATTTCAAATTATAGATTTTAATTCAATTTTAAATACTTTTATATATAAGAAATAATTTAAGACAATATGTACATTAGAATTGTCAATATAAGTCAATTCAATTTATTCAAACTTACTCGCATAGACTTTGAAATTTGACGAATCAGATCACGACATCGGGTTCACTCATTATGGGTTCACTCATTATGTTAAGATGATATTCACTTGCAACAAGAAATTGTGACTACAAATTAAACCAACACTACTAAGAAAATTGTATATTACGTTTCATAATTAATTGACTATGCGTAAATAAGCACAGTAGCCGGCTGCTGCACGCCGTAAAAGGTGAACACGCGAACCATCAAAGCCTCTTAGCCCCACTTCACCGCCGGCTAATTTGGCTGTTAAATTGGCCCATTCAATCGGCGTTTTAGGGACCCTACCCGCAAGCCACATTACAATTTTCACCTTTATTATAATTATTATTAATTTCTTCCCCTTTATGTATAAAAAAAAGAGAGGAGTTTCCAAAATTAGAAAGACTTTGAAATAGAATAAGATAAAAATAGTTATAGTTTATCAATTACTATAGCGGTATGTTAGAGGAAAGAGAGAGGTGAGGAAGAGAGGACAAAGAGTAGAGAAACAAATTGTATTTGTTTATTTGTCAGATAGTTGTATGTAGGGGTGTTTATGGGTTGGTTTGGATCGATTATTGATCAAAATCAAAATCAGATTAACTTAATCGATTTTAAAATTATCAAATCAAACCAAATCAAATATTGTATATATTTATCGGTTTGGTTGTTATCGATTTTGGTTCGATTTGATTTGGTTATTCGATTATTAGTCCTAGACGGAAAAAAAAAACAATTCATTCAAAACATTAAAAAAAGAGACAATAATCTATTTAAAACCAAAACATACCTAACCCAAATAAAAATATGTTTTATCAACGATTTTGTTTAATTTTTCGATTTAAATCAGTTTTTATCTAAACTGTGAACAATCTTATATATCAGTGGCGGAGCCAGAATTTTCAATAAGAGGGTTCAAAATTCGTAGAAATAGATACACAGAGTAGCTGAAGGGGATTCGACATCTATTATATATACATAAAATATTATTTTAATCATATATAAATAGTATAATTTTCCGTCGAATGGGGTTCGGATGAACCCCTTCCACCAAGGTGGCTCCGCCCCTGTTATATATATATATATCAATGATTGTATATATATATATATATACCCGATAAAATAGATATTATTACTCTTAATTAATTTGCGTCATGTTTACCTTTAATTACTCCTAGTATTTATTACATTATTTTCCCTAAAAGAGATTTAGCACCGGTTCTTTATTGCTACTTTCCGCTTCTTCCTCAACCATTTTATTTTTTTTAAAAAAAGAAATGTTCATAAGAATTGATATATTATGTATTATAATTATAAAATATGGGAATATAATTTTATCGGATCGGTTCGATTAAATCTTCCGTTTTTCTTTTGAACAAAATCAAACCAAAGGTTATTCATTTTTAAAAATGTAAAACTAAGTCAAACCATATTCAAATAAAAACGGTCTAATTAATCGATTTGATTTATTTTTTTAATTTTGATTTATTTTTTATCCAAAAATTGAACACTCCAAGCTATCACAATGGCGTAACGACATGTGTTCAAAGATGTCTCTTTAAGAAAAATTGTATTTTTAATAGAAACAAATTAGTTTTATGTATATATTATATATTGATGTTTTTTTTATTTCTTCGTGAACTTATTTATTTATATTTTGATATTTTGGCTCCAGCATTGCTAAATGTTTTTCAGGTTCTAAATTACGTAAAAGGTCTTCCCTTATTTATTTTCTTTGCACTCACTACCCAACAACTCATCCTCAACAACCAAAAAATAAAATAAATTAATAAAGGCCAAGACTAGGGCTACAATTTAGTACAAATTATTAACATTATAACTCGATTGCAATCGACAAGATTAGAATAATTGAGTACACTCCCTTTTGTAAGTAAAAAATACAAAATGAAAAATATTAAGAAAATATATAGAAATTTTCTAGAAGGTGCAAAGTTTAATTAATATGAACACTTGGATCAAGCAATAACCAACTACACTTTCAAACTTCAAATTCACACATCTTTAATTCTAGTTTAATAAGTATGCAATTTCCTATTTTTGCATGGAGAAAACATGTCCTATTTTTAAATTTTTTTTTTTTGGATTTGTTAAAAAAATATACAAATGTTTTAGTCAAATTAAAAGATATTCCACAACACTCTTTTTCCCCTTTCCTTTTCCCTTTTCCCAAATTCCACAAAACTTTCCTAACATTGCAAATTAATAAAGCAATGCCCACGGACCATATATACATAAGCACAAATAAATAGAAATAACTAAGGTACATGATAATTGATTTTTTTGCTATATAAAACTTTGGGGGATCACAATGATGTCCTAAACGATAAACTTCTTATGTGGGGTTTCAACTTTATCTTTTAAGATTTAAATTATATATATTTATTGATAAAGACAAATAATTGTGTATCACAGACTAATCGACACTTTTATCTTTTCGTATTTTTACTAATAAAAAAATATAACGATAGCTAAGAGAGAGCTAGAGTGAAATACTTATAGCGAGTAAATAAGGATTTCACTTTCAAATAAAATAATACAGATTATAAAAACTATATAAACATGGTCTAACCTCTTCTTTGCATTGTTAATACATAAAATGATACATAGTGTTTAATGTTTATAAATCGAAAAAGTGGTTCATAGCAATCTTTAGCATATTATTATAATTATTATTTTGGGAATTTCATTGAAGCCAAAAAGAATTAAAAGGATCTAGTGGGGGGATTTTAATTTGACCCTTTTATTAAGGTGTGCAAGTTGATAATTATTGTTTATATATTTATGTGTGTCTCCTTTTTATTATTATATATGATAATATAATGAAATGATGTTGTCAAATATAGGCAAAATATGGTGGTGGTGGTGGGGAGTGGCCGGCCGCCGTAGTGTGGTGGCGATGGTGGATTTTCTTTTTGTCACATTTTATTGTTTTAATGGAAATATATGTCACATAAATTCCATACAAAAACCCCACGTTTGCCCCGTTCAAACGGGATTTTGTCGACTTTTTTTAAATTTCCACAATATTTTCAACCCACTTATTATTTTTATTAAAAGAAAAAAGGGAACATTTTTATTACATCAAAATTAAATCTTTTAGTGGAACTCTTATCATGAATATATTTTTTATTTTTTTATTATTAGGTCCGACAAAGAAAGCATTTGGACTTATCTATTAAAAAACCTTTATCAATTCCTTCATTTATCATACAAATTCAAGTTTTAATTTTCTTAGGACAAAAAAAAAACTACGAAAATTAATATACTTAGGCCAAAAGTATATTAATGGAGTCATTTCGTATAATCGATATTAAAATTAAGTATTAATGGAGTCATTTCGTATAATCGATATCAAAATTAAGTAATTAGTATCAGAATAAGGTATTTTTGTAAAACAATAAAAATAATTAGCTATTTTCTTGTCTTGCCTGGTTAACTAAAATATTGTTCAATTTTTTTTTTTCAATGATGACAATTATTGTTTTTGCAATTTTTGAGAAATTAAAATGATTTTTTAAGGGGTAATGTAAGTGGGAGAAGCAATGATTAAGGCATGGATTTATAAACCACGAAGGGATTAAAATTCGGAAAAATGTTTCCATCGTTGGCATCTATGTGGGTCCCACTAATTACCACTTGTGTTTTTACTAATCCTTAAATGGACACTTGGATCTGACCTAGGAGAATTACATTTCACATCGAACTCCATATAGATAGTATCTTCTGATCTTAAACTCAGAAATTACTATCGTTAAGTTCAAATTATGAGTGTAGTAGTTTCACTCGTGAACCTTAAGCTACCTCAATGCATAAGATATACATAATTCGGCTCTGCTACATTAATATATAATTCGAATTAACTTTCGCTCTCGATTGAAAGAGTCTCCAATTATTCCTTTTTTATTTTAGTTTTTTCAGTGTTAGGGTTGGTGTTAAGATAGATCCGTAAATTGTATACTAATTTGAGGTAGTTTGACAGTTGATTAAAGTTATGAAAGTATAATTAGTAATATAAAATTAGTTTCAAGGAAAACTATGTATTGTTTTATGAGTATATATTAGTTTATGTAGTGTTTAGTTATTCATGTATTACTTATTCCACCTTTTTATCTTATAAAAATGATACATAGATTCTCTTTCAGCCTCACCAACGATCCCGACTTGAGGTATGACCTTGATCTAGAACACGACTCTCGATCGTTACCCAAGACCCAACATCAAACCGAGGTTCGATTCTCAGATTTGGGGTTCAGAGTAGAGTTCTGAGTCGGGATTGGGAGTCGTATCCTTGGTTAGTGTTGGGTCTCGAGTTCTGAGTCAAAATCGGAACTCGAGTTTCATGTTGAAGTCGGGAGTCAAGTGGATTATGGTTAGGATCAAGAGTCGGTTCAAGTCCCGAGTTAGGGTCAGGGTCTGAGTGAGGAGTTGTGTTCCAAGTTAGGATCAGTATCCAATCCCAACCCTGACCAAAGAGTCGATCCTAACCTATTTTGAGACTCGACCCAGAAACTGACTCGACTCCAACCCTAAATCAACTCTCGAATCTAACTTGAATCGGACCGATCCCAATCTCAACTCCCAATTATAATCTTTTCCATATTATATTATTTTTGGATTATGTGTTGTATTATTTTCTCATACTACGCCCCAATTTTGCTAGGATAATATATTTTTTTTACTAAACCAGAAAATAAAAAAACTTATTTTTTAGAAAAAAAATATATTTTTCTTTAGGTCCCAAACACATCCTAAGTCTAAGTTGAAAGTTGATTGGACCTAGCTAGTGTTGTGTAAGTTGAACATGCTCACTTAATTACTCTATCTTGAAGTTTATCATTTTAATAATAATTTGAATTAATATTCCTATAGCGGTAGTTAATTAATGGCAACATCTAAATTCCACCAAAAATAACAAAGAGCCCCTAAAGTCTATACTGACACTGGATTCAATGACAATTAACTAATGCTGGTAAGAACTTTATTCCTTTTTAATTACTATGTACATATTTATTGTCGTTAAAAGTTGTTTTTGTTATAGTAATATATATTAGTGTTGATAATAATATTAATAAAAATTATTGACGTAAACTCATAGCTAACACACTCAATCTGCCACTGATCTTGTATTTGACTCTGGGCACATTAACATGTGAATTTTTTTCTTCCAATATCGTATGTATAATTATTTCCCCCCCAATATATGAGATATCACTCCCATCACCTGTCCCAATAAATAAGCTTTGGAGTAGTGGGCAACATATTGTTGGTAAGAAATTTATTAGTCAAAGATTTCACTTTTTAAGTCTTTAGATATTACCAACTTCTACTTATACATAGTTATAATAATTATGACTAAATTGCATGGGTTAGGTTACGTCTAATTATATATCTTCAATAATTCCCTATCCCTCACACTCACACTTTGATTGTTGAAGCATCCTAAGAATATGACAAAACCCTTTCAATGATTTCAAAGAGCCTTTTTACCTTCTCAAGTTAAGGATAAAGTCTGTATAGAGTATAGACGTACACCACTCTTCTCGGCCTCTCTGCCTTCGCAAGGTAGGAATCAGAGAAGGTCCATGTACACACTTTACTTGTAGAATTACATTGAATATACTATCGTAGTTGTAAAATCATTTTTATTTTTGTATTTTTTTACTACAAATTTTCTTTTTTGCACTTAAAAAGTTGAAATTAACATATAAGAAATTTTAAAAAGGTCATTTTCTTCTATTCAAATATATAAATAGTCATATAGTACTATATTTATATTTCATTATTAAGGTTATGGTAATTCTAAGCTTGAGTCATTGATTTATTTGAGTACCACATCGTATTAGGTGAAAGTATTTGATATAATATGTTTTTTGCTTTTACTTGTAAGTCATAGGGGGATAAAAAATTCCATAGTTGGAGATACTTTATGGCTGTTAAACACAAAGATTATTTTTTATTTATTTATTTATTTATTTATTATTTTCAAATAATATAAATGTTGGATTCAATATTTTTTCTTGAGAAGAAAAGGTGTACAAGGGTGTTGATTATGGGATGCTTTTAGCATCAACGTGCACAACTAAAATAATGAAAAGAATAAAATAACGAATCTTTAGATATACATTGAAATTAATTATAAAAAAAAGTGATAGGTGTGTAGGGTACACAAAAAGGATTATTAGGGTCCAAATTAAAGTGTTTACTCTAATGACGGAAAATGCCTTTTGAAGTTTTTGGTTAGTGCACATATAATTAACTTTTAATTTGGTCTTTGATAGTTAATACTCTATATAATACTCAAGTCCCTTTCTTTATATACTTCTCTAGGCAATTGGCATTTACCTTTTTCACTTCTAAATTGTTGTCAACTTTATTTTCCCCTTTTATCTCTTAAAAAACCTCTTAATAATATCGATATTCTAAGTTATGTGATAATGTTTGTCTATTTAAAAATTGTAAAAAGAAAAGAATAAGTTATAGGAGTAAATATTCGTGTCATTATAGATCATCTTATCATGAAGGACATATCAAAGAGAAAGACTGACAGATTTGTAGACGGATAAACATTCACAAAAAGAATGTTCACAACAATTTAAATGTTTAATACTATGCATCAACAATGTTTGCTTTGGTGAGAATACTAAATAAACGAAAACAATCTCTTATGATCACTTATAAATTCAATTTTTTTTTTTAAATTTCGTATTTGTAAAAAATGAATATAAAACTGTTTTTTTTCCGCAAAAGATTACAAAACCAAATCTAGGGTATTGTTGTTGCTATCTTTTCTAGTGGAAATTTTGATTGATTAGCATATACATATCGAAGTCTTATTCTTGAAAGGTATAGTTTTTCTTTCTATCTTTCCCTAATAATTAAAAATCAACGATCATATTTGCAAGTAGGGGTGTTCGTGGTTCGGTTTGGATCGGTTATTGATTAAAATCAAAATTAAATCAATCTAATCGGTTTTTTAAATTTCTAAAACCAAACCAATTCAAACAAAAAAAATAACCATCTGTTTGGTTATTGTCGGTTTGGTTCGGTTTGGTTCAGTTTTTCTAGTTTATTCAGTTGGAAAGTAATATTTTTTTATTAGGACGTACGTATCTCGATAGACACAAACACTAAGTACATGAACAATCTACAGAAAAACTAATATCATTTCAGTCAAGTAATTAAGCAATATTAGAGTTATCATTAGATGAACAAAGTGATTCATTTAAGATAAGGTGTGACTATTTTATATGAAGTACAGTAAGTAAAAACTAAAATGAATTTTGTTGAACTTGGATTTGAGATTGTTATACCTTGGCTAATGTGTTGGGCTTGAAAAAATGATAAAGTTAAAAACTTAAGTTAATTAAAATTTAACCAAATATTTTTAATTTATTTATGAATAATATATAAATAATTATAAAATTTATATATCTAATTTATCGGTTCGATTTAGTTATTTTTGCGGGTGTTTTCTAGTAAAACCAAAATCAAACCAAACCAAATAGTATCGATTTTCAAAATTTAAAAATCAAACCTAACCAAACTAAACCATATATCGATTTTTTAATCGATTTGATTCAAATTGCGATTTGATTTGATTGTTAACCACAACCATGAACGGCCCTATTTGCAAGGATGCAATTTTCGTCAAGAAATTTATGTTGGATTGCAAGTTGCAACATATTTAATAGATTAAATTTAAAAAAATATATACATTTGAAATTGAAAGACTTTATGACATGATACTTTAATTTACGTTCAAGAGTTATGGCTTTTGGACTATCAAACATTCTATCTTGTATGGATCACGTCTATCAATTGCAAGTTACAACCATATTTAATTATTGAGACTTTATTATCTGATTAAATTAGAAATTTATTTATATATATCTCCCGCAAATAATATTAATTATGTGAAGTATCTTTTTGTTTTTTTAGAAAATGAATCTAACATTTGTGAATCCAAAAGTATTATATGTTTTTAAGATAAAAAGAAGCCTCAAGCAACTAGTGTTTATTATGCAAAGCACATAATAAATTTTTCTGATAAGATTAATATTATTAAGACAATTTTGATTACTACAACTTAATTTTAAAAAATCAATTTTAAAGGGGGGAAAGTTGAAATTAATTATATTTGCAAGGGAGATAATACTTTGAAAAAATAAAAATTAACGATAAATGAATCTTGTAGCTAAAAAAATAAAATTAGCGGTTTATCCTATTCAACGACGTATTAGTGATGGATTATCAATAAAGTTTGTTAGCTAAAAATAATTTAACGATATATTTGCGATGAAGTTAATAACTAAAAAAAATAATATAGAATCTTACTTTAGTAATTCAAAAAGAGGAGGATTTTGAGTAAAAGTTGTCCACAAATTAGACATAAAAGAGTATATTATAATATATAAAAGTCTAAATCTCAAAAGGAATAATATATAAATCTTGATATCATTATTGATGACAAATGACTTGACAAGTAAAGGGTATTCAGAGGAAGTGATAAACTTAGTGCTAGTTTTAATATTTGGACCCATTGAAATTGACCCCTCAATTTAGTCAGAATATTACTTTGCACCAAACTATCATGTCAAAAACTTCAAATAGGTCCCCACTATCAACCTATTATAAATTTAGTGCTTACAAAGTTATTGCCTTCAACCCTTAAATCATTTTCAGTAATTTAAGCATTAATCCTTTCATACTTGAAAATGAAATTTGGATTTCTAGGTTTATTCCTTTAATTTAACTTCATATGCATTTTCATTGTTAAAATTCGATGAAATTAATTAATCTTTGATATCTCTGTAATAATCATTATTTATAATGATATATAACCAATGGTCAAGTTTTTCTGACTTTCACATTATATTTTATATTAGATACGTGCATACTTAATCTAAGTATACACGTTAGTTTGGCCCGAATGTAATGAATAGCCCTCAATGTCGCGACATATACACACGATGGCATGCTAAGGTGAAGCCAAGTAGGGTCAAATTTCGATGTGATTCATCTGAATCTCCCGCAACAGAAAATTATATTATTAATGTACGATTTAAATTATTTTATATATATAAAATTTTTTTATATTTTGAACCCCTTAAGTGAATATTTTGACTGTCATTGGTGGTAGATTTGCTCTTGGCCCTAATTGATGTTGTGGATACTATTCCAAAAAGGCTAGAAAACATTTCTATCCTTTTTTTAGTTTTTTGAATATTGATAAATCCTGAATTTTTATCCTTATAATGTTTGATCAAGCACATTGAATCTTTAATTATTGATATGCGTGTTTTGATTCGCTTCACAAATTTAATGAACTTTTAAGAGCTAAGTCATATAATTATAGATGTGCTATGTGAAATTTGTAATATTAAAAATAATTTGACTAACATGAACATAAAGGGATAATAAACATACATTTTAGTTCATTAAAGATTAAACGTGTTCACACAAAATTTCATGGACTGAACTTGGAGTTTTTAATAATGGAAGGACCAAATTTCAATATGCTGAAATTAAAAAACTAAAGGTAACTCTGTCCATAATTTTTAAATATCAAGTTCACGAACAAAAATTACTTAAAAGTAAATTGTACGTAGAAATCATGTAATTTTCTTTTAACGTTGTTCATATTTGTATGGTAAAAGGATCAATTTTTGCCTAGAACTATGTAAAATAACATAAATTTGTCTTCTACAAATTAAATATATTTTCACTATTTCTGATCAAAATCAAATATATCTCTAAAATATATGAAAATGAACAAATTTGCTATCATTTTTAAGTGGTAAGTCTAATGAGATTAACAAGCGATAAAAGGATGGGGACTCTTTGATTAGCATTTGATGATGTCACATGTCACACAACTAAGAATCAAATTTGTAAAGAAAAATAAATTTATTTTTGTTATAGTTTAAGAACAAATTTAATCCTTTCACATAAATCAAAATAAATTTATCAAAATAAATAACTATATATATGTATATATATATATATATATATTAGATTTTTTAATCTTTTTTTGTGTGTGCTTAATTGAATTAGCACATTTTTGGCATCATGATGATGTAAACATAAGTCAAGAGGATTGAGCTTTAAACCTTTTCTTTTTGTTCTCTTTTTGTTGTCATTTTAAATTGTGACGCGTGCGTAGAGAGGAAAAAGAATAAATGATCCAAAAACAAAGATTTAATATAGTGAGGTCAATGGAATAAAAAGGTGAAAGTTGTGGGCTTTCTCGAATAATAACTTTAAATCATGACTTATTTATTTAATATTAAAAATAAAACTTATAACTAATCAATATGGTGATTTTCTTTTTTGGATAAGTTAAGTTGGAAAAGGGAAAAAGATAGGGTCATTTTATTCTTTAGAATCTTTTATCTCCAATTGTTTTAGTGGGGGTAGGAGAAAAGATTTATAAATTGATGATTTATGGAATCCCCTAAAGTACCTCTTCCACTTGGAAAATTGGAAAATTGGAAAATAAGAATTACATACTGAATTAATGAGATAACATGATATTCAAGTGAATGAAAATCTATTATAAAGGAGAATTCTTTTCTTTTTTTACAAACCGATAATTTGAATCGAAAAAAAATTATTAGTTTATTATATTGGGTTGTTGGTTTAGCGGTCTTGATAACAGTTTTGATTTTTTTTTGGTTATCGGGTTATCATTCTTAATGGTTTGGGATTTTTTCTTAGACGGATTAACCAATAACCCGATAGTAAATTAAATAATTATATTTATACTATTTTTTATATAAAGTCCTTAACTTAGATTTTGATTTCCTACTTCTGGTTGTCTCAAACAATTGGTTATTCTACAATGTAAAAGTATTTGCATTTGAGCAAGATGTAACTTGTGAACTCATGTGCATGATTTATTTGGTCTGTCACTTTGTTTCTAAGTGATTTTCAATATTTTTTTTGGTCAAATCTTAACGGTTAAACCGATAACGATAAAAAAACGATAAACCAATAACCGATAAGCCAATATCTTAATGTTTCTATAACAATTTAGCATCTCTACAAACCGATAATCAATAAGCCAAACCAATAAACTTTAAAACCGAACCGATCGATACGCAGCTCTAATGCACATCATAAATAATTTGTCTACTAATAGAGCTCCTTAGTTTTTCTTTATCAGCAACTTTCACATATATAGCAACACAAAAATCATATTTGTATGTTATAGATATAGTTTGCATAATTGCGCTCCATAGCAACTTTTTGTTTGCTATGCCTATTTCGCTATACATATATGCAAAAGAAGCAATTGTATAATCTATTTCGGTATACATATACAAGAAATCAATTGTATAATCTGTGTTTGTATAAATCGAGAAAGAGAGAAAGACAAAAGAAAACTAGGCAAGAAAAGATCATATTTGTATAATCATTAGTGTATAGGACAAAGACACACATTTATATTTAATTTGTATATATAATTTTCTCTCGCTTTATTCAAACACAGACGCAATGTATACATTTGTGTTTGTATAATAAAGTGAGAGAGACGAGTGAGAGCTGCAGAGGAGGAGTGGGACAAAAATATATGTATATATATACAATTTTCTCTCGCTTTATACAAACGCAAACACATTTATACATTTTTGTTTGTGTAAAAAGCGAGAGAGGCGAGCGAGACTGCCCAGCGAGAACGAGAGTGGCGAGCGAAGTTCACCCCGGAGAGAGGCGAAATAGCAACAGTTTGCTACGGAATACAATTAAATCAAATTATGATTATAACATTTAATTTGAATTAATAGCTTGCTATTATATACAATTTCCCCTCTCTCTATTTATGTTGAAAGATTTGCAAATCATCCACAAGTAATAAGTCGTTGTAGCCAATATTATTCTATAATATTGTGTCGTATTGTTTATATCTTTCATGTATGTTAGTGCTTTCTGTGTTTTTTCATGTCACTTTTGTCACGATTTTAATCTGTTGCGAGTGATATTCATATTAAGAAAATCTCTTATAGGAGAATTAAGAATAACTAATAATCGATTTTTAATTAACTCTATATCTAAAATAACAGTTTAAGCAAAAGAAATGAAGATTCATATTTAAAAATCATAGTGTTAAACACTTGCGAAGTATTCCCCAAAATTAGAAAATTGTGTATACATAGTCTAGAATAAAGGGATGTAACCCTCAAAACAAATAACCAATTCTAAAGAGTCAGAGTCTGAATCGATGTATTAATTAAGACAATAAGGATGAATCTGTGAAACCCGGAGGAAGTAGCTTACTCTTGAATTCAGATAATGTGGGAATCACAGGTAAAGTTGCGAAGCACCCGCCTGGTCGTGTACTCAACAAAGAAATAACAAGTGTAGTATTAGTACACAAACCACAATGCACATCAACAAAGTCAACAATACAACAAGACTCTCAATCATCAATCCAAACTTAACGTACATTAACATGAAACGTATCTCAGTACATGATCACAAACAAATTCACTTCACTTAAGAACTTAATATACAAGAGAATAATCAAACATGTAACAAACATGGTGTCCGAACCAATCAATAATATTTTATACCAGATATGATATTCGAGCCAACCTATAATATGTAACAAACGTGGTACCCAAACCAATCGAAAGATATCCCATATCAAATTATGTGATATAGCAAATTGATAATATGTACTAGACATGATTTCCAAGCCAATCAAAAGATATCCTATACTAGAGTGGTACAAATATATTGAATATTAAATTGAAACTAGTACATACAATTAAATGAAACTTGAAAAGTACTGTTAAATATCACATGTAATGATGCAAATTCAGTGGACATTTAAAGGTGAATTTCAGATTATAATTTGGAATAAAACACAAATATCCCCTCAATCTAAGCTCAAAATTTCAGAGACACACTTATACTATACTAAGGTCTTATTATCTCCCTGAATTTATTTTATTAATAATTTTCTACCCCTTTTCGGCCTACACGACACTATCTTGTGGGATCAACGTTGATTGACTTTTTTTTTCAAGTTAGTGCCACGTAGGCCAAAAAGGGATAGAAAATTACTTATAAAATAAGTTCAGGGGGTAATAGAACCTTAGTATAGTATAAGTGTATTTTCGAAATTTCGGGCATAAGTTGAGAGAATACTTGTGCATTTTCCCTTATAATTTTGAATAAGTGTTTTAATATATAATTGGAACTATAATTTTAAATTTATAGTGAAGTATCTGAAATTATAATTTTTATTCTAATTTCTCTAAAAATTAGGATTTCAATTTTTAAGTCATCATTTTCTTAACTATATAATTTAGTATAAGTTAATAACTTGTAAAATACCTTCATATTTTAAATTTGTAAGAAAAAGATTCATGTTCGGTGTGGAGAGATAGTCCATATCAAAATTGTTTCAATAAAATTTGGGGTCTAAAATCATATTTCGTACAAAGATCTTAATTTTTTTTCTAGTTGATGTATATCAATGGAGAGCGTGAAGTGGGCTGTTTTGTTAAGCATAAGGCAAGGCGTAAGCCTCGAGACAACCCTATGGATCAATATAAATTTTCAATGAAAATATATAACATAAAAGTAGAATAATAAAATTTGGTTCGAGAAATTGAAAAGTTAATATAATAATATTGAGTGTTACACTGAATTTAATAAGTTATTATGATATTCAAATAGTATTACTTTGAAATTTGAAAAGGACCAAGCAATAAATATGATATTTTTGTGAACACACAAACAACAATGATTTTTTCATAATACAGAAGGTCCGACTGTTTGGCAGACGTAAAAATATTTAATATTAACGTAGAAAATATGTAAGTTCATATTAATTGTCAAGATATAAATGAGCTCATAAAATGGATAGTCATGTAAGAAAAGGTACTATAATTACCTAAAAGCTATTTCATTTCTCAATTATTATCACTATACTATATAAAGTAAAAAGAAATTATATATTTAAAAATTTCATTTTAAATTTGACAATATGAGAGAGTGTCCGTAAATAAATTGAGGCTCTAGCTCTTTGCTTTAGTAGCCTTATAGTCGAGCCGATCCTAGTCCGTACCATATGAAATGATTATATTAAGAGCAACTTTCATATATAGCAAACATAAAAATCATGTTTGTATGTTATAGCTATAGTTTGCATAATTGCAATCTATAGCAAATTTTATGTTTGCTATGGTTATTTTGTATAATTCGCTACAAGCACTCATTTTATACAAATTGTTCAGTTTTGTATAAATTTATTTATATATTGTAATTTATATAATAAAATCTGAATTTGTATATTTATAAGTGTATAGGACGAATATATATGTATTTTTATTTGTATATATATTTTTCTCTCACTTTATAAATACAAACACATTTTATACATTTTATACCAAACTGTATAAAATGACTAATTGTATATCAAAAATGGCTAATTGTATACCAAATCAGATGACAAGAAAATGGGATATTTGCTACAAATTACAATTAAAATAAACTATAGCTATGATATTTAATTTGAATTTATAATTTGCTATTTCATACAATTTTCCCTTATATTAATAACAAATTACTACTATTGTTGGGGAGCATATCTTTATAAAATCATTCTTATTTAAAAATTTATAATTATAAATATTTATATATAAAAGGAACATAGAGATATACGATATTAATGCATTGTCTTATGATATTTTGATATCTTGGATGAATCATGATTTACATGTCTAGTAGGATTGTGTAAAAATGAAGAAATTTGATAGTTTTCACAACTTATGAGGTTTTCATGTTTATACTTCCTCGAATTGAATTTTTTTCTTTTTTCACTTAACACGAAATTTAAGAAGTATGTAGAAGATTTTTAAATTTTATGATCTTAAATTAATGATATGTCAATTATACCAAAACATTCCTCGATCTTATGATTTTAAATATGTCATCTGAAAATATTAAATTAAAAAATTACTAAGAAAAAGAAAAAGTTTTTCACTCCTCCAACTTTGTTATTTATTTCTTATTTTGTATCTAATACCCATATTAGAATTTGCTTAATTTAAATTGGATCTCATTCAAAAAATAGTACTCCTTATCAAAAAAAAAGTTCATAGTCAAAATTCAAAGCTGAATATGTACTCCTGACCACTATGTCAAGGGTTCAAGATCGATAAATAGATTTTTTTTTGAAATTAACAATCCATTCACTCACTACAAGAAAAATATAAATTACATGAAAATTTTCTTAAAAATTCATAGAAAACTGATTTTTTTACAAATTTTTATACTAATCTTCAAAAAAATCCAAGTGTAAATTCACATTTTTCTAATATAGTTACCATACTATATTCTTTAATGCACCAACTCCATTATATTATTGACTTTGACTTAGATATATAGAGTTTGATTATTCCAATATTGGTTTTTATTGTAATAAGTGTGTGAAATCTTTTAGATACTGAAATAGAAAGAGTGGGAGGAGTAAAAAGGGTAATAATTACAAAGAGCATGGGATTTAGTTCAAAATGTCAGATGCTTGACTTTATAGATACATAAGCATGTGAAGTATGTTGGGTTTGTTTGTGGCACATTATATTATGTCCATTTTACAGACACAATAAGTTAGTATAAGATTATTACAAAAATATATTGTATATTAATTTTGTGCAACTATATGTGATAGTATTGCTTATTTAACACTGAAGTTTCCAATTCAATTGATTGAATAAATGACAAAATATGTCTCCACTACCTAGCTAGTGTTACAATTTCAAATATGATTTCTTTCTGATGAAATCTGCCTAATTGAGTCTCTTGTCTACCCATCAATGTTGGCCTGCACATAAGTAAATGTATGGCTCTCACTGCACGCCTCAAAAGAGGTGGCTGCATTAATAACCAAAATAACAAATAATATGATCATCGTATTCGCAACAAAATAGTATGATAGTCGAAATATAAAAAGTAACAAAAATCGAAAGATAAGGAAATGTAGGAACAATATTACATCTACTAATACAAACGAATAACAAGATATTGTATTTTTATCTGCTTACCTTCTACTTTAATTCATGTCCTTTTCAGTCTCCTATCTAAAAGTCATGTCATTAGTAAGCGTGTCATATTTTATCTAATTATATTTTTTCGATCTATCTCTATCACTCATGAAACTATCCTTAGCCAACCTCTCAGACCTCTGCATTATAGTTTCCCACTTCTTGTATTTCACAAAAGTGACTCCCAAATAAACTTGCCTATCGAAAATGACCATCTCAACTTTCGAACATGCCTATCCAAAATAATCACATGCTCAACTTGCATTGCAATCATCAAAAAGTTTATTATAATTTTACCTGATCTTAAATGTAGATCCAAAATTAATGTGTTTCAGCAATAATATATCTTGAAAAACACAAATTATTTATGATATCGAGTATTTTCTCCAAATGGTTAATGGTACAATGATTGTATTTGTATTTTTAACCGAGAGAAGTATAATGAATATCCTTAAATTTGGTGCGAATGATAAGTTTAATCTTTGAATTGTTGACAATCTTAAAAACACATTTTTACTTGACTAGCTAAACTTAAATACAACCTCGATGTTGCAACCTGAGTGAAATACATCCTTAGATTCTCGTCAAGTTTAGAGGCGTTTACAACACTTCTCTCGACTTTTTACTAAGAGTCTTATGCTTTCACAAGTGTTAGAGACCACTTGTCATGTCAAACGATGCCCTGAGCGGAAATGACCAAATTTGTCATTCTACGTGTGCTATAGTCAAAGGATTTTTTGGAATACGTGATCCCGACGGATTTTGATCGAATATTTTGTGGGCGTTCGCTAAGACCTTATCAATGGCGTGAGTTGGTCCAGAGGGGCAAACATCTGCATTTTCAAGTTCAAATGAGGTCTAGAGCGGGAATGACCAAATTGATCGTTTAACATGTGCTATAGTTCATGGGTTTTCGGTGATACGTAATCCTGGCGGATTTTTGGTTGATTTTTTTTTGGGGCGTTCGATAAGAACTTATTAATGGCGTGAGTTGGTCCCGAGGGACAAACATCCGCATTTTCAAGTTTAAACGAGATCCAAAGAGGGAATCACCAAATTTACCATTTTACGTGTGCTATAGTCCATAGATTTTTGGGGATACATGATCTCGATGGGTTTCTGGTCGAAATTTTTTGTAGGCGTCCTTTAAGACCTTATTAATGGCGTGAGTTGGTCTGGAGGGGCAAAAGTCTGCATTTTCATGTTCAAATGAGGTCTAGAGCGGGAATGACCAATTTTACCATTTTACGTGTGCTATAGTCCATGAATTTTTGGTGATACGTGATTCCGACAGATTTTTGGCTGAGCTTTTTTGTGGACATCTGTTAAGACCTTATTAATGGCGTGAGTCAATCCCGAAGGACAAACGTCCGCATTTTCAAGTTCAAACGAGGCCCAAAACGGGAATGACCAAATCTACCGTTTGACGTATGCTATACTCCATTGATTTTTGGTGATAGGTGATCATGATGGGTTCTTGGCCAAAATTTTTTGTGGGCATCCATTAATACCTTATTTATGGCGTGAGTAAGTTCCGAGGGATAAACATATGCATTTTCAAGTACAAATGATGTCCAAAATGGGGATACACAAATTTATCATTTTATGTGTGCTAAAATCCATGAATTTTTGGTGATACATAATTCCAATGGATTTGATCTCCAGTAAAACACTATTAATGGCGTGAGTTTGTCTCGAAGAGTAAAAGTCCATATTCTCTAGTTCAAACAAGGCTCAAAACGAAATAATTATTATACATTTTGGAAGTCACTTCCATGATATATGGATTTTCACTAGAAATTTCATTGATGAGTGATAAAACTTTGTTTGAAGAACTAATAAAGTAGCTACGACAACAGCTACGACAACAGGGAGTTGTTCAGATGGTAAGTATCCTTCACTTTCAATTTTAAGGTTGTGAGTTCGTGTCATCAAGAGAGAAAAATATTGAAACGCCTTGGAAAAAGGGTAAAATAAAATAAAATAAAAGTATTTACTTTAATTAGAGCTACTTAATTAAAGTGGTTAATTCTAGCAGTCTAATTCAATTAGTATGACTTGTTTTAAAATTTTAATAGGACTAGATTTTAGAAAATGCACTAATTATAATACCATGTTCTTTTTTCCTTGTTTCACTATATTAATCATGGTTTAAAATGATCGTGTATTTATATAGGAGATAAGAGTTGATTAGAGAAAGGATCTATAAAAATGTTTTTCATCAAATATTCAAACTTTCACAAATAGCCACTATAATAAATTTAATTATGCTTTAAAGTTATAGTTTGTATATTTACGAGTTGTAGCTATATTTTAAGCTATTTCATTTGTATAATTCAAGGATTTGTATAATTCGTATGTTTGTATAATTAGCGGATATATTTGTATAATTCAGTTATTTTTGTATAAAATCAAAATAACAAATTTATTACAAATACAAACATCAGAAGTGTAAATAATTATACAAATTTTGAATTATACAAAAGTCATTCAAATTCCAAATTATACAAACGTGCGAATTATACAAAATTAAAAACCGGGCCACATAATTATAGCGAACAATAAGTCGCAAATTGTAATTAAGATAAACTATATATAACTATATTAAGTAACTAATTAATATAGAATTGCTTGTACGCGTAATTTTCGCTATTATTTATACTTTAATACCCATAGAGAATCGAAAATATCTCCAAGAATGACTTTGAACTATATTTAGAGCCCGTTTGGATGGGCTTAAAAAAAGTAGCTTTTAAAAAGTATTTTTGAAAGTGCTGAAACTTATTTTTAAAATAAGCAGTTATGCGTTTGAATAAAAGTGCTAAAGTTAAAAAAAAAGTTGTTGATGTGTTTGGCAAATAAGTGCTGATAAACAGCTTTTTTAATCAAAATGTCTGAAATACCCTTAAAAGTTGTTAACAAGATAAAAGTTGATTAATTTAATAATAATAATAATAATAATAATAATAATAATATATAATATATAATAATAATAATAACAAATAAATAATAATAAAATAATATGAAAAGAATAATAATAATAATATATAATATATAATATATAATAATAATAATATATAAAAATAATAAAGAATAATAAAATAAGTAATAATATATAGTATATAATAATAATAAAGAATAATAAAATAATAATAATAATAATAAAGCGAGAACAAGTTGGTGCGACCGATTAATATTAAAATAATAAAATATTAATAATAATATATAATAATATTAATAATAATAATAATAATAATAAAGAGTGATAAAATAAATAATAATAAAATAATAAAATATTAATATACTAAAAATTATAATAATAATAAAAATAAAAAATAAAAGAAATAAGGGCAAAAAGGTAAAAATTTGATCAACTTAAAAGAGCTTATAAGCTAAAAAAAGAAAAGCACCCCTACTCCAGCTTTTAACTTTTGGCTTAAAATAAGTTTTTTTTAACTTAAAATAAGTTATTTTGAGAATTGTCAAACAACTAAATAAGTCAAAAAATAGTTTTTAAGTCAATTTGACCAGCTTTTAAGCTGAGCCAAACAGGCTCTTAGACAACTAATGTTTCTCCCCTTCCCAAATCTTCAATTTAGTATTACTTTTTCAAAATAGTTTTATTTTTCTATATTATGTTCAAATTTTAGGGACAATTATTTATACTCGTGAAAAGTAAAAATAATTTATTTTGGCGTCAAAATTATGTATTTGATGCCTAATTTCAAATTGCATGTGCCTTTTTTTTTATAAAAAAATAATAATATATTAAATGAATAATAGAAAGCTGGTACATGGTATTGGTATCTAAACAATCTTAGGAATAATCCTCCATGTATAAAGTATAATATTTAAAACTAATTATTAACGGCTAACTGTTGGATTAAAATTTAAAAATGATAAAATGAAAGTATAATGCAAGTATAGGTTATAGATGTCTAATGATAAGCTAGTTATAATGGTTGTCAAATCAGAGAGTAATTAATAATTAATTGAGGCTCTTAATGACAACATAATTATTGGCTGAACTAATTAATTGACTAACATGCTAAACCTTGTGATCTACACATTAATTCTACTGTTTGAGTTACTTTGAGTTGTCATTATGATATTTTTACACACTAGTATTATAATAAGAAGAATGATTAGTGCATTCAAAGATTCGTATAAATTTCCATCTATCGAATATAAAAGTATTTGTATTATTAAAACAATAAATACATAAATTTCCTTTAATAGAAAATATATATGATTAAAAAATAAATAAAATAGAAATGTATAGTTAAAAGAATATTACACAGAATATGTATTTATATTTATTTTGGTACGATATTTTTATCTCGATATTATTTATCCTATTTATCGTACACCAAGTTTCTTAAAAACAACTCAAATCAACTACTTAATGAATATCAAAATATCGAATATCAAATCCTGAATTATTATCTTTTTGGATTTGATGATTCAAAATATTTATACGAAATATTAATGCACCTTTAATTAATTAATAAATATTATATTATGATTGAGATCTTTCCTACTCATGTGGTAATTATGTCCAAAAGTTGAGATCTAATTTGGCATAACAAGAATTAATCCCAACTATAGAGTATACATTCTTGATCAAATCATTGAGATATCTTCAGTTTTAACTAGAAATTTCGAATCTTACATTCTTGACTAAACCAAATATGATGATTGAAATTCCTTCAGTTTTAACTAGACATTTCGAATTCTATCTTCTATGAATGAAATTTCTTTTATTAGGAATGCCGCCCCTAGACAATGTTTAATCCAAATTAAATTGGACTTTAATATAGATATCACCAAACGTTGTGTGTGCGTGTTAACCACAAAAAAATATATAAATCAAAAGCAAACGTCTTGGTAATTTTCCTCCCAAATATTTTTATGTCTAAAACGTGCATTGTTGGTGGAGAAAACCAACAATTTGTCCCATGTGAAGGCATATTATTATTGAGTGTAGCAAAAATGCAAGAAGATTGGAAGAAGTGAGTCCCCATTTGATTCCAGTAAATAATGTACTTACTAGATGATGAAATTAAGAGCATTTAAAAGCAATGAATTTGCAATATGAATTGCTTGGTGTTTGTCATTTGTCTGCTTAGGGGAGAATTCACTGTCCATCATTGTCCTTTTAATGAATGTATAATATAACTAATACAAAGAAGAAGAAAAAACTAGTGGTAGTGAGCTAAAGATTGCTATAGTATCTCTATGGTGACTTCAAGAGTACTAGATTATCCCACATATCTTTAATTTGCTTATTTCATTGATTTCAATACCTGCTACTATGACCTTGTTCTCACTCATGCAAGACTTTTTGTGTATACTTTTGAACAACTCCTAACAAATAAAGGATTTCAACATTACTTTGTCATGACAACAACAACACAACATTTACTAGTGGACTCTGGAGAGACGTAGACCTTATTACCTCAACCTTTGTGGAATAGAACGAAAAACTGCTTCAGATAGACTATCGACCTTATGTATAACTTTATTATTATATAGACAAAGACTATATCACATTATCCATAATATAAACATAGGTGGAATCAGAATTTTGAATTTGATGCACACACTCAACAACCTTTATGTTTTTACCATTGAACTAATCATTATACTTCCAACGTTGAAATATTTATGAGTTCAGAATTTAATATTTATATATGTTTTATGTCAAGAATGTTGGGACTATATATGTTAAACCTATATATACATTCCACCGGCCTTTGGAGATGGTGTTGTTTTTTGAGATGATGCCAAGATTCAATTACTACAAGAGTGCCAAAAGAATGACAATTGACATGATAAACTAGAATGATCCTTTACCTTTTATATGTTGTTGAGGTTGTTAAAGGGTCCATTTAGAACTTGAGTATCTTATGGTTTAGTTGCTTTACAAAGTGATGGAGTTTTTAGAACACAATTTGGAGTTTTGTGGTCAAAGAAATGGGGGACTTTTTGTCAAGGGCATGGGCCTAAGATTGTGGCAAGTAGGATAGGTACCCCACCCCACATAATTATTTTTTTACTGTAATTCACAATAAAGGGCCCATGCATTATGATAAGGTCTATTTTAGGTAGTAAATTTGTATGACCCTACAACTAGACAATGTTCCTATCTTACAACATTTGCAAGCTGTTATGGAAGGATTGAAGGACCCATTGTTAATATATTTTCTTCTTCTTCTTCTTCTTCTTTTTCCACTTAATTCCTACCTAGTCTCAAATCAAATCAAATCAAAGACTTTCTCATAATTTCATGTGCCAAGATTCTCAACTATTTTTGTGTCAAAGAAGGTGTTATTAACCTAGACACCTTCAAACCTTATAGGGTAGTGGAGCATAATTCTATTGAGATCGTGAGATTTATTTCTGTCTCTAAAAATATCAATCTTTTACAATAACATTTCATTATAACGATTATATTTTCTTTTAAAGATTTGACTATATTTGGATTCAACAACCACCTTCAAAGTTTTGAGTAGTGGAGCAAAATTCTATTGAGATTGCTAGATTTGTTCTATCATCTCAACTTGGAACCAAAATTTCATGATACATGTCATTTCCCCTATCAACAAAACACATGAGAGATATTGGGTATAGAAATAAGTATGCCTTACACATTAGCGATACATTTTAAAGCCATGCAAATCTAGGCTCAAAAAGAAAATATCGCAAACGAACTGGACCATTACAATACTTTTCTTTGTTGTTCGATTTATCATCAATAAAAAAAAAATATTAGATTTCGCATAAGTTAAATTCTCACACCGTTCTCTTTTAACTTAGTAACTCAATATGTACAAAACAATTAGCAAACATTCAGCAACGTGTGTTTTCTAAAATTTAAAAATCATAAACTCAATCAATTTTAACTTCTATCGTTCTACTCTATAGCAGAAATCTTCAACTCGATTCTTATAAACTTAAATATGTGTGTTTACATACATAAAAAAAACAAAAATTAGTATATGATTGAGTAACCATTTGGGAGTGGTTAACATCAGAGTTCATAACACATCTTCATTGTCAACATTAATTGTGACTAAGACTTGTGTGGATTATCAAAGTCTAAAAGGGGAAGAAAATATGGTTTTGAACTTGAATTATCTTAGACAGACATTCGACATTACTCATTTCTAAAGGTGGGACCCACTTGATCGTGCCTATCACGTGCCTGTCTAAGACAGATAACACTTCCCTTTCAAGGATTTTTTTAACAAGTCTAAATTCACTCTCAAACATAAAAAATGGGCTCAAACTCTTTAAAAGCGTGAAATCTTTAATAAAAAATCGAGAAAAGTATTGAAAAACACACTAAACTTAAGGATAATTTAGGGTTGTATTTTACTCATGTGATAAGATCAGGAATGTATATGTGAGTATAGTTAATCAAGTGGATGAGTGTTTTAAAGACTATTAATATGTCAATAGTTCAAGTATGAAACTAATAATTCACATTAAATTTGGAGGTGTTTTCAATATTTATTTCCTTATATAACTAGCAATGAATTCAGAATTTTTAAAAAAAAAGTTTGAAAAAATAAAAATGAAATAGTACTTCAAATCTAAACTCAAGGTGAATTTTAAATGTCTCAATCACTAACCTAACTTTTAAATCTTATTTTTAGGATATATATAGACTATAGTACGAAAGAGAAAACAATTCTTAATATTTTTTAATTTTAAATAAACTATAAATATTTATATAATAATATATCATCTCGTTTGGTAATAAAACTTACAACTAGAACCACCTTCTAGGAATTAATTACAGTCTCTCAAACAAGTATTGTACCTTATATAACAATTTGAATATCTATCATTTGATATTTTAAATTTCAATATATTTTTTAATCACATTTAAAAAATAAAAAGTTTGAACTTTGGATGTTTTTTTTTGTATAACAACCAAATATTTAAATGTCAAATATTCTTATAATGTATAACCACTAATCACTATATATATATATATATATATATATATATATATATATATATATATATCAAATAATTTGACTGATGAAATATTAAAAAATTTCTTGTAAGAGTTTCAAGTAAAATAGTCGTTTTCACTCATAAATTCTTATCCTTCTTTTATGTGTCAAGTCTAAATATTCTTTTTTAAATATATAAACTTTAATTTCATATACTTATTTTTGGAATTCAATAAAATAATGTCTAACGCTTTAAGTTCCTTTACAACTTTCTCTTTAATACTTTAAAATATTTTGTAGGTGTGGGACACATTACCATCAAATCATACCAAAGTTATAAGTTCTTGAGAATGAAAAAGGTTCATGAATATAGTCACTAATAAGATATTATTAATAGGGGCATCCCTCTTTTGGTCACGTACAAAACAATAGTAATTAGGTTAGGTAGCTAGGAATATATAATTTTGATTTCAATTTGTATACATTAATTAATAATGTGATGTACTTATTGAAACCTTTGGTTGAATCATGAATGATAATGGAATTCTACCCAACTCAATTCTAAGGTAGACTGGGTTTGAAATTATATTATATCACATACTTTTCAATGTGAATACCTTGAAATCAATTATTTAGTAGTGATTTAATTAAATATTTGATGATATATGAGTACTACTTTTTCCGATTCATAATAAGTGGTGTTTTTTGCCTTATCAATAATAATAATAATAATTTTTGGTAGGGAGCGCTTCCTCTCTAATGAAATCTACGCGATACAGATTAGGAATAGCTGGGCTCCAATGTGGGTATCGGACACTGGTGAAAAGCAAAAATAAAAATAAAAAATGATAATCAAGTTCAAGAGCTGAAAAATTCGAAGAATAAGATAGTAGGAGAATAATAAAAATAATAAAGAAACTAGACAATATATAGATCGACTACCTACTAACCTCCTTCTGAATCCTCGACCTCCAACAAAATGTAATCACCTCTTCTCAATACTTTGTTTGACCTACTTCTGACTGATCTCCTCTTATACACTATAGTCAACCTGTCACATGGCCTACTTATCGATGTGAACTGTGCATCTCCTGTTTACATGTCTGAACCATTTCAGTCTCATCTCCCTCATTTTGTCTCCTATGTAAGCGACTCTCACTTTGTCCCAGATTATTTCTAATCTTATCTCTGCTAATAATATGCTCACACATCTATCTCAACATCTTCACACCCAATGCTTTTACCTTCAAAATGTGTGAATTCTTAACATTTGAATTCTTAACTAACCAATACTTGACCCTATCTAATATAGCTTATCGTACAACTATATCATTTTACAAACAGCATACATCAAAGACACCTTCCCTTGGATACATTGTATCAATACATCCATCATAAAGAGAAATGAAAAATGGATAAGACTGATTGATGATGCAACCCAATTACAAACTGAATAGTGTTCTGAAAATTATATTGTACATGTTCTAAATCACTTGTCATAAAAAATATAGCTCCTTAATAATTTTTTTAATTACGTAAAATTTGATTCATTCATAAAAGGACCAAATTTTTTTTAAAAAGTAAATATATTTTAATTTTGTGAATAATCACTTGTTTTAATTTGAAATGATTTTTTCCCAAAGACAACTTAGTAGGAAATAGAGGGAGTATATATCTAGCATAGCTTTCAACTTAGACAATTTAGCAGTTGGAAATTAAAGAGAGTTTTATGACCACATTATTCTATGAATATCCATAAATACCAATCTTAAGGTATCAACAACACTAAAATACTAATATATTAATTGGCCAGCATGAAATTTGGGTTTCTATATATTTTCTCTATCTCTGTTTATTTTTATTTATCACATTTCATTTTATTAGAATCAATTTAATTAATTATTAAAATTAAATAAATATTTAAAATTCAGATATTTAAAAATTATACGAAAAATAGTATAAGTTGCAATTATTACTTTCTTCTTCTTCTCCTTTATTTTTTATATTGTGGAATATAGAAGGAAAAATCTAACATTTTAAAACCAATAGAAGCCTAAATTTGTTAGCTCTTTTATTTTCCCACTTTTTTTTTCTTTCTTCCAAGTGTCTTATAAGACTGGTGGGACTTTTGTTATTCTTTTAACACTCTATGTTGCTCTGAAAGTAGGTTTTGAGCCTAATGCACACGTCAAAAGTCAGCCCAAAAAAGGAGGATTGTCCCAAGCCTTATAAAGAGTCGACTCATCTTATTAAACATCAATGTGGAACTTTTATTATTCTTTAACAAAACTACTAAAAGAAGTAATTTCACAATCTTAACAACAAATTTGATTATTTATCTTTATTATTATTATATTTATGAACATGATAATATGTTGTTAGATGGTGAGATTACAATAATCTAAATTATGATTAACAAATAATTAATTTGATAAATTAACTCATAGACATTAAATTTAACTTATATCATTTGTCCCCAGTTCAAATAAGAACTTAAAGAAAATGGAGAGAAAAAAATAATGAGAAGCCCGATTTATTTATTATATAGTCTAAACCTTCTTAGAAAATAGAAATGATCAAGAGGGCTTATATCATGGAATATATAAACATCTTTGTACAAAAAATGAATTTTTCCCCCTTAATATTCTCTTGTTGTTTTTTTTTTTTTTAAAAAATAATTCCAAATGGATGGTAATTAAAGTTAGTACAAAACCACAAATAATAGTTTAGTCTTATCCATAAGATAATAGAGGATTATATTCTGTTTTGCCTGGTCTAATATATAAGTCCTTGGATTCCATTATTGATTGCAAATTATTTGCTTTTTTATTAGCCTTTTTTAGGATTGATCTTAGGGTATGTTAGGTCTTAAAGGAAAAAAAAAGTGAATTATTGACTCATCTTTGGAAAATTTCATTTAGAAAAAAATGAGTCTAAACCCTATTCAAAGTGCACGTTTGGCACTGCCTAACAAATTAAAGCATTTACTTTTAGATGGACTACTATTATTTGTTGCATGAACATCTGACTAGTTAGCTTTCACAAAGACCTTTAAACTCCTCTAGTCAAATAGCTTTGTTTGTTTTGATTTCTCATCTGGTGATCGATATATTTTTTACGCTTCATTTGATTGATTTATATTTCGTAAATGAAATTCATTAAATAATAAAAGATCTTTTTTAAACATGTATTTGTTTGATACACTTGTGTTATTTTCATGAATGCTTCAAATTGAAACATCTTTGACATACACATAATACAACATGAGACATAGTTGAAGCAAGTAGGTAAAAGTGAAATGTATGGGATAAAACCACATAATTTTAGTGTAGCCACACGAGTGAGATTTGTTAAGTATGCTAGATATGTTGTCAATCTGTGTTTGGAAAAACAGAATTACTGATTTTGATAAAAACTTTACAGAAACACAAAGTAACTTAAAGTTTTCAAAATCAGTACAAAAGATGAAAGAAATCAATTAAGTAAAAATTAAAATCTGTAAGAACATGTACCAGAATCTGGAAATTTTTGTAATAGGAAAAAGATCAAGTCCACTTAACTCACAGTGTCCCCTTAAGAAAATTATTCCCCTCTAATATCCGAGGTTTGATTTGGAATATGACCTCCCAGGGTAAAATGATCTCAATCACCAGAGTATAGATACCAAAAACTCTGGTGTCAGCGAACCAATCAACTGCAGTAAAATACACGAAGTAATTTGTTGTGCAGAAGAAGAAGAAGAAGAGATCAGAAAATTCGTATATAAAAAATTCTGAAGAGTGAAAGGTATTTATAAGCAAGGGGAACAAGTTCCGAAAGGTTGCAACCCTTTCAGAATCCTCACAACCATTAATGAAAGTTTGCAACCTTTCAAATGGTAATGACTGTTCCTGAAAGTTGCAAATACTCTGGCATATTCCAATTGAGAGTCACTTTGACCTTCATTCTTTTGAAATGTACAAATTAAATCAATTGGAGTTTTGACAATATTAAAATTCAAGTACTTGAACTTATCCAATACTTTTTCAATATAATGAGATTGAGATAATGCTAGTCTCTGAGGAGTTTTGACAATACTGACCCCTAAGATCAAATCATGCACTCCTGCTAGTGCTATTAACATCCTAATTGATGTTATCCTTGTTACTGGAGAGTATGTGTCAAAGTAGTCCAGACCTTCCTTTTGTCTGTACCCTTTGACTACCAGTCTAGCCTTATATTTGTCAATTGTCCCATCAGGTTTCATTTTCCTTTTAAAGATCCATTTTGATCCTAAAGGTTTATTTTCTGGAAGAAGATCAACTAATTCTCAAATGTGATTACTTAAAATTGATTCAATTTCACTATTGACTGCTTCTTTCGAATAAGTTGACTCAAACGAAAACATAACTGCTTTAAATGTTTGAGGCTCATTTTCAAGCAATAGTGCTACAAAATCTGGTCCGAAAAAAGCAGGTTTCCGTTGGCGAGTACTACGCCTGGGATCTTCACTAGTTAGAATATTTCCGTTGATTCTTCTCGTGGTCGTTTAGGTCTTTCACTTAACGACTCACATTCAGTTTTATACGGATAAATATTTTCAAAAAACTCTGCATTATCTGACTCAATTATCGTATTAACATGAATCTCAGGATTATCACATTTTAGAACCAAAAAGCGAAAGACCTTACTATTCACAGCATACCCAATAAATACACAGTCTACTGTTTTGGGTCCAATTTTAACCCTCTTTGGTAAAGAAACCTCTACCTTGGCTAAAACACCCCCACACTTTGAAATATTTCAAGTTGGGTTTCTTTCCTTTCCACAACTCATATGAAATTGATTATGTTTTTTGATGGGGTACTCTATTGAGTATCTTATTAGCCGTAAGAATGGCTTTTCCCCAAAGATTTTGCGGTGAACCAGAATTGATCATTAAGACATTCATCATTTTCTTTAATGTTCTGTTCTTCCGTTCTGCCAAACCATTTGATTGTGGTGTATAAGGTGCAGTAGTTTCAGAATAATACCATATTCCAAATATATCTCTGCAAAAGGAGATTCATATTCTCCACCCCTATCACTCCGAATCATTTTTATCTTTAGATTCAATTGGTTCTCTACTTCATTTTTGTATTGCTTAAATGCATCAATTGCTTCATCCTTACAATTAAGCAAATATACATAACAAAATCGAGTGCAGTCGTCAATAAAAGTAATAAAATACTTTTTTCCACCACGAGATTGTGTCGACTTCATATCGCATATATCTGTGTGAATTAAGTCTAAAGTTTTGGAATTTCTTTCAACAGACTTATAATGATGTTTAACAAACTTACTTTCCACACAAATTCCGCATTTTTATTTATCGCATTTAAATATACTTCTAGAGTAACCAATTTTTGCAAGGCTTTGTAATTTACATTACCCAAATGGGCATGCCATAAATCATTTGACTCCAATAAGTAAACAGAAGCAGAATTTTTATTAATACTGTCAACAACCATTACATTCAGTTTGAAAAGACCCTCATTGAGGTAGCCCTTTCCTATGGACATTTCATTCTTACTTATTACAGCTTTATCACTAACTAGGACACATTTAAATCCGTTCTTAACGAGTAGTGCAGCAGAAACTAAATTCTTCCTAATAGTAGGGACATGCAGAACACTGTTCAAAGTCAACACCTTGCCGGATGTCATTTTCAACATTACTTTCCCAGTTCCTGCAATTCTTGTTGTTGCTGTGTTTCCCATGAACAAATCTTCATCGTACTCAGCAGGAGTGTACGTTGCAAAGGCTTCTTTAGCAGATCAAATATGTCGAGTGGCACCTGAGTCGAGAAACCACTCCTTGGGATTTCCAACTAAGTTACACTCCGAGATCATTGCACACAAGTCATCTGCATCTTCCATCTCTTCCACGATGTTTGCTTGACTTTTGCCTTTGCCTTTGTCTTTGTCCTTTCTTGGAGCACGACAATCAAAATACCTATGACCAGCCTTGCCGCAGTTGTAACAGTTACCTTTGAATTTCTTTTTTCCCTGTTCTGACTTCTGTCCGTTGAACTTCTTTCTCTTTTTGTCTTTGGTAGGAGCTTCTTCAACAATATTAACTCCAATGATTGTTGAACTCTTACGAGACTTCTTTTCGGCGTTTTTGTTATCTTCCTCAATCTTGAGCCGAATCACAAGATCTTCAAGCTTCATTTCTTTACGCTTGTGCTTTAGATAATTCTTGAAATCGTTCCACGAAGGAGGCAACTTCTCGATCATTACAGCCACTTGAAAAGCTTCATTTACTACCATATCTTCAACAATCAGATCATGAAAAATAAGTTGAAGTTCCTGCACTTGTGATCCAACAGTTTTACTATCTACCATTTTATAGTCTAAAAACTTTGCGACCACAAACTTTTTCAAGCATGCATCTTCTGTCTTATATTTCTTCTCAAGTGCTTCCCACAACTCTTTTGAAGTTGTTATTGCACTATAGACATTATATAAGTCATCCTCTAAAGCACTCAAAATATAGCCCTTACATAGGAAGTCTGCCTGTTTCCATGCTTCAATAATCATGAATTTTTATCTGTCTGGTATATCATCAGCAGGCACTGGAGTATCTTCACATGTAAATTTCTGCAGACCAAGAGTGGTAAGCCAGAAAAATACTCGTTGCTGCCAACCTTTGAAATCACACCTGTGAATTTACCCGATTTCTCTGCTTGTGGTACAACAGTTCGGTTTGGTGCAACAACAGCCACTGTAACACCATTGTTTGCCATTTCTGATAAACAAAAATTGATACAGTCTTAGTAAGTAATAAATTATAATTGCAGACTTAAAGGAGTATAAAATTACGAAGATTTTTGTCTCCACCAGAAACACAGATTTTAAAAAAAATATAATTAATTTCCTTAAGATTGTTTCCAATCTGTGTTATAAAACCAAAAATTATTGATTCTAATAAATTGGTCAGAAACACGAAGTAACTGAAATTTATAGAACCAGTAAGAGAGATGAACATAAAGTTAATTTACAAAAACTAAAAATCTGTAAAAACGTACCAGAATCTGGAAAAATCTTTTAAATCAGAAAAAGATCAAGTCCACTGAACTCACAGTGTCCCCTTAAGGAAATTATTCACCTCTAGTATCCGAGGATTGATTTGGAATATAACCTCCCAGGGTAAAATGATCTTAATCAGCAGAGTGTAGATACCAAAAACTCAACTGTCAGCGAACCAATCCACAACAGGAAAGTACACGAAGAAGAAACGTGTGCAGAAGAAGAAGAAGAAGATCAAAAAATTCGTAAGTGAATAATCTGAAGAATGAATGGTATTTATAGGCAAGAAGAATAAGTTCTGAAAGGTTGCAACCCTTTACAATCCATACGACCATTGGTGAAAGTTTGCAACCTTTCAAATGATAATGACTGTTCCTGAAAGTTGCAACCTTTCAGAACAGTCATGGAGGGAAATTTAAATAAAACCGGGAAAGTTCAAACAAAACAGGTCGCGCGCGGATCCGAGTCAGGTCGGGTTAATCAACTAAAAAATTGAAAACGTTTCTGTTATCAACTAATTAATTGAAAACACATTTTTTGGCTATTTAATTAATTAATTTAATAAATAAATAATTAAATAATTAAAAAAAACTTTAATTAATTAATTTAATAAATAAATAATTAAATAATTAAAACAAACTTTGTCCAAAAAATAATCTCTCGATCGATCATTTGCCAAAGCCAAAGCCAAAGCCGTGACGTGACGAGACGAGCGAGCGACGACGACGACGGCGCGAGAGGGGTCCCTCTTTCCAACCCTTTTAACAATTAATAGGAGTGTTTCTATATTTAAACTCTCCTATTTTTCTTTCCACCACCGATGAGGGACAAATGCCTTTTCATTAAAGCATAAGAGGACTTTTCAAGTTCCCAACTCTTCAAGTTCTCAACTTTTCAAATTCCTCTCTTTCCCTCTATTTCCCATCAATTCTTGCTACATACCCAACAATCCCCCACATTGATGGGGAATGGTTATAACATAGGAATGCACAGACAATTGTGTACTTTACAAGCAAGGATTAATTGTATCTGGATAAGTAGGTTTTCCCTTGGACTTTCCGTAGTGAACATATGTCGGATATACTCGGTCAATCGGTAGATGTGATATCTTTGAACCGTCGAGCTTTGGTGTATGCCTAGACAACCATATGTCACACAATTAACCCTTTACTGTTTATGGTTCTTACGGTTGTGTTCGTTTCAGCCATGAACACCTCCTGGTTTCATGAGCGTATAGAGAATAGGCTTTTGACATAAAATTCTCTTTGAAACGGCTTCCACTTCACACTCACATAGGTGATTCCTAACCGTGTCATCTCGTAGATACACTATTTGGTCAAATCTACCAAACTTAGCAAATCATTAAAAACTTTAAGCTTTATTACCTCATTAACAAGCCTTAAAGTCTTAACCTTGTTCCTAAACATTGTCTTCATCATGAGAATGGATTGAGTTAATTGACAATGTCGAACCGTCAACCACAACTTTGGTTTTCTCCTTGAATCTAGCTCTTGGGATCTCCAGTCTTCTAGATAGAGTTACCGTCATGCTAACTTGTCCTAAGCCGTAAACCCATTCCTTTAGATGATCTTTCAAATGCCTCTCTCACTAGGCCTTTCGTTAGTGGATCTGACACATTATCGCTTGACTTTACATAGTCAATTGTGATAATTCCACTAGAGAGTAGTTGTCTTACGGTGTTATGTCTCCGTCGTATATGACGAGACTTTCCGTTGTACATAAAGCTACCTGCCTTACCTATTGCTGCTTGACTATCGCAATGTATGCAATAGGTCCAACAGGTTTGGGCCAGAATGGAATATCCTCTAGGAAATTCCGGAGCCATTCAGCTTCTTCACCAGCCTTATCCAAAGCAATGAATTCAGATTCCATTGTGGAGCGAGCAATACATGTCTGTTTGGACGATTTCCAAGAGACTGCTCCTCCACCAAGTATGAACACATAACCACTTGTGGATTTTACTTCATTTGACCTGGTGATCAATTTGCATCACTATATCCTTCAATCACAGCAGGATATTTATTATAATGCAAAGCATAGTGTTGTGTATATTTTAGATATCCCAACACACGTTTCATTGCCATCCAATGAGTTTGATTCTGATTACTAGTGAACCGACTCAGTTTGCTAATAGCACATGCTATATCTGGTCGAGTACAATTTATAATATACATCAAACTTCCCAATACTCTGGCATATTCCAATTGAGAGTCACTTTGACCTTCATTCTTTTTAAATGTACAGCTTAAATCAATTGGAGTTTTGACAATTGAAATTGAAGTACTTGAACTTATCCAATACTTTTTCAATATAATGAGATTGAGATAATGCTAGTCCCTGGGGAGTTTTGATAATCCTGACCCCTAAGATCAAATCAGCAACTCCTAAGTCCTTCATATCGAACTTGCTGGACAGCATCCGCTTAGTAGCATTTATATCGTCAATGTATTTACTCATTATTAACATGTCATCAACATACAAACAAACAATGACTTCATGATTCATAACATTTTTAATGTAAACACATTTATCATATTCGATAATTTTGAATCCATTTGCCAACATTGTTTGGTCAAATTTAGCATGCCATTGTTTGGGTGCTTGCTTGAGTCCATAAAGTGACTTCACAAGTCTGCACACTTTCTTTTCTTTACCAGGAACTATAAACCTTTCAGGTTGTTCCATGTAAATTTCTTCCTCCAACATCCCATTTAAGAAGGCTGTCTTTACATCCATTTGGTGGATTTTAAGATCATGCACTGCTGCTAGTGCTATTAACATCCTAATTGATGTTATCCTTGTTACTGGAGAGTATGTGTCAAAGTAGTCCAGACCTTCCTTTTGTCTGTACCCTTTGACTACCAGTCTAGCCTTATATTTGTCAATAGTCCCATCAGGTTTAATTTTCCTTTTAAAGATCCACTTTGATCCTAAAGGTTTATTTCCTGGAAGAAGATCAGCCAATTCCCAAGTGTGATTACTTAAAATTGATTCGATCTCACTATTGACTGCTTCTTTCCATTAAGTTGACTCAGATGAAGACATAGCTGCTTTAACTGTTTGAGGCTCATTTTCAAGCAATAGTGCCACAAAATCTAGTCCGAAAGAAGCAGGTTACCGTTGGCGAGTACTACGCCTAAGATTTTCACTAGTTAGTGTATTTTCCGTTGATTCTTCTCGTGGTCGTTTAGGTCTTTCACTTGTCGACTCACATTCAGTTTTATACGGGTAAATATTTTTAAAAAACTCTGCAGTAATTTGACTCAATTATCGTATTAACATGAATCTCAGGATTATCAGATTTATGAACCAAAAATCGACAAGCCTTACTGTCCACAGCATATCCAATAAACACACAGTCTACTGTTTTGAGTCCAATTTTAACCCTCTTTGGTAAAGAAACCTCTACCTTGGCTAAACACCCTTATACTTTGAAATTGGGTTTCCTTCCTTTCCACATCTCATATGGAATTGATTGTATTTTTAGATGGGGTACTCTATTGAGTATTTTATTAGCTGTAAGGATGGCTTTCCCCCAAAGGTTTCGTGGTGAACCAGAATTGATCATTAAGGCATTCATCATTTTCTTTAATGTTCTGTTCTTCCGTTCTGCCAAACCATTTGACTGTGGTGTATATGGTGCAGTAGTTTGATGAATAATACCATATTCCAAACATATCTCTGCAAAAGGAGATTCATATTCTCCACCCCTATCACTCCGAATCATTTCTATCTTTAGATTCAATTGGTTCTCCACTTCATTTTTGTATTACTTAAATGCATCAATTGCTTCATCCTTACTATTAAGCAAATATACATAACAAAATCGAGTGCATTCATCAATAAAAGTTATAAAATACTTTTTCCCACCACGAGATGGTGTTGACTTCATATCGCATATATCTGTGTGAATTAAGTCTAAAGTTTTTGGAATTTCTTTCAACAGACTTACAATGATGTTTAACAAACTTACTTTCCACACAAATTTCGCATTTTGATTTATCGCATTTAAAATCAGGCAATACTTCTAGATTAACCAATTTTCGCAAGGCTTTGTAATT
Organism: Solanum sitiens; assembly: GCA_016801875.1. Taxonomy (NCBI): domain Eukaryota; kingdom Viridiplantae; phylum Streptophyta; class Magnoliopsida; order Solanales; family Solanaceae; genus Solanum; species Solanum sitiens. The sequence continues at coordinate 248,864 of JABWTJ010000204.1, read as the reverse complement.
TACATGTCCCAAACGGGCATGCCATAAATCGTTTGACTCCAATAAGTAAACAAAAGCAAATTTTTTATTAATACTGTCAACAACCATTACATTCAGTTTGAAAAGACCCTCATTGAGGTAGCCCTTTCCTATGGACATTTCATTCTTACTTATTACAGCTTTATCACTAACTAGGACACACTTAAACCCGTTCTTAACGAGTAGTGCATCAGAAACTAAATTCTTCCTAATAGTAGGGACATGCAGAACATTGTTCAAAGTCAACACCTTGCCGGATATTATTTTCAACATTACTTTCCCAGTTCCTGCAATTCTTGTTGTTGCTGTGTTTCCCATGAACAAATCTTCATCGTACTCAGCAGGAGTGTACGTTGCAAAGGCTTCTTTAGCAGATCAAATATATCGAGTGGCACCTGAGTCGAGAAACCACTCCTTGGGATTTCCAACTAAGTTACACTCCGAGATCATTGCACACAAGTCATCTGCATCTTCCATCTCTTCCACGATGTTTGCTTGACTTTTGCCTTTGCCTTTGTCTTTGTCCTTTCTTGGAGCACGACAATCAAAATACCTATGACCAGCCTTGCCGCAGTTGTAACAGTTACCTTTGAATTTCTTTTTTCCCTGTTCTGACTTCTGTCCGTTGAACTTCTTTCTCTTTTTGTCTTTGGTAGGAGCTTCTTCAACAATATTAACTCCAATGATTGTTGAACTCTTACGCGACTTCTTTTCGGCGTTTTTGTTATCTTCCTCAATCTTGAGCCGAATCACAAGATCTTCAAGCTTCATTTCTTTACGCTTGTGCTTTAGATAATTCTTGAAATCGTTCCACGAAGGAGGCAACTTCTCGATCATTGCAGCCACTTGAAAAGCTTCATTTACTACCATATCTTCATCAATCAGATCATGGAGAATAAGTTGAAGTTCCTGCACTTGTGATCCAACAGTTTTACTATCTACCATTTTATAGTCTAAAAACTTTGCGACCACAAACTTTTTCAAGCATGCATCTTCTGTCTTATATTTCTTCTCAAGTGCATCCCACAACTCTTTTGAAGTTGTTGCACTATAGACATTATATAAGTCATCCTCTAAAGTATTCAAAATGTAGCCTTTACATAGAAAGTCTGCCTGTTTCCATGCTTCAATAATCATGAATTTTTCTCTGTCTGGCATATCATCAGCAGGCACTGGAGTATCTTCACTTGTAAATTTCTGCAGACCAAGAGTGGTAAGCCAGAAAAATACTCGTTGCTGCCAACCTTTGAAATTCACACCTGTGTATTTACCCGGTTTCTCTGCTTGTGGTACAACAGTTCGGGTTGGTGCAGCAACAGCCACTGTAACACCATTGTTTGCCATTTCTGATAAACAAAAATTGATACAGTCTTAGTAAGCAATTAATTATAATTGCAAACTTAAAGGAGTATAAAATCACTAAGATTTTTGTCTACACCAGAAACACAGATTTTAAAAAAAAATATAATTAATTTCCTTAAGATTGTTTCCAATCTGTGTTATAAAACCAGAAATTACTGATTCTAATAAATTGGTCAGAAACACGAAGTAACTGAAATTTATAGAACCAGTAAGAGAGATGAACATAAAGTTAATTTACAAAAACTAAAAATCTGTAAAAACGTACCAGAATCTGGAAAAATCTTTTAAATCAGAAAAAGATCAAGTCCACTGAACTCACAGTGTTCCCTTAAGGAAATTATTCCCCTCTAGTATTCGAGGTTTGATTTGGAATATAACCTCCCAGGGTAAAATGATCTTAATCAGCAGAGTGTAGATACCAAAAACTCAACTGTCAGCGAACCAATCCACAGCAGGAAAGTACACGAAGAAAAAATGTGTGCAGAAGAAGAAGAAGAAGATCAGAAAATTCGTAAGTGAATAATCTGAAGAATGAATGGTATTTATAGGCAAGAAGAACAGGTTCTGAAAGGTTGCAACCCTTTTAGAATCCACACGACCATTGATGAAAGTTTGCAACCTTTCAGATGGTAATGACTGTTTCTGAAAGTTGCGTTGGGTTAATCAACTAAAAATTGAAAACGTTTCTGTTATCAACTAATTAATTGAAAACATTTTTTTAGCTATTTAATTAATTAATTAAATAAATAAATAATTAAATAATTAAAACATACTTTGTCCAAAAAATAATCTCTCGATCATTTGCCGTAGCCGTGACGAGACGAGCGAGCGACGACGACGACGGCGCGAGGGGGGTCCCTCTTTCCAACCTTTTAACAATTAATAGGAGTGTTTCTGTATTAAACTCTCCTATTTTTCTTTCCACTATCTATGAGGGACAAATGCCTTTTCATTAAAGCATAAGAGCACTTTTCAAGTTTCCAACTCTTCAAGTTCTCAACTTTTCAAATTCCTCTCTTTCACTCTATTTCCCATCAATTCTTGCTACATACCCAACAGTATCTACAACAAATTACACCTAAACTTGATCGAATGTATCTGAGATGCATGTATCTTGATGTATCTGAAGACCCAAAATATGATAAGATATGTAATACTGCAAACTAGAGTATATCTAAGTTATTAACTCCTAAACTAGTGAGATTTATGTAAGTTCTTGAAAAAGAAAATGAGTTTGAATAAGGTGATTTAAGTTATGATAAACTCCAAAAACGTATATCGTGAAGTGTTTGTCTACGAGGATTGTTGATGACAAAATAGAACATAATAGAGATCATTTTTTCTATATAAATTGAGATAATTTTTTTCTATATTAATATAACACAATGTTGAAAAGGCATAATACATATATTGGACCCTAAACTTGGCTTCAAATTTTAACTTTGACCTCAAACTTTCATAGTGCACAAATAGGCACTTTAACTATACTATCTTTCAACAAATAAACACGCGATTCCTACCTGGCAAAATGCGTAAAATACACGCATTCTGCGCGAGTGAGAGGTAATTTTTGAGGCCCAAAACGATAAAAAATTGCTAAAATGACAATTCTACCCTTAATTAGTACATAAATTGGACCCTTAACTTGGCTTCATATTATAACTTTGACCTTTAACTTTGTTTGCGCACAAATAGGCACTTTAACTATCCAAAACTTAAACAAAAAAATACTCGGATCCTACATGGCAAAATACGTAAAATTCACTCAAATTAGGCGCGTCAGATGTAAAAATCGAGTGCCCAACAGTAAAAAAAACACTGAAATGACAATTAAACTCTCTTTCTAATTTTTCAACAATTTTCCCCTCTTTTTTGCATTATTTGTTGTTCATTGCAAAATGCAAGTGACATTTAATTACTTTTTTGTTATTATGAAAAAAATTATAATGAAGTCTTTTTTGACAAGATGGGGTGAGTATACAATTATACAAATTGAATGCAATTTTTGAAGGCATTTTGATTAGATATCAGACTGCTACTCAAACTTGACAAAAATATGTGAAAAGTTCTATCAGACAATTTATCAAATACTTTAAGTGCACCATTTCACTTAATAATTTTTAGTTCTGTAAGTTTATTTGTTGGCCTCCAAAATTCATAATTGCAATTCTCTTCACTATGACAATCACAATACACAAAGCACCCTGTTTTTTCAGTCAAATATTTGACAACATAAAGCACAAATATACTTCAAACTAAAGAAAAGAAGGAGAAGTTCATTGAATCTCATGTCTTTCCATATTTATGGGTTGCTCTGAAATAATTTTGCAATAAAAACATTAGTTTCTTCTAAAGATTCTCATATTAGTTTGAACATTTGACCAACAATATGCAAATTCTTGTTTGTAAAATGTTGAATCTTGTTACCTTGACTAAATTGAGGAAGAAAAATAGATAACTCAAAAATTAAATTACAGCAAATATCTTGAACAATTTTTTCTTTGATTTGAATATAAGGAACATGAATTTCAGATTAGGAATTTTTAAGAGAGAGAAGAAAAGAGGTACTAATTTTTTTTTACCTAAAAAATGAATTTGTTTTTACTTCCACCTTATTCTATATTATAATTTATTTTTATAATTTTTAAAATCTAGGTGTATTTATTTTAGTTAGTTGGCAGCAACTGAGTGGTTTACTTTTCCACGTCAGAGCATGTGTGTAACACGCGTTTTGATTGAAATATTCGCGTGATTTTTTGTTTAAATTTCGGATAGTTAAAGTGTCCCTTTGTGCACTATCAAAGTTAAAGGTCAAAGTTATAATTTGAAGCCAAGTTAAGGGTCTAATTTATGTATTATGCTTAAAAAAATACGTGTAAATTTTTTAATTAGTTGGCAGCCACTGAGTGGTTTACTTTTCCACGTTAGAGCATGTGTGTAACACGGTTTTGATTGAAATATTCGCGTGTTTATTTATTGAAAGATAGGATAGTTAAAGTGCCTATTTGTGCATTATGAAAGTTTGAGGTCAAAGTTAAAATTTGAAGCCAAGTTTAGGGTCTAATATATGTATTATGCCATGTTGAAAATGAACTTAGGTACCTTCCAAATTTTAGAACAGTAAATTTATAGACTATAATCATGACTAGAAGAGAATCCACTAAGGCTTTGAAATATTTTCTTCTTTCTTTCATTTTGACTTTTGTTAGATAAGTATCTTTCTTTTCATCACTTTCTATGAATTTCTTCATGCATTATGTCTGCCACCTTCTCTACAACATATTCATGCTAACCTAACTAAACATTTATTTATTCATTTCATTCTTGACAAAGTTATATATTTCTTCTGTCCTAATTTACGTAATACTTTATTTTTTTTAGATTATGTAAAAAATTAAAAATAATAACACATATTTATATTCAATAACAATTTAAGTTTAAAATATCAATTTTGACCAAAAATGTAATATATAGTTAAAATTATCCCCAACCCTATTAGCATTTATCACTTTGATTGTTAAAAGAGGGATTTAATCTTGATCGATTTCCACAAAATAGTAAGTCAATCACACTTAATGATATAATTTTTTTTGTTCAATTTAGAAGAAAAGTTTAAAGGGAAGTGACAAGTATCCCTTTTTAGCTAACTACATTATAATAAAAATAGTTTTTATCAGCAATAAATGTGTGTACATTAATAAAGAGCAATAATTTTTTTACGTAATATTAGTTGTTTGTTATTGAATCTAACATCGACATAAGCTTCCGTAACATTACAACGAAAGAGTGATAATTGCCACTAAGCCAAATTCATTGAACATATTTTTGAAAGAGGAGTAATTATTCCCTAATTAAGAAAAGGTCTTACAAAAACTAGTAAGTTGCAATCAATAATGGAATCCAATAAGACTTAATTAGAACCGGCAAATAATATAATGGTATCCTCTTTTTAAATTTTTTTGGAGATTAATTAATAGATCGTCTAATTCATCACTTTTTAAGGTTCTTATGATAAGGCTAAACTACTTTTTCTCCTATGGTTCGATTCTATTCTTATATTTAACTATTTGACTTTTCCATTTTTTATGTGTTAAAAATTAAAATGATACAATTGAATAGTAATGGAGTAAAGAACACACATCTTAGGATAGTTTCAGTAAGTAAACTATGCAAAGTAAAGACTAAAGACTAACCAAAATATGAAAAATCTCGAGTACAAAAATATATAAGAAGTATTTCTCCAAATAAGCTTTAATGCAACATGATATTTAAACTAATTAAGTTTCAATGCGGATATTAAATATCAAATAAGAAAAACACACACAAAGAAATGCATATGTAGATTGTGGAAACTCTCTTAACGTACGTTCCCAATGAATAATCAAATATCATAAATTCTTCTTTGGTTGTAGATTGTAGAACCGTCATGCGTGATATCTTACGTGTATTCTGTCACATAGGACTCATTTGTCTACTGATTTAACTTTATACAAGTTTAAGTGTCTACTTGTAGACACCTAAAGTTGAAGGATATAAATATGAAATGAGGACAAATTAAAAGGTATATTTATTTATTATGCCATTATAAATTATAATATCGAGAATTATGAAGCTCGGTAATCAATAAAGTAAATTGAAAATTATTATGTTATTAAATTTAAATCTCAATCGAACCCATAAATTCTAAATGATTTATATATTTTTTAATATGTCCAAATTTTAGTTCACAAAATTATGTTGTACACGTGCCGGTGGGCTTCAAGATATATATACCCACTCAAGAGGTATACACAATATACATTATTTTGTTTTGTTTTCTTTATAATTGCGGTAGGTACAATTGAATTATCAATCAACTTAAGTTTTCAATTTGGTATATTCTTTAATAATACATATTATAATTGCAATAAATATACCTAGGTAGCTAAAACAATTTTATAATTCATGCTTTCTTAATCTAATATTGGTATGATATGATATAATAGTTGTATATGTTCCACAAATATACACAACAAAATTTTATTGTATCTTATTGTTAAATTCATAGTTATATATTAATAAAAAAATTAATTTTATATAATGATCGATGAAAAGTTTATTGTCTCTTTCTCGACCATCTAAGCCCTCAACCATCACCCTCGAACTCTCACTCTCCATCCTATACCGTCTTTACAATGTTTTGTTAGGAAACATATAAATATTCTTGAAATAATATATCCTGGCTTACTTACCGAATACTAAAAAATAAGTTAAAAAACTTTCTTGTTTTTCGAGAATTTTTTTTTCTAGGAAATCAATTTTCATGGAAAACAATATCTTTCATACAAACACGCCTAATTATTTTACATATACACGCAAGATACAAATACATTCGATGACATACTAGTCTATATATTACTTTATGCTATGTGTCATGTTTTGTGTGTATGTCAATAATATATCGCGCATATGTCAACTGTATACATTGATATACATATGACATATAGTAATATACAATGAAATATAAGTGTAACTGGAGAATCAAGTTGTGGTGGACGCCATGGGAGCGAACTCTATAAAATTAGAGAACTCCGGTGAAGAAGAAAACAACGATCAAATATTCAATTCAAATTACGTTTCTTAAGAAAATATTAATTAAAAAATAATCTTATTTATTCTTTGATCGCCACTCTCACTCCTCTCTTTTATATCACTTTATAAATCTCTTTGTAATGCTATAACTTGAAAATATTAATATAATATATGTCATATATGAAATTTCACTATATATATATATATATATATATATATATATATATATATATATATATATATATATATATATATATATATATATATATAGAGAGAGAGAGAGAGAGAGAGAGAGAGAGAGAGAGAGTGTTTTACATGTATTTGGGATAAGCAGACTATTGCTCGTGTCCCTTATATCCCGCTCGCCTCTCTCCTATCTCACCCGCTTCTCACCTTTCTCCCTATTTCAGTGTATCCCGTGATAAACATACACTAGGTGTATCTGACTTGAAATTTGATATGAAATTATATATTAATAAGACAATAAGTAATTATTTTAAACTATTGAAGGGAAACTTACATAAATATACTGTGTTAAAAAAATATTTACCATTTGTAGAAATAATATTTCTTTTTCACTTGATCACTTTAATTCATTTATAATACAAGTTTAATTCATATTACAAAGTACAATTTTTTATACACATATAATATAAATTTTAATGATAAATAATTCATTTATCACACATTTTAATACACTTATAATACAATGTGTCAAATTTTTACCAAACAAACATAATATATTTTAAAAAACAATTATAATTCATATATATTGCATACATAATTCACTTTTAATACATATTGCAGATTTAATATAGTATTGCTATAAAATGGTAATAAATAAAAAGTATTGCTAAAATCAGTAATTATTTATTAAAATGTACCAATTCATGTAATTTTTCCATATAGGGAATATATTTATGTGTGAAATACTACATACATTAAAAAATATAGATACGTAGAGAGAAAGGTGAGCCAATGGGGTCCCCGCCAATTGTTTATCTCTTCCTCGTATTCCAGAGATATGAGAGAGGAGAGCAAGAGAGTCAGATATATATGAACCCACTTGGATATAGTGTATCTAGAACAAATTACATATAATTTTGACCTCATGTATTCGTGATGCATATATATAGATACGCCAGATACATGTATCCAAAGTCCAAATTCTTGTAAAATTCGTTATATTGAAAACTCACGTGAATGAAAATAATTTGTTCTCAAACTGGTGGATTTTTGTTGTTGGCCCATTTTATTTTGGACTATATATTCTCGATTTTTTTTAGGGAAATTTAGCTAACTAGTCAAAAGAAATAACTTATTTAGTGATAATATCCATACTTTAATAATATTAGTAAACATGTCAAAAATGTCATTATTTTAAAAATAAATAATTATTCTGATATTATTAATATTTTCTCTCTCATTATTTACACCTTTTTTTTCTCTTTCATAGATTACACATTTTCCTATTTTTATGTAATTGGATAGATATTAATGATATTTTAAGTTTTATCTCTCTTTTATTAACCTTATCAATTTTTCTCTCATCTCTCTTTTATTAACCTTATCAATTTCTCTCTCTATATTTATTCATAATCAATTCCCCAGATTTATTCTCTCTTTTCTTACTCTTCTTTTTATTTTCTCTCTCTAACATTTTTTCAAAATCAATTCCACAGATTCTCGAATTTTCCTATTTTCTATCATTCTTTATTAATTTCGTTTCAAGGTTTGATTTGAAGATTCACATTGATTTGGGTATTATGTTCTTCATATTCCTTATTGATTTACTTACTGATTTTAGTGTTTTTTTGATTTTTTTTGTTTTGTTGTTGTTCTTAAAACAATTTTTAGGGTTTCATAATACAAAATTATCTCTTCAATGGACGCTTTCAAGAGAGTTACTAGAGGTATTGGACAAAATAATCTAAGTTCTTTCGAGTTCTCATCGTTTAATTTTTTTTCACTCAAAAAATAAACAACAATGTAGGTTCCGCTTCTAAATCTAAGGAGGATATAAGACGGGAAAAAATGCCTGAATTCGTAGTTGTGCAAAATCCCACACAAATTCGTAACCATGAAGTTGAAGAAGATCAATTTTTTGGAGAAGAGGTATTTTTTTTTTTTTGCATGTGCTGTGTATTGCATGTTTAGTTTAATTTGTTTAGTAATTTTTAAAATTCAAAAAAATAAATGTTACAATGCGTTTGAAAGTGTATATGGAATTTTTTGTCTGTTGTAGTTACTATGTATTTTTGTATTGGGAATTTTTTTAAAATGTCATATACTTTTAGTCTGTTATAGTTACTATGTATTTTTGTATTGGGAAATTTTTTAAAATGTCATATATTTATTGTATTTTGTGTTCTGTTTTTTTTTTTTTGTGTTAGTTGTCAATGTATTACATTTTATGAGCTTGATTGTGTATTTACTATTATCAAATACATTTGTAAGTGTATATGGAATTTTCATCCTGTTATAGTTATTATTTATTTTTGTATTTTCATAGTTTTAATGTTTTTTGTATTCACTGTTATAGTTAGCATGTATTTTTGTATTTAATATGTTTATTGTATTTTGTGTTCTGTTTTTTTGTGTGTGTAAGTTATGTCAATGTAACACATTTAATAAGTTTGATTGTGTATTTACTATTATCGAATAGATTGGTAAGTGTATATGGAATTTTCATTATGTTGTAGTTATTATTTATTTTTGTATTTTATAGTTTTAATTTTTTTTGTATTCATAGATTTGGAAGTGTATATTGAATTTTGTTGATGTTTTAGTCAGTATGTATTTTTGTATTTCATAGTTTTATTGTATTTTTGTATCCATAGATTTGAAATTGTATATTGTATTCTGTATTCTGTCAGTATATATCCATAATTTCATTTTGTATTCACAATAGTAATTCTTCATATTTCATAGAAGTCCCTTAACATATACATATACAAAACAAATATTGAAAATGTATCCATTTAAGAACAAACGCTTACAACATACATACATTGATCATATTTGTTTCGTTAAGGAATACAACTTATTCAAATAGTCATACGTTAGCCATAATTCATACAATTTACAATCAAAACAGAATACGGACGAAAATAAAAACTGACGGAAACAGACTACTTTTTTAAAATTATACGAAACCTGAATACTACGCTTTACAATTATTTTTAATTACACTTTCAATTTTTTTTCTTACTATATCAATTTCAAAGATATGAAAACAGAATATGATTAACAATTATATCAATTATAAACAATTAGAAAAAGAATAAGGAAGAAGCAATTATCTCGTCGAATTTGTATGGAAATCTTGAAAATCAAAAGTTGAGAGAATGCATCAGATTTTGGGAGTGTCGGTTGATTTTTTAAATTTTTTAATTTTTTGTAACTGATGAGAGTTTTAAGCAATACTTCCATCTTTAGTTTTTTTTCTCTCCCCTTAATTTCTCCTTTCTGTTTTAAATATTTGTCTTCTTTCAATTTAAACAATTAGAAAATAGATTAAAAAGATACATAATAAACTAAAATTGTGACATTTTTACTAAATAATAAAAATATTGACAATGAGTCCTCTTAAATAACAAAATAATGACATTTTGAAAATTTTCCCGTTTTTTTAAATATATTTTAGTAGAAGTCTCCAACTAAAATAGATATTGGACTTCATTAGGAAAGTTAAGTGCAAGCCCAACAAGTTGTACACAATGTTATTTGAGTTAAAATAAACTTTGGTTTATTTGGGCACATAGCTAGTTGTTATATAATCTAAAAAAGGAAAAATTACATGAATTGGTATATTTTAATAAATAATTACTGATTTTAGCAATATTTTTTATTTATTACCATTTATAGCAATACTATGTTAAATCTGCAATATGTATTAAAAGTGAATTATGTATGCAATATATATGAATTATAATTGTTTTTAAATTATATTATGTTTTTTTTGGTAAAAATTTGACACATTGAATTAAAAGTGTATTAAAATGTGTGATAAATGAATTATTTATCATTAAAAATTGTATTATATGTGAATAAAAAATTGTTCTTTGTAATATGAATTAAACTTGTATTATAAATAAATTAAAAGCGATCAAGTGAAAAAAAATATTATTGCTATAAATAATAAATATTTTTTTATTATAGTATATTTATGTAAGTTTCCCAATAAAAAATATCACATTTTTATGTATACATTGTCTTTACGAAACGTCCACATTTGTACTTTATTGTAAAACTTGTCAAACAACGTTATTTGTGTTATACTGTATTTTTTAATTTTCATGTTAATTTATTTGTCTTTTTTGTTTCTTTTTATATATTTGAAAATTATATTAAAGTAAACTATAAAGTAGGATAATTAATAGTTTAAAATATTTAAAGATATAAAAATTTGATCGAATCTTGAAATTTTGTCAGAGCCACATTATAGTTTGGACAGAAGAAGTAGCATGTATCATTTGAAGAAAATGTAAAAAATATTATAAATTTCAATAACTAACAACTTGAAATGTTTATAAAAACATACAAAAATTTGATTGACTCTTGAAATTCTATTTGCGCCACATGGACAAAAAGTGTAATATATATTATTTAAAAACTATGTAAAAAAGTGATAAGTTACAATGATTAGCAACTTAAAATATTTAAGATGAATAAAAACTTTAATTGACTCTTACAATTTAATTATTGTCACATAAATTAAAAAAAAATACCATATATTATTTAAAAGTTATATTTAAAAATATTATAAATTACAATTAATAACTTATAAAACATAAAACATTCAATGGACTCTCGAAATTATATTAATGTTGCATAAATTGGATATTATGTCTATGCTAACACAAACTCCTATGTCTAGTATCTTGAGCTAAGGGGGCAAGTATCATGATTAGGTTATTGACCCTAATCTTCATAATTAAATGTTTATCTAATTATATATGCATTTGTAAAGAAAACAAAACTTTTTGAATGTTAACTTCAAATACTATTTCAACTACAACTAAAATAGTATGCCAACATTTGTACTTTCAATTGTACACTTGAAACTAAATAATGATAAATTTGAAAATTGAAATGAAATTAGTTGGTGATTAATTAGCCGTAAACCCTCCCAACCCTACAATTAGTCAAAATCATCCAATTGATTTATTTCTCTCATTTAATCGTCAAAGCTATCAAAATTAATTTGCATCTTTCGGTTCTTCTTAAATGTAAGATAGTCCTTCCGTTCTAATTACTTGTTCATTTTTAAATTAACACATCTATTAAGAAAATAATAATTGACATAATGAGTTTACCATTTTACCCTATTAATTATAAATTAGACGAATTAAAAACTTAATATCTTCAAGAAGTTCTACATTTTTCAAAGTAATTAATTGAGGGTATATATAATGGGTAAAAAAATTGTCCTTTCTTGATTTGTCAAAATAAACAAGTAATTAGGAAGAACTAAAAAAAAGAAAAATAGACAAGTAATTAGAAAAAATGAAGTACTATATTTTTGGTTTCTTGTGTCGTCATTCGAGACAGAGTCAAAATTTAAAATATATGAGTTATAAGCATATTATTAAATTCACGTCTCATCTTAATTATTGGGTTCACAACAAAATATTAATTGAATATTCTGAAATACACAAAATTTTAAATAAAAATTACTGAATTCGTGTGACCACTATAGCTAAAATGATCTAGCTCCGCCTCTCATATTTATACATCATCATCATTTTTCTCTTGTATAACATTTTTTAAAATATATCACTTTAAAACAATTTATAAAGAGAAAACTTTAAAACAATTCAACAAAGAATTTGACAAGACAACCGCTTAATTAGGTGAATGAAAGGGTAATCTTTCTCTATTGGTTTAATAGGCCTTAATTAAAACAGTCTCTATTGGCTTAATATATATATACCAAATTAGGAATATCCAAAACAAGACTTTTCCTAAATAAAAGAGTTCCATTCAATTGTCTTTTCTTATAAGTGCAAGTGTATGAGAGAACGAGGGTGCGAAGTCAGAAATTTTATTTAAAATATAATTAAATTAATATACATACATACTTGTACAAAGATAATTTATAATATGTATACTTCATTCAATTATATATATATGATTTTTCCACCATACAATTTGTTTGCCTAATATAAAATCAACTGAGCCTAGTGGTCTCATATGCTTGTTCATACAACTTCTACCTATTAAATGGCTAACATAAAAGGGTGGCTTTTATTTCTTCCCACATCACTAGAGCTATCATCAATTTTGAAAAATAATTTCACATAAGACAAGTTTAAGAAAAAATAGCATAAATTAAGAAAAATATTACTCCCTCCGTCCAGAATTGTTTGTCATGTTACGTTTATCGAAAGTCAATTTAACTAATTTGCAAAGGTAAATTAGATCACATTAATTTGATATTTTAAACAAAAAAATTAGATATTCTAAAACTATATGAAAATTACTATAAATTACAATTTTTGCATATTAATATGATGAAAAAATACATCTTAAAATGTTAGTCAAAATTTTTATAGTTTGATTCTAAAAATAGAAATCATGACAAATAATACCGGACGGAGGGAGTTAGTCATTAGTTTCAGCCAAAACACGAAATAGAAGATGTCACCAAACCCACTATTACGGTGTTAATAAAGTTTAAAAAAAATTGCGATAATTATTTAGCGGCAATAATATAATTATTGTTGTATTATATTTAGCGATAATAAATAAATATAATTATTTATAATTAATACTCTATATAAATATCACAAAAGATTTTAACAACTCTGAATGCAATAATATTAACTCAATAATTAACTAATTTATGTTTACTAAGTCACGTAATTTTACCTACTTAATACCTAAATATTTTTGCTAGACTATCCATGCATGTTTTGGAATATCTTGAGGAACTTATATCTCAACTTCTCAAGTTTGAGATGATTTTGTGCAGATTTATAAGTTAAGTTTTGGATTAATTTTGAGGTAGAGGAGGAACATTGCACTACACATTGGTATGTTATTTATATATCAAGAATCTTTTTTAAATTATCAATAAATTTTATTTAGACACTTCAACATATTTAAGTGTACGTAGCTATTAGACATGAGTGTTGTCAAGCGTATATTAAGTTGTTAAGTTAACTACATAAAATATGTCATCTCTTTTGGGTAATACATCAGTATCAATCGAATCAGACCCGAGATTTATGGCTTATTGTGTCGAATACTTTATAATTGAAAAGGGTAACTTATTTTAGTTGATTAACTTATCTATGTAAGTGTACTTGAGAACACACAATAAATATTCAAATTTGAAATAAAAGTGTTTAATAAGAATATGTTATAAAATGAAAATTAGAAAATCCCGGTGATTGACAAAAACTCATTCCATAAAGTTGCTATAAAATGAAAATTAGTCTTGATATTTATTATTTGAAAGTGTAAAACGTAATTAGAGCTCTTAAATCATAACATTTGTGTAAAATTAAAATTATGTACTTAAAACTTTGATCAAGTAGAGATATTTGACTCTGATATGTCCCACTTGAATTCTCAGATAGCCTTCTCAGTTTAAATTGTTACTTAACGAGTTAATTCTGCCTAGTATATAAAGTCATCAAAATTTATTATATTTCAAAAAATAATTTCATTTAAGATTTTTTTATCTTTAAAGATCACTTACTAATTGTAGTTGTGTGTTAATATTCGTTGAAGAATAAGAAATCAATTTATTAATATCATAACATATCATAAAATTCTGGCTTTGCGACCGATCAAAACGAATTCACAAGTCTCAATAGTAACAACGATGCATGGTGCTATCGATTCTCTCAAGTTTATTTCTTGTCCCGTGGTCCATCTTTACATAAGACCCTACTCAATTTAGTGTAATATATTTAAAAGTTGGACATGGTGTGGACTAGGGGTGTATAAAACCGAATCGAAAATCAAATCAAATCGCAAACCGAGTCAAAATCAGAAAAAAAACCCCGACTAGTGGTTTGGTTTGACTTGATTTGGTGTTGGGAAAAAAACCCGACTATATTTGGGTTGGTTTAGTTTTAACTAAAAAAAAAAAACCGAGACCAAACCAACCCGACATTATATATATAATTTAAATTTTTAATTTATACGTAAAAATACTTACTTTGATATAATTTTTTTAAATATATCTTATACTTTTTCATAGTTTTTATCTTTAATATAATTATTTCATGTTTGGAAGTTAGAATTCTTAATGATCTAATAAGATTATAGTCTATACATGTTGGTAATTATAATAAAGTTTAAAAAAAATCAAATTAATACTAATGCAAAGAGGAAATCAATTCAACACTAAGAATGACAATAATATTGAATATTTATTTTTTAATTTTACATAATTTAGACAATTAAAATACATGTCTAATTTTACTTCTTTTAATATTTAATCATATAACTAATACTTACTAAACTTATTTTAGCATGATTTAGTACTTTAAATTATGATCAATTTCATTATGACTTATTAATTTGCAATATTTGTTTTACGCGATTTTTTTTTTTTTAATATATTAGTGTCATTAATTATATCATATTTTTTGTTATTTTCTTGAGAAATAACTTAGATAGTTGCATTTTGGTAGGACTAAAGAAATATTTGAAGTACAAGTAAATTATATGTTTTTTTGAATACTTTGTCGAAAAAACCCGAAAATCCAAAAAAATCCAAAAAATCCGAAGAAACCCGAAAAAACCTGAAGTTGAAAAACCCGAGTTTTATTGGTTTGGTTTGATTTATAAATTCAAAAACCCGACACAAATAATTTGATTTGATATTTGAAAAATCCGAACCAACCCGGTCATGTACACCCCTAGACTGTGGACAATATATATTTTTTCTCTCTCTCTCTAAAAAAAAAACAAAAAAAAAAACAAACTTACATGGGAAGTTGGAAAAAGATTTGGTGGTTGAGGTTGATATGTATCTGTTTTGAAATGTTGACAACAAGCATATACAATTAACACAAGATTCATTGCAACCAATAAAATCACAAATGAATTCTGAGGTTCTTCTTCTTTTGGGGTCTACCATGTAGTTAGTAAGTAGTGAGTACTAAATAAAATTGTTTTAAAAATTTGTGCCATGAGGTTCAATCAAATTGTCTATTAGTACGAACAAGGGTTAGTGATAGAGTGACAAGTACTTCTCTATCCTTAACTAAGAGGGTCTCGAGTTTGAGTTTCCTTGAGTACGGAATCGCCTTTGTTAGGGAGCATTTTATCCTCAATGTGGGACTTTTCAGCGCGGATTTAATTTAGTGGGGCTCCAATGTGAATACTAGACACCAGGCGGAAAACCAAAAAAAAAAAACAAAAAAACTTAAGAGTACTACTAAATATCAATAAATATGAGTATACTACAACAAAAACAACCTTTAGCGGTAATTAATAAATAGTTACATTAATAAAGAATGCTAAAATTTATATCGGCATTAGTTAAGCGTTGTTAGATCCAATGTCGATAAAGGACGGAGTCACCTTTGTTACGGAGTGCTTTACCCCCAATGTGAGATTCAAGTGCCGATCTAAATTTAGTTGGGCTTTAATGTGAATATCGAAAACCAAAAAATAAAATTGCCCATTTGACACCCCTAATTTATTCCCTTGAATCATTTTAAACTTTAGAGCACTTTTAAATATCAATAAATATGAGTACACTACAACAAAAGCAACCTTTAGCGGTAATAAATAGTCATATTAATAAAGAGTGTTAAATTTTTTATTAACGTTAGTTAAGTGTCATTAGATCCAATATCGATAAAGGCTTTAGAGACTTATACAAAGAGTGTTAATTGCCGCTAACAATACATATTTAGCGATAATTGAGCAATTGCCATTAATTAATTAATTGCCGTTGAAGATCATTTTTGATGTAGTGGTAGTGTCGTAAAATAGTCATGTCAATCATTATTTTCTTAATGGTGTGTTAAATTCAATTGTGGCAAGTAAAAGTGAAGAGAGAATATTTGTTTTCCCATGTTTTACGGAACATTTTTTATCCGCATAGGGTGTTTATACCAAATCAGTGCAATATGTGATTTAACAAAGTAAAACACATGTAAATTAATTATGATTACGTAAAATGAACTCTTAATTTAAACACATTGCATGCATATATTAACTTGGTGTAAACACATTGATGCGGTAAGTTTTACCCATGTTTTACTTTAGGTTTTAATTAAACCCATTAATTAAATATTTCAAATTATTTTCTAAGTCCATTAAAACTATATACCAATTAATATTGATATGATGGTAAAATAAAATGAGTAAATAATATAAATCTCACTAGTTTAGATTTTAATTACAAGTATTCATGATTGTTTCAAATATTACTTTCTCTACCACATTTCGTTGGTTGGATACATGTATCTTAATTCGATGGATACATGTATTGAGGAATTGACAAAGCATGATACATATTAGTCAAGGACTCCAATTAAAATGCTTAATTTAAGGAGAAAATCATTCCTTTAAATTTTCATTATATCTTGTCACAACTTTTAAAAATTCAAAAATATTTTAATTTCTTCCATTTATTATTTAGCAACCAAAAAGTAAAAAATAATAATCTATTTTCAGAAATTTGAATTTATTTACTCGAATTTTGAGATTTTTTATTTTCAATTTTCATGTTTAGAGAGCATGTACTCTAGTTGGTTGTTACTTTGTTGAATAATCTGATAAAAATATTTTTTTTTTTGAAGTAAATACAAACCTCGGTTTGAAAATCTTATAGAAATCGAAATCATTAATTAACTGAATCAGGATACATGCATTTTACTAATGTATTTGGAGTGTGTATCTAATTCATGCATCTAATTTACTTAGATACATTTCACTAGGTGTATGTGCTATATACGCATATTAGGGGTGTCAAATGATTGGATTGGATCGGATTTGGATGGATTGAACAAAAATGATTTGGATTACAATCTATCCAAATAGAGTATGGGCAAATATGGATTTGGTCAAATATGGTTTGGCTAAAATTATTCTAACCCATTTTAAAAAATCTAGTTTCAAAAAAAGAAAAAAAACTACCCCCTCCCCCCACACCTTCCTCCAACCTATCCCTAATTTATTTTTGTTTTCCAAAAAAAAAAATATATATATAAAAAAAAAAAAATTCCCCTCCCCCAACCTTCCACCAACCTACTCCTAATTTTTTTTTCAAAAAAAATATATATATTTACCTCCTACCCTCGTGCACCCCCACCTTCCATCAACCTACCCCTATTTTTTTTTGTTTTATAAAAATTAAAAAAAATTATTTTTCAAATAAATTATATATTAAAATGATGAAATTACTATCACATATTAAAAGTATGATAAAATAATCTCATCAAAAATTTTGAAATCAACTTAATGTTATGTTTGATTTGAAGTATTAGCTAATTTTAAGGATTTTTGTATCACATCATTTTACTAAAATGGTTGTATTACTATCATATATAAAATGTAAACTTATTTTATTATGTATTGGATTAATGATAGTAGTTAGGGTTGTTAATGGTTATGGTTATAAAATCAAATTGAATCGCAATTCGAACAAAATTAATTAAAAAAATTGATATTTGGTTTGATTTTGTTAGGTTTTGTTTTATATTTTTAAAAATCGATATTATTTGGTTTGGTTTTGGTTTTACTAAAAATTAACCGCAAAAATAACCAAATCTAACCGAGAAGTTATATATAAAATTTTTACAATTATCTATAAATAAAATATAAGTATTTTGATAAATTTTAATTAACTTAAATCTTTAATTTTACTATTTTCTGAAACCAACACTTAAACTTTAGCTCAACTATTAAAGCCTCAAGTCTAAATCCCTCAATATTCATCACTTTAAAGATCACAATTTTTCTGTTCTTTAAAAAAATTTCTAATGCAACACTGAATAATTTAAAGCTCAAGCTAAAGAAGATGGAAATTGATTAGTTTTGACTATGAAATATTGATTTTTTTTAGAAGTAATTTCTCAATATTTTAAGGTGTGATTTTATTGAAAAGTCTATTGATAAGATGTTTAGATCTCTAGAATATTGAACCAACTTTATGCTATTGACAATGAATTTTTTTAGTTTAATTTCCAAAATTTGGTACATTGAATGAATCACTTTGTTCGTATAATAGCTTATTTATGAATTATTCATATACTAAGTGTTTTTTGTCTATGGAGATGCGTATGTCCTTAACAAACTTATTACTTTCGAACCCAAAAAAAAACGAAAAAATCTAACCAAACCAACATTAACCAAACCGATGGTTATTTTTTTTATTTGGTTTGGTTTCGTTTTAAAAAATTAAAAAAACAATTTAAGTTATTCTGATTTTGATTTTGATTTTAACTAATAACCGATCTAAACCGAACCATAAACACCCCTAATAGAAGTTAGTCCCAAAATTATTTGTTCCATCAATTGTATTATAATAAATAAATAAATTTATCATATACACAATGAAATAATTAATTCTATAAAATGTCCTTATTCCAAAAATAACTTCATTTATCTCTTCCGCGTACCAAACGAACTCTTGATATCCTTTATCATATTTGTTGCTTTCATTAATATTATAGTTAAGTGCAATAATGGTTTGTTTTACGTTCGGTTAGATGACTAATTTTGAGTGTGATAGACTTATTTTTTGTGTTATTATGTTAAAGTTATTAATATTTTTACAAACAAAATGAATTGGTCAATCTATTTAAGTATTATTGAAGTCACTATATTATTATTATTTTTATACAATAATAAAGGTCATTCATTTTTTTCTAAGCAGAGGAATAAGTCATAAGAGGAAACAAAGGAGATATACAGCTAAAGCTCATGAATGACTCTTTTGTTATAAAAAAATGTTTAGCGAATATTTTTTGGTTTGTTTTTATTTGTTCATTATTTTAAAATAAATTTTAATTATTATTTGTTATTTTAAAATGTCAGAAAAAAACAAAAAAAATATTATATTCTGCCTTTAGCATTAATTATTCATTCTCAAATTAGTTTTAAAAATCTAATTCTAAACATCAATTAATATGCACATTATGTAAAATTTTCATATAAATATTGCTTCTGTATGGAGACATGCAAAAATTGAAATGTAACGACCTGATTCCGTCGTTATGGAAAGGTTAATGAAGAAAAAATTGGAATCAGAAGCTCTTTCGTAGTAACTTGGAATTACCCAACCTAGTTCAGATTTGAAAGAATTTGGAATCATTAAGGCGTAGGAAAAATCTTGTAATGAATAAGAGATTTAATTGTGAATTTTATTGCATAAGTGGATAGATAAGATAATAAAAAACTAGTAGCACTTTACAGAATCGAATTTGAACGAGTAGAACTCCTGGAATTAATCTTTTTGTGAATGGATACATTCTGTCCGCGCTAAGGCCGCTGTAGCGGGATTCAGGCCGCTGGAGCATGACAGATGTGTTTTAAAGTCGCTGATAAACTCTAAGACGATTCTATTTGATATTTTTTTACTTTTAGGACTAAGCAGGCGAACCCAAACGAGTTCTTAGCAGTTTTTCACTATTTTTGGGGCTAAAGGTAAGGTTTTAACTCCCCAAATCCGTTTTTCGATCCGTAAAACCTATTTCCTTGGGTTATTATCGATAAGGAAGGATTTTGATCTAAGAATTATGGTGGAAAAATCAATAATTTGGATATTGTGATCTTAGGTTTGGTCTACGGTTATTGGGTTTGTTATAATCCGAATAATTAGACCTTTGATTGTTGATCCTTGTGTATATTAATTGTTGTAGACCTAGAACAAGCGGAAAGAATCTGGAAAGGGAAGACTCAAGTGCCTTAGGGGATTCAAGCTTGGATTCGAGGTAGGTTATGATTGTGATTTCATGTTGGTGTGATATATGTTTGTTATTGCTTCATTACAATGCATGTATGTATGAGAATGTTGCACTATTGATCACACACTATGTAAATGTGTATGAACGTATAATTGTAATCCATGAATCACCTCTTGTTGTATGATCTTGATGATGTGATTGTGTATGTCATTGGGATCAGATTGTCGCGTTTTGGCATACTAACTGGGATCGATTTTCACGTTTCAGCATAAAACTTGGATCGAATTGCCAAGTTTCGACGTGCTAACTGGGACGGTTGCCACATTTCGACATGCTAACTGGAACGGTTGCCACGTTCTGGTATAAAAATTGAATCAAATTGCTACATTTTGACATGCTAACAGTTTGACTTTGGGGAGGACCAACTACTTGTGATAATTGTACTCATTGTGTAAGGACTATGACTTATGGCTTCTCAAAGAGTTTTACTCTGTGTGAATGATGGAATGAGACGTCATTCATGCATTGTATAAGTAGACTTTAAGAGTGGTTGTGGTTTGGTTCTCTTATGCTATGAAGATTGTGTAAATCAATGTTGTTGATATTCGGTATGTTACGTGGTTATATTATTGTAATTACTTCTATATGTTTCACTTACTAGGATAGTCGCGTGATCCTACTAGTACATGGTTGTGTACTGATTCTGCACTTGCTCTTATTTTTGTTGAGTATAGGACATTTTCAGGTAGCTATTGACAAATTTCGTTTAGGAGATCGGTGATCGTTTCGAATTCAAGGGTGAGCTAGTTCTTTCGGGCTGCCTTGAGTTCTCCTCGTTTAAGTCCACTATCTTCGGACTCAAACTATTATTTAAGGTGTTGTTTAGTTTTGGGGTTGTACCCCTTGTTCATAGACTTGTCATTGTTAGAGTTTTGGTACATTGACTTTCAGGTTCTAGGTGTATTTTTTCGCATTATTTTAGTTTATTTAACTTGCTTCCGTAACTTAAATACCTTAATTTTAGATTATTTGCTTAGTTGGATGGTAGTTGTGGTTCTTCTATCGAAGAATTAGGATGGGTGCCAATCATGACGGTTAGATCGTGAAATGAAATTAACTTGTTTATTTTTGCAATTGACTAGTAAAAATAAACTGAAAAAGTAATACTCGAACAAAATTAAGTGACTTTTCAAAATTAAGTGATATCCATAAAATTAAGCTTACACTAATTGTTTGTCTGAGCAAACATTTTAATTTAAATACACAAATAAACTCTCTTTTATGGAATAACGCATAAAAACTACGTATCTTTTATATTCTTAAATTATTCGCATCTGCTTTCCTTCTTATTTTATTCAAAAAAAAATTTAATCTTAGCCTTTTAAATTTGGGTAGGTTGTGGGTAGCATTTATAACCAACTTTTATACTTTTTACCTACTAATTTATCTTTAGGAAAAAAAAAATATTTACGTCAATTCATTTTTACTAATTTAATTTAAATTTTGCAGGCATTTAAATAATAATGTATTTATAATATTCATATTAATAATTATACTTTTAAAAAGTAATTAATGAAATAAGGAATTTGTATCAAGGATAAAATTCAGTATTTCTTGATATGTTTGAGTAAAAAATAAATTATAAATATGAAAATTTATTTTTAAATAACGAACAAATAATTGTGAATAGGAAAAAATAACTTTAAATACATGTAGTCCTAGCTGAGATCCCCTCTAGTTAGTTTTCGTCCCATTTTTCTCAATTGGATGTTAGAGCAGGGGCTGAGCTAGCTAGGACCGAGGAGGTTCATCTGAATCCCCTTTGATGGAAAATTACAATAATTTATAAATGGTTAAAAAAAAAATTTAAAAATTGTGTATATAACATATATTAAAACCCTCTTTAACCTATTTGTATATTTATTTTATATCTCAAACCTGCTTTTAAAAAATCTTAATACTACCACTAAGAGCACAACTTACTTTATCCTACACATTGAAATCCCTCTATTCTTAATTTAGTAATCTTAAATTTAATAATCTAACTCATATATAAATATTGAATAAAATACTAAATAAAATAAAACAAATGACGTTGAAAATTGCTGTATAATTTAACTAAGCCTTAAATTACTAGTCATAATTCAACTAGGCTTAAATTATATGACTTGCCAGTAGCCATAATTGAACACTATTTTAGGTCCAGGAGCCAATTGAAGTAAAAATTATGAACCCACGATTGTTTGTGCATATATATAATTTATATTCCTTTCGATTTATACTAGAATTATCCAGCCTTAGAAAATAAAAATAGACTTCATTAAATTAACCTTCATTAAATTGTATCAATTTAAATATAATTTCTTAATTATGTAAATTTCACTTACTTAAATAAGAATAAATTTGGAAATAATTTTTTGTCAACAACTATTTATTTCGGATTAAATGTAAAAGCTAAAAACATATAACATGGACTAGAGGAAGTAGAATAGAATGGGTCATTCGTTATAAACGTAATTACTTTTAAATTTTATTTAATTTTTTATTGAAAGGAAAAAAAAAATCAAAAGTCAAATAACATATTTAGGGGATTTGACCCCGCTCACATCAGGTTGCAAAGACTTAGCTTGAGCTAAACAACTAAAATCACTGAGTTAAAGAAACTTTATTGTTTTTTTAAGAATGTCTAAAATGTGTTATTTAATCATTAAAATTATTATTTTATTTATAAATATAGTGTAATTTTTCACGAAGGGTGTCCGATTGGACACCCTTGGCAAAGGGTAGCTATGCCCCTATATCCTCATAATTATATTTTTTTACTACAACTATTGACACCCCTTAATAACAATCTTGGCCCGATACTACATTTGACAATCCTTGAGTAAAAGTTATTTTTACAGCTAGATATGTATTTTGTACTTCCATGGTTAGTTTTGCATTAATCTCACAAGAAATCTAGTTATTCAATGAAATAATTAACACCTTTGGTGTTTGGTGACCTAACATCTCTTCATTAGGGTTTTCTCCTCATGGCTTAATGAAGTTTGTGAAGATTGAGCTTCCTTTTTTCTAACCAAAATGCAGAAACTTGTAGTCTTCACTAATGTTTTTGCTTTGATTAAAAGAGGAAAATAAGACCAACTTATTAAACCATACCTTTAAAAAAAAAAAAATTTACAAATTTATAAAAAGAAAAGTCTTCACATTTGTGTTGTCTTTCCATATTTTATTTGCATAGGATCAATATTGTCAACAGGAAATCCGGAGGCTAGATTTGTTATTTGGCCCAATATTTTGATAACTTCTTAAATTTTTCCGTAAATTTTATTTAGATATTTAAATTGTGAAATTCAAATTGAGCACCTAATAAACATGTGATAATGTGTTTATTAGAGATTTTCCGCTTATATTTTCAAACGTTTATTACGTAGATAAGTTGATCGTATAAAATATTTTTCTTCTGTCATTTTATTA
This sequence comes from Solanum sitiens, assembly GCA_016801875.1. NCBI lineage: Eukaryota > Viridiplantae > Streptophyta > Magnoliopsida > Solanales > Solanaceae > Solanum > Solanum sitiens. The sequence continues at coordinate 224,553 of JABWTJ010000204.1, read as the reverse complement.
TAAACATCGACATCAATTGAAACATGCTTGAGGTTTAACCACTTATTGAAGTTAATACGTATAATTAAACAAAGTGACAAATTTTAAGTGGTAAACAACTCTATATAATAGATGCTTGAAAACATGTGGAAAAAATAATAATCAAAATCTTGACTTGGAAGTGTTTAGTAATATATAGCTCAATCGAAACAGATTGTAATTCGCGATTGTCTAAATAAAATTTACTAAAAGGTTATCGATATATTTAGTAGCCTCTTTTTTGTATTATTCAAAATGTTTTTAAGGAATTTACTTTTTAGATTTGGTGCACAATAATTTAATCAACAACTTGCCAAACAAAATTCTCTTATTAATTCTCAAGTTGACTAATTCTCTCACCGCAATAGTTGTTTATTAGTTGAGAGTTTATATCAAAAGAAAACGAAATTCTTTTGTATGTCACATCTAACTATATGAGCTAATATTATTTGTTCTTTAGTCTTATTTTTTTAAATCAAATTTTCGATATATTTTTTCTTTCGTATATGCAATGAAGTCATAGTGCTAAAACAATTGCCAACATTTTTGGTGAAAAGGAAGTTAAAAGTTCAATATATTACAAGTACTTGGTACACCTAATTTAATTGCTTGGGAGAATATAATATATGCTTTTTTTTTACGAAGCAAAATATAACCTTTAAATATTCTCTAATAAATATAATATTATGCGGGAGTGTCAAATGAGAAGATTGAACTAGAAATGAGTTAAGTTATTTGAGCTAAAATTGATTAAAAGTGAATCACAATCTAATTCGCTCGATTTTTGCTAAGTTTTAAGCACTTCATAGAATTATAAGTATTTCTTCATAAGATTATATAACATATTAAATTTTAAAAAATGATTTTTTGATAATGTTTCTATAGTTCGACTTGGATGATATATCAACTCAATTCCAGATTTACAAAATAAATCTGACTAAAATGGATTGAGTTAATAAATAATTCATCCAAACTTAAATGAAATAAATAAGTCATGTTTTCGCGATTTAATTTGTCGAACCCTCCCCCTTCCAAATGGTACGTGTACACATAATAATTCAAATACTAATGGGCTTATGAAATTATTGTAGAAATATTAAGTTAAAAAAGTGCTTTAAGGGGAGGGAAAATATATAATTGAACGGCAAGAACGGCGTCTAAGAACTAAAAAGTAGGCTAATTGAATGTTAACATAGAATTGTTATGGACTTTCAACTACTTGGACTTGGACACTATGTTCTACAACTTTACAAAGCCATTATAATGGCTCCCCCGAGGCAGAGTCAAAATTTTTGATAAGTAAAAATAGATAGTCGAAGGGGGTTCGACATCTACTATGTATACATATAAATTTATTTTAATCATGTATAAATAATATAATTTTCCGTTCGAACCCCCTTAATGCAATGTAGCTCCCCCCCTCCAACACACACACCCAAGAAGAAAAACGCAAAAAACTTTTATTTTAATTCTCAATTTCGTAATAAAGAGTTTAAGTTTTTTTGCACAGATGAAACTAGAAGTCTTATAAGTATTAGTTAGTTTGTAATTTTATTTCTTGTTAGAATATGAGATTTAAATTTGAATGGTTCGACTTTAATGATTTTCTTACTATATTTGTTTTAATAATAAGATAATGAATTTAAATTTAGTACTTGCTAAAGTTTTAGTTTTAATGCATTTTCACATATAATTAATGCTCAGAGTAAAATAATATAAATTTTGTTATCAAAGAATTGCATTCGTCCTTATACATAATTTTGTTTTATAGAATCAAGTTGAGTTGATCTATAATTTTATTATTTTGTCAAGGTGTTTGATTAGATTACGTAGTTTAAAAATGGAAAAAAAACTTTTGAAATTTGCGAGATAAAATAAATCGCACTTATTTGTGTGATAATAAAATCATTCCAAATGAAAAGAAAAGTTAAAAGTTAAATTAGTTTTATATATCGAAATGTGTTCTTCTCTTTTGAACAACTAAAACGAAAGATCAAAAAAGTGTTATATTAATTAAGACAGAAAGTGTAACACGTAACTTCATCTTCACAACAAGTCTCGTCTGAACTCTGAACTGTCTAAAATTCTTTACACTGTCAACGTATATATATATATACACACACAACTCAATTAAACCCTTAAATAAAAAGAAACACTTATTTTCAACCACATGACATATTCATGGTTAGACTTAAACAACAAAATTGTAACATGACCATCTTTTTTCATGTCTTTTTAAACCCCCTCTCTTCTCTTCTCACACATATCTCATACAACACACAACACACAATCTCTAGCTCATTCAATTCCTTCTCCCACCCAAACCAACCAACAAAAAATCATACAATTCTCTCTAATGGGTGCTCATCCCCATATTGAACCAATCTCAAAATATAACAAAGAAATTAATAGATCAAATCAAACAATTGCATCTGATTTAGATGGAACACTCTTAATATCATCAAGTTCATTTCCATATTTCTTTCTTATTGCCTTAGAAGGTGGTAGTCTCATAAGAGCATTGCTACTACTATTATTTGTTCCAATTATCTACTTTATTTACATATTCATCTCAGAATCTATTGCAATTGAAACCCTAATCTTCATATCCTTTGCTGGACTAAAGATTAAAGACATTGAAATCGTCTCTAGGGCTGTTTTACCTAAGTTTTATTCTGAAGATGTACATCCACATACTTGGAAAGTGTTTAATTCATTTGGCAAGAGATATATTGTTACCGCGAATCCAACGATTATGGTTGAACATTTTGCAAAGAATTTCTTAGGTGTTGATAAAGTTCTTGGAACTGAATTACATGTTACAAAATCTGGACGTGCAACTGGATTTGTAACAAAACCTGGTGTTCTTGTTGGACAATATAAAAGGGATGCTATAATTAAAGAATTTGGAACAAATGTACCTCATGTAGGTCTTGGAGATAGAGAGACTGATCGCGATTTCATCTCCATATGCAAGGTAATTTTTCATATTTTTAACTTATATATACTGACCGTCACTATCTGTTTATTTGTCATAACAAGAATCAACAAAACGGATTATCATAAAATTATGTTCATCTTTTTTCTTTTGTAGTTTAATAAACTGTTACATGTAATTATCTTCACGATTTGATAGGTTAAGAATTATTCTACTTTGTTAATTTTACTAGATTTCTCAAGTCTTTTTCACTCAAAGTTGTCTAATAATATAGGTGGTACAATATCTATAGTAGTTATTGATGGGGTTGGTAAGAAGTTATAACAATGGTTTTGATTTTAGTTCACGTGGTTGCTTTAATTTTGTGTTTTCGTTAAATCATTTTCCTATCTTTATTAGCATTAAGTATACCACACATGTGCATTAACACACGAAGAAGTGGAAGAAAGTTCGATAATTTATATCCACATTTAAAAATAAATAACCTTCTCGATTCTTTCTGGCTCCGCCTCTAATATCAAAAGTAGACTAACTATAGACTAAATAATTGTTGCTAAAATTGTCTTTTGTTATGTATCTATATTTATTGGATTAATGATCCCAATTTAGTCTTTCACTAAAGTGTTTGTAATAAATTAAAGCTCCAAATTTGTATTACAAAAACCAGAAAAAGAGGTTGATCTTATGACTTAATTCTATACCTACCTAAGTTATTTGTTTGGTTGTAGTTGTTCCTTTAAAGAACATATATAAAAAAAATTTGTTTGTCACTTTATTAGTCCATTGGTCCTAATTTATGTGATATTATTTTTAATTTCAAGAGTCAACTGAATATATTTTTTATTTGTTCTTTAAATATTTTAAATTGTTAATTATTATAACTTATAGTTTTTTTTTCATAATTTCTAAATATTTTATGTCAGAATTCACGAGTAAAATTAAAAAGCTTTACTCTCATATGTCACATAAAGAAAGACATAAAGAACTTAAATTAGGTCACATAAAGTAAAATATATTAAATATTATATTCATATTGACTTAGTTATATTGATGAAATTTATTTCAAAAAAAAAATGGATAAGTAATCATATATCTTTTACGTTCCAACTCATTTTTCATTTAAGATGTACCTCTAAAAGGATTATAATTACACACCAAACCCATGAGTACTCTTTCTCCCAACTATCTACATGGAGGGGACCAAATAATTTAACTACCTATGTCTATATCATTAATAGTGTAAAATAATTTTCACATGATTGATTAGATCATGCTATAATTAATGCTATAATAAAACACAACTACTCATATATATTTAGTGTAAAAAATATCATGTTTACATGATTAAGTTAGTTATATTATTATAACATGCTTAAGATCATCAGAGTCTTAAAAATCTATTCTTTTTCACTTCAATTTTATTTGGAGTCAAATTATGTCACATAAATTGAACCAAAATTGGTACGCTATATTATTATTTAATTAACTCAAATATTATTATTGCAGGAGGGTTACATGGTTCCAAGATCAAAAATAGAACCTTTACCAAGAAATAAACTTCTAAGTCCAGTAATTTTTCATGAAGGTCGTTTTGTACAAAGACCTACACCAATTATGGCACTTTTAACATTTTTATGGATGCCAATAGGAATAATTTTATCAATTCTTAGAGTATATCTTAATATTCCTTTACCAGAAAAAATTGTTAGATATAATTATATTATCCTTGGTATTAAACTTATTGTAAAAGGTATTCCCCCACCACCCCCTAAAAATGGTCAACGTGGTGTACTTTTTGTGTGCAACCATAGAACTATACTAGACCCCGTTGTTACTGCTGTTGCACTAGGTAGAAAAATAAGTTGTGTTACATATAGTATTAGTAAATTTTCTGAGATGATATCGCCGATTAAAGCGGTCGCGTTATCGAGAGAGAGGGAGAAAGATGCAGCACATATTAAACAATTACTTGAAGAAGGTGATTTGGTTATATGTCCCGAAGGTACAACATGTAGGGAATCGTTTTTATTGAGATTTAGCGCACTGTTTGCTGAATTGACTGATAGGATTGTACCTGTGGCAATTAACACTAAGCAAAGTGTGTTTAATGGGACAACTGTTAGAGGGTACAAATTATTGGATCCTTATTTTGTATTCATGAATCCAAGACCGACTTATGAGATTACGTTTCTGAATCAACTCCCTCCTGAACTTAATTGTACTAACGGAGGGAAATCCGCGATTGAAGTTGCTAATTATATTCAAAAGGTACTTGGTGGTACATTGGGATTCGAGTGTACTAATTTGACAAGAAGGGATAAGTACGCAATACTTGCTGGAACTGACGGTCGCGTTGCAATAAAGGACAAGGAGAAGGACAAGGAGAAGGAGAAGGAGAAGGAGAAGAAATAAATATTGATTAGAGTATGTAATGGATTGTTATTTTTCAATGTGTAATGTTTAATTATTAATCTTCATCAAGAAAATTGAAAAGGAAAACATAGAAAAAGTAACAAGGGAATTGCTTAAATTGTATTATTATTCTTCATATATGATGATGATGATAATTTTTATCAATAATATGGTTAATATATGTATATTATTTTGATTGGGATTTATATATGTACAAGTGTTCTTAAATGCATTTTTTATTGATGGTGTGAATTAATTACTTATACTAGTACAATCAGATTAAATAACATTTCATTATAATAAATATTTGTTTTGTGAAATTAATTTTTGATGTTATATTAAACTATAGGTTAAAAAAACTATTGAAACCAACCATGTTATAAAGAAGTCATTTTCAATGTCCCATGCAGATTAAATGTAGTCATTTTCAATGCTTTTACTAAAGGCATGGCACTGATGATGAGTACTTGTGGCAGCTGTTTAATTTCAAAACTTAAATGACATGGCACATTCAATTATTTTTAATGTAATTATTATTTTGAGTGGTACAAATTTAATGAAACTAGAAAGAAAAAAATTCACTATTGGCTGAAATTATATTTCTTTTGAAAAAGACATCACCTTAATTAAATGACAGTTGTACAAGAATCACCAATAATTTTACTATTCGAACGAATATATATTCCTACTTAATTTATTACGTTTACTGTATAGTTGATATTAGTTTTCTGATAATATGTTATATTGTATATAAGATATTTTCTTAATTTTTAGTGTATATATATAAATTTTGAATGTTCTGAATAAAAGACTAGATCACAAGCACTATTTTCTATCCATAGTTTGATTTTATATATTTCAGACAATTATGTATTTACTTATGCTTATCCATGTGATAATAATAACTCATATATTATTGATTTTTTAAACTTATTATTTGTCAAAAGTATCAATAATAGGCCAAAGACATTACTACTATAAAATATGATAGATACATAGTTTATTTTCAAGCCACTACACTAGATCGATCGATGGACATGTAGTCATAGTAATCGACCCAAAATGCCTCTCATCTTTACGATCGTAAGGCATTTGCTTTCGTTATCATCATTTATGTGAACTATATACTAGTAGAAAAAGTAATGCTCAACTATATACTAGTAGAAAAAGTTTTGAATAATATTAATAAGTCACCTTATTAGCTAAGAGATGGTGATGGCCATCTTCCTAACTATATATAGTTGTAATTAATATTTTCTCCTTTTTTTCTCTCCTACCTAGCTTACGTACGTCTTCTTTAGGTAATGTTATTGTGTTTATGAAAACTTTAAAAATATATTGATTGAATTGATTTTGTTTAGTTGCTATGGAAATTAATAATGGAGACACTTATATGAAAACTTTAATTAAAAATATATGGCTTCCTATGCAAATCACAATGTGTCACTTGTGGTTGACAATACACTTACTTATAAATTATGATTACTATAGGTAAATATATGATGATTATAAGTTTAACATAATGGTGTAAAATCTAGAAGTTGAACTTGGAACCTCATGAAAAATTTGAGAGAAGTATTGAAAACATTCATGAGTTTGCCGCAAATTATTCGTTTTGTTCTTAAATTATTAATAACTTTAAAAACACTGATCTACTTGACTAACGAAATTTAGATACACATCTAATTATCTGTCACATGTCATAACAAGTGGTATCAAATTCTTGTAGAAGTATAAGACTATTAATGAAAAATTGAGAGAAGTGTTGAATACACTGCTAAAGTTGGCAAAAATTTAAGAGTGTATTTCACTCATAAAAATCAGGATGTATTTAGGTTCGGTGAGTCATGTAAATGGGTGTTTTTAATTACTAATTCAAAGATGAAACTTATAAATCATACCTAGTTTAGCGGTACTTTCAATATTTCCCTCGAAAATTTTTGTACCCTAAACTATTGAGTCAATTTCTAATTTTGTGTTCGAGAAACTCAAAAGATATTTAATAAAAATTATATAATGATTGGTGGTTAGTGCGTGGGTGGGAGGTTTCAAACAAAAGCTAGTTATTATTATTGTTGATTTATTTGACCATGAATCTTTGTAAAATTATGTGTTGGAAAGTTTGTGATAACATGTAATCCCAAATGTTTATTTATAAAGGAATATGGATACATACAATTGATCAATTCGGTGCTTTAAGATATTTCGACAACTTATTTATGAATTAAACATTGTTCATAATTTGGTAAAATTGCATAAGAGTTGAAAATATTTGATAATTTTCACAAATTACAAATTTTTCATGTTTGTAAGAAAAATACAATTTAAGAATCAAAACTACATATTCATATAAATTTTCAAACTTCAAATTATTGATTTCAAATTATAATTTAAAATCATATCCAAATAGGTCCAAATTTTCATATTTTTTTTTATCATTTTTCCATTTTTGATTCTTTTTTTGGGTGAAATGAAGTAAAAGAAGCTGGCCCATTGGCCCAAGCCCACGTGATTGAAGATCCATTAAATACTTAAATGGTCTTTAATTTTTTTTTAAAAGAGTAACTTTCACATATAACAAATAAAAAAAATTATATTGGTATGTTATAGCAAATTTTACATAATTGCACTCTATATCAAACATACATATGAATAACTCGCTATACATATACAAAGAAAGCAGTTGTATAATTCGCTATACATATATAAAAGAAAGTAGTTGTATAATGTACATATACAAAGAAAACAGTTTTATAATTCGTTACACATATACAAAAGAAATTAGTTGTATATAAAAGATTAATTGTATAATCTGTGTATGTACAAAAACGAGAAAGAGAGAAAGACAAAAGAAAACTGGGCAGGAGAATATTTGTATTGTATAATTATAAGTGTATAGGACGAAAATATATGTATTTGCATGTGTATATACAATTTCCTCTCGCTTTATACAAACAGAAGCGAGAGAGGCGAGGGTGGCGAGCGAGATTTGGGAGAGTGGTGAGCGAGATTTGGGAGAGGGGAGAGAGGGGAACGAAAATATATGTATATATACAGTTTATTCTCGCTTTATACAAACGCAACACATTTCATACATTTGTGTTTGTATAAAAAGCGAGAGAGGAGAGTGAGACTGCCACCAAAGGAGAGTGACGAGCGAGATTCCACCAGGGGGAGTGACGAAAATAACATAGGGTACAATTAAATCAAAGTATATTTATATCATTTAATTTGAATTAATAGTTTGCTATTATATATAATTTTTTTAATTTTTTTTTAAATGACTTGGTTTAATTTTTACTTAAAAAGTAACTTTGGAAAATATTATGATGCAAAACTCAAAAGTATATATTTACGTTGACCCAATTATTTTGTAACGAGAGATATAATTCAAAACTCAACATAAAACAAGTTGTAAGTATAGTGATCATGTTAGTTAAATTTCTAAAATTTATTTTAAGAAAATACTTTATTTTCAAAAGTTATTTTCTAGAAAGATACTTAGATTTGTATTTGTCATGTAAATAAATTTAGGACACACTTTTAAGTATAATAATTAGTGTTTAAGGCGAATATTATGATGTCAATTTTCAAATTGTTTTTGTATGAATTGTCCTCTTAATTAAACAATTAGAATTCAGCCTCAATTAGAAGTCTAGTTTGAGATGAAGATGCCAATCATGAGGTTGTATGATTGAGAGCTCCATTTTTGCACTGTAGATTTTTAACGATCTTTTGCGTCCAAAGCAAACAACTGGTATATGTGAAATCTGGATGACCAAAATAATATGATATGATTAAAAAGGTCTGATTTTTTAAGTCAAATTTAGAATTGCCAGAAAATCAAAAGTAATAAAGTATTGATTCCTTTATGTAGGAGCGAGATACAAGGTATAATAATCTCAAGATATTCAACCAACATTTATACCTTATTGATAGGATAAGTTATACATGATGGAATAACTTATTTCGAGATAACTTGTTCGCTACCCAAATCCCTGAATTTGATTTAGGGACCAATCATTTTTTCCCATAAAATACTCTGGCACTAGTGGGATAACTAAAACTTTTTAACTCGTAAATTTGTTGGTACAACAATAGCATGAAAAATTTCTAGCTTCACAAATGACTCTCTGCCTCCTACCTTTCTTCCCAAAATCTTAACTCAAAAATCCGAGAATTGCAGCAATCCTCCTTGAAGATTCAAGTGTCAAAACACCTCTAATTCCTTACAAGCTGAAAAGGCTGCGAAGGCGGTGAATAAGTAGGTTTAACTTATAATTATTGTAGAGGTACAATGACTAAACTGTCCTTTATTTTAATTCTATAGACAAAGAGCGAGAAAATGATCAAAATGACCCTTGATGTATTGTGGTAGCTTTATTTGGGTCCTTAATATATTTTAGGTGATTGAAATAGTCCTTTGTGTATGACAAAATGTGTCCAATTTAGTCTTTTACCCTAAACTTAACAATTTATCTCCAAAAATTGTTAAATATAACTGTGGGGTCCACATAATTTTACAAAAATTATCATTTTTACCATCTTTAATAGCTCAAAAAAGAATTCCATGAATTCTAAAATATCATTTTCTCTAACATCTTACGATACAATTACAAAATAATTTTTGTAAAAAGGCTAAATGAAAGAGCAAATGTATTGCAAGGAGTAATTATTATTACCACATCTCTTTTAAGTACCCATATGTCGTATGCAGGTCATGTTTTCGATTGGAAATTCTACATGAGAAGCTGCAAGTCATTTCAATTTCGTGTCTTAGTTGATGGTGTTCTTTTGGGTACTTTATTATCTTATCACATTTCAACATAGTTACAATAATTATTTTGTGATTGTGTGGTCAGATGTTAAAAAAATAGTGTTTAAGAATTTATGAAACTCTTTCTTTGAGCTAATAAAGATAGTAAAAATGATGGATTTTATAAGTTATTATGTAGGTCACACAGTTATATTTGACAGTTTTTGAGAATAAATTGTTATGTTTAGGATAAGAGATTAAATTGAACACATTTTATCATACATTAAGGACTATTACAATCACCTAGAATATATTAAGGATTAAAATAAAGTAACCCAATACTTTAAGGATCATTTTGATCATTTTCTCGACAAATAGCACACATACCATTTAGACAGTTCTAATATACCTAGTACAAATACAAATACAAAAAAAAAAAAGACTAGTTTGAAATTGGAGCGTCGATTGATACAAGTCGTGCTCTCACAGCGATAGTCTGAAGAAAGCACTGCCTTTATCTTCTTCCGTTTGAGATTGGAGCGTCGATTTTGATACAAGTCGTGCTCTCACAGCGTAGTCTGAAGAAAGCACTGCCTTTGTCTTCTTCCGTTTGAGCGAAAGTAAGTGATTTCTTCCTTTGACTTAACCCAGCGTTTGCACATAAACTGTTCGACGAAATTCCTAAGAGAAAATGCACAACCTTTAGGTATTAAAATCACTCATATTTCATATATTTAGAGTTATGGGTATCAGGAAAAACAGTATTTGAGGGAATTAATTGTTGGCTCACGTGAATTTGTAATAATTTTTTCAAGAACTTGACAGTATCACATTAATGGTTACAAATGACTAATTTTAATTCAGAGTTGGTATTCTGCAGGAATAATTTGCAACCCCATTCAATTATTCCATTCATATTGAAGGAATTTGGACTTAATCTGATGGGAAAAGCATCTAGGGACAAGAGGGTATGTACTTTATGCAGTTGTTGTTTTCTTTTGCTTATAACCAAGTGCTTCTTCCTTTAAAAAGTTTCAGTTTTGTAGGATATTTACTACCGGAAAGCAAAGGAAGAAGGGTGGCGTGCCCGAAGTGCCTTCAAGCTCCTTCAGATAGATGAGGAGTTTAATATCTTTGAAGGTTCTCTTTCTTAATATCTGGCTTGAAATTTCCTAGTTTTTGGATTCCCTATGTATGGAAAGAGATGAATATTATAAACCTGTATAGCCCGTAATGTCTCCACAGAAAACATCTTATAAAAGTTGCTGCATTTTATCTTTACCAAGAAAAAATGGCTTTGCGATCAAACGGATGTTGATGAGTAACAACTTTTATTACTGGTAAGGTCTCTTTGAAGGTCTGGAAAAGTTGACAGCTCTTCATTAGTTCATTACAGTGCAGTTCCTGAAGTAGGGTTTAGGCTCTTAATGGAAATTAACGAAGTTGTGTACAAACTATTTCCCTGAATGCTGAAACAATATGTTGTTTGGACTACGGAGAACAAGATATCAAGTTAAAATATGTTTGGTTAGAGCTTGAAATAAGTGTATGTTGAATGAGTATATATATGCTAGTGAACTCTCTTTGCACATTAGGAGTTCAGAAATTCCATTTTTCATTGCTTTGTTGGTCAGAATTGCTTGTTTCTATTGACAACCCTTTCCATATGTAGGTGTGAAGCGCGTTGTGGATTTATGTGCTGCTCCAGGCAGCTGGAGTCAGGTGACAATTGGATCTAGACTATTGTTGTTTCTATGTCTTATATATCTTTTTAACCAAAATAAACACTCGCTATAAAGATTTGGCTTTCTGATTTTATTTTATTATCTCAGAATAACATGCTGATAGTTTTAGTCTTGTGCTTACTCATGATTATTTGAAAGGATTGCTATAGTTTATACTCATTATGAGAGTGTGATACAAATTTTGGAGGTAGGATAGGATTCTCACCATAGTTCTGCACATCTACATATTTATACTTGTGATGCCATTGGATGTGTTCTCATAGTAGAGGTTTCTCTCTCTCTCTCTCTTTAAATAAGGTTATCACTATTATGCCCATCCTATTTCAAAGAACCATTGCTTTTGATTTTTTGCTGTATGATTTAGCTTCTAAATTTGATAATTTTTCCCATGTGCTTACGCTTAGCTCTGTTGGATCAGACCTACACAGAACATAAGAACGGGAATTATCTTAAGCAATAAAAAGAGTGAGGCAGTCTAAAGCCCAGAAAGTACCGTGTCTTAGAGTGTGATCTTGAATACTAGGGAAATAATAGGAAAGACTTCCCATTTTCTGATATTTAGAGGCACTCATTTAAGAAGGTTAGATTTGGCATGATGTTTTGGGATGCACCACCAATTTGTTTCCTGATAGAACCATTACTATCCATTACTTTTCAAAAAGAAATACATGAAAAAGCAAAGAATATTATTAATGCGCTAAATGTCTTTCTCCTTGTTGTGATCTCCATTTCGAAGTCCCTTAATGGTTTTCTTCTTTATAGGTTTTAAGCCGGAAGTTATATCTCCCAGCAAAGCTGTCACCGGGTACCAAGTATGTGTACTTTCCTTTTTGTAGTATGGCAATTGCTTGTACCTCTTTTGTGTTTTCTAGCTACAAGAAAGTGAAAAGAGTCCCATTAAAATGATATTCTAAAGTTTTATTTCTGATCTAGTGATTGAGGCCTTCTTGTGTAGTTGATGCCTCTGTGAATTGTTTTCCCTTTGTCTCATTTCGTTCTAATTTTATCTTTTAATCTCTTGGAATGAGAGTGGACAGCATTACTCATCCTATGTAGTAACAATAATAAATAAAGAACCAAAAAAACTGCATCCATTTTTTAATACCACACCAATCTGCATCATTGCGGACGATGTGTAATGTTATAAGTTAGCATGCCACCATATTCAATAGGTAATAATATAAAAGAACAGTTAGTCATGAACCAAAGCTTTAGCTTGCTGCATCTCTTCTCCTGTAGTCCTACAATTACATAGACCTTGCCCCACATTGAATGGATTTTTTTTTATCTCTCCATGTTTTCAAACTTTTTTCTAATGGTGGTTGAACTAAGTTGTTGCAAAGTTTTCTACCTTAGAGGGTTGCTTCTGTAGCTATAATATGTTTGTGGGCGATAAATTTTGCTCTAACATCACTGGTCAATCAACTTTAAAATTGTATAAGTCCAATTGCTTCCACCTTTATCATTTATGTTTTCCTGGCCATGTCACATCTTTCTTATTCATGCGATTTCCAGGGATGAAGATCTACCACTTATCGTGGCTATTGACTTACAGCCTATGGCTCCAATTGAAGGTGTTATTCAAGTACAAGGTGATATAACAAATGCTAAAACAGCTGAAGTGGTATGGATTCGTATGCTGTTCCATTTCTTTATTATAGAAATTTCTAATGTGATGGTTGGTGTGTAACTCACAAATGCACATTGGAATATAATTAGCTTTGTATTGATTCACTTTCTCCTCCAGAGCCTGAGTGTGAGCAAAAATATCCCAATGTGCATTTGTGAGTTTTTCTTTTGGCCCTTGTTGTAGGAGATTCTCTTATTCTTCCTGCATTTTTGATATTTTGCTTGCTTCCTGATTGGTAAATCCTTTTTCATGACAGTAGCCTCATTGTGCTCCTGATTTGTGTCATTATCTATTCTAATACCCCAAATGCTTGATATTAGTTCTCAGTCTCTTCATCTGTGGACTCTTCCACTGAAGAACCCCGAGGTGTTTCCTCTTCTTATGTGCTAGCTGCATCTGCCCATTCATTAGGGGGTTCTTTGGTGTTGTGAGTGTCAATGTGTTCTCCGTTGTTATAGTCATCTTCCTTTCTGAGAGCTTCAAAGGCGTTTTGGACTTTTGTCTCCTTAATAGAGTGTTTTTTTTGTTTTTATGTCATCCATTGCCTGCTTCTTCTGAGGAGTTGCTTTTTTCTTTTTTTTTGTCACCCATTGCCTGCCATCTTCTTTTTGTTTTTTCTCATCCTGGAAAAGAAAAATCTGAAGAGCTTTGGGGTCCTCTAGTAACATTTGTCTAATTATGAGTTTCCATGCCTTATTTGTGTTCCCTCAGTTGCTTCTTCGTTGTCCCCACAGCTCCGACACTGGTTGACAGATTATCCTTGTAATCTACAATAAGAACAATATTTGGGGACTCCTTCGTACTCAATTTTTTCTTCAAAACCTTGCAGTGATTGGTAGAATTTCTCTGTCCAACAAAAACATGAGAAAGTCTTGGCTTTGTCGATTGATTTCAACCTGCACTTTCTCCATGCTCGGGCTTGTTCTTGCTTTAGTGGCCACATCCATTTCCATGGGTACTTGAACTGGACTCATTATTTGTTTCACGAAGTGCCATGTATGGAGATGAAAGGGGAGTTTTGGTTAGAGTACCCATACCGTAGTTAGAAGACTGTCTTCCTCTAGAGTGAAATCCGGCGTCCATCAGCTTAGCCACATAGGCGTACCTTCAATCTTAATAACATGTTTGAAGTATACCACTCTGAAATCTCTTCATTATAGACATCAATAAACATATTTTTGTTTCCGTAGACTCCTATTTTGATCGATTCCTTAATAGGAATAGCTTCTTTCACAGAAGCTCAAATCGTCTAAATTTGGGGTTGCATGTTTAGAAATCTTCCATTGATAGTATATTTGCACTGGCCATAAAACCATAGTAGTCCTCCGCTTCGAGTATGATTGCCGGCATGCCTTTGTGGTTTCAGCCTTCACTGATTATCTTTTGCGTTCAAGGTCAATTTGGGAACCTGCTACTGCCTGCATATAGTTGCTTTTTGGTGAAATATATTCATGGGTTACCATCAGAATTCCTGTGTGATCGGGACATCGGGTTGCCCCGGATGCGCAGGTTGAGGTCTGGACACCCTTCCATCGGGTGGTGCATGAGTTTTTGGCACGGTGGAAAGTGTATTTGTTACCTTTGGTGTTTCAGAAGTTAGAGCGAGTATTTTTTCTTGTAAATCAGGATAAGTGGGCTTAATGGAATCTAAATTCCCGATTTCAGCACAGATGAGATGAGTTATGAACTCTGGTTGATGTTTCAGGACATGATTAATAGAGTGAAAGCAACATGCACTTTATATCTGCAGTTTTGAGGACATTGTCCATTTCCATTTTACTATTAGACACAATGCTCAGAGAAAACTAAGAGGTTAAATTTGGAAAGAATGTGGCTATTGTGTCCAACTATATCATTGATAATTCTCGTGTGATTTAGAATTGGATGTGAAATTCAACTTGGTTTTGTCTACTGTTAAGAACCCAAAAACTCTACAACCTTATGCTGTAAATATCCGGACAGACACAAAGATAACACCACACTACACTGTTATATATTTCCACCAACAAATAGAACATTTTACAAATAGACAAACAAGATGTGATTGATAATTCACCTAACAACCAAGGTATTTCGAGGAACCTTATCCTCCAGTTTAACTACAGAATCAAATCCCTCCAGAATAAACTGCATGTCTTCCTCTAATAAGCATCTTAACTTCTATGTAACTGCTAAAAATACATATACATAGTAATAATTAATTACAGCAAGAAAAATACTCGCTCTAACTTATTTTCACCCTTCTTCCTACGTTTTATAGACCTTAGTTACAGCAGGTCCAACATGTCCTTACGCCTTGATCTGTTTTGGTATTGGCTGGACCGGTAGACAAATTGCTATTATAACACGAGGCATGAACCATGACTTGTAGCAAATGAAAACATTTAGTTCAATTTTACTATTATAACACAAGGCATGAGCCATGGCTTATAGCTAATGAAAGGATGGTTTCTGCAATATACTCAAAAAAACCTCATACTTCCATACTACTCAATATGTTGCAAGATATCTTAATGTGCTAGTTTGTTCTATTCTCTTTCTTTGTACATGTTCACCTATTTGTTCTTCTCATATTTCGAGGAGTATACAAGAAGATACTGGTACTATGTTATTTTTCCCATCATACTTGTGGTTAACAGTTTATCAACATCATTGTCAAAAACTTAACAGGTTATTAGACATTTTGATGGATGCAAGGCTGACCTTGTTGTCTGTGATGGTGCACCTGATGGTGAGAAACTCAACTACCCTGATACATTACATTGGTATTAGCTGTATTTGATGAAACTAATCCGTGCTTGTGTTCTTATGTCGCAGTAACGGGACTTCATGACATGGATGAATTTGTTCAATCCCAACTGATTTTGGCGGTTAGTTTCTTAAAAAAATGGTTGGAATTGATTAAGTATTCACCTATATCTATATGTATATGTATGTAGTGATGTCTTAATAACATGGGAAGGCACACTCATTGAGCTGTAGTTTTCATGCATTGCTGCATGCATGCTTCTGTTAAAATATCAGTGTCGTTGTGCCAAATTTAGTTGATGCAAAGTGTTGTCTAGGAATACTTGAAAGCTTATTTAGGAGTTAATGGCTGTATTTCTGGAAGAAATGCCTTTTTGGTGATCTCCACCGTGAAACCCGCTTTTCTTTGGAGAAAAACAACGAAGTATTCTTCTATCTGTTGATGTTATTTCTCTATTCTTAATATGTTGCATGTATGGATTACCGAAAAAGGAAAATAATTGTTTCTTGCTATCTTGCTTGTTTTTTTTCTTTTTGGGTATCCTGCTTATATTTTTTAGTTTTTCCTTGAACGATCAGTTATATGTGCTTAAAGAGATTTTCTCTTATAAATCTACCAAGTTGTTCACAGTTTCTGTTTGGAGATATCTCTGTTGTCACATGTGTGGTTGAACTTGCAGGGCCTAACCATAGTCACTCACATACTAAAAGAAGGCGGGAAATTCATAGCAAAAATTTTTCGAGGAAAAGACACAAGTCTCCTTTACTGTCAAGTTAGTTGCACGTCTACTCATTATTTCTGGATTTAGTTTCTTAACTTTGGTCAAAATCTTGTTTAATCTTCAGAGGAGACCTCAGTTTAATGTTTTCTGTCAGATGTTCTACATTCTTGCATTTGTCTGATTGGTGAATCGCTGATTTTTTACTTTCATACTGCAGCTAAAACTATTTTTCACGGAAGTGACTTTTGCTAAGCCAAAAAGTAGTCGCAATTCTAGCATAGGTGAGTATATAATGTTTTCTACCTTGTTTATGTAGCAAATTACTGTGAATGCAACCCATTCATTTGACAGCTCTTGAAAATGTTATTAATGTTGTGAATTGTCATATTTCGTCAAAACTTAATGTTGTCAGTTGTGATATTTTCGTCAAAGGTTGATTTTGTAATATTTCAAGGATTTCAATTTTTGCTTTATGTCCTTGCAATCTTGAAAAAAGGTTCCCCAGTTTCCACGGAAAAACTTGAAAATATTTATACCTTTCTATTGCCATAAAAAATATTTCTGCAGGGTTTGT
Organism: Solanum sitiens; assembly: GCA_016801875.1. NCBI lineage: Eukaryota > Viridiplantae > Streptophyta > Magnoliopsida > Solanales > Solanaceae > Solanum > Solanum sitiens. The sequence continues at coordinate 207,010 of JABWTJ010000204.1, read as the reverse complement.
TCATATATGCAGCTTAAACTCCGCTCTTCTATGAATTACTGGAAGGTGTTTAGGAATTATTAAGAGTCAATGAGGCATATCAAATGCAAATCGGAATGAACTTGTGTAGTTCTGGTCGAGAAAGATTCATTAAAGCAAGACTAGAATGGCTATGTAACATAAATTAATTCAATCTTTCCGCTGTGCAGAGGCATTTGCAGTTTGTGAAAATTACTCTCCACCTGAAGGATTCAATGAGAAAGACCTTCATCGCCTTCTTGAACAAGTTGGAAGTCCATCAGGCACCGAGGACCTAGGTAACTTCGATGTGCAGATGCTTCTTCTCTAACTTGCATTGTACTTCACTCTTAACTCTGAATATTCCCACTATAGTTGTACTTAGCATTATCTTCCGAACATCTGTAACATGACAGATTGCAGTAGTGGATGGCTTGAAGGTCCTAACAAGGTGTATATCCCATTTCTGGCTTGTGGAGACCTGAGTGGATATGATTCAGATCGTTCATATCCGCTTCCTAAATCTGCAGATGGAACCTATCAATGTTTAGATCCTGTACAACCTCCTATTGCACCACCGTATAAACGAGCTCTTGAAATGAAAAAAGCTTCAAGTCAAGGAATTCATAATCTTGACAAGCTTTCTCTTGACCCCTGAGCAAGAACAGTTCTCTTCTGCGACGACTCATGAGTTGCAATTATATGTCACCAAATGTAAGGGCTCCTTGTTAGCTGCTCTTGCAATTTGATAAATTGAATGTTCTTTTAGTAGAATTTCTAGTTAAGAACCAAATGAAAGACGCATACTTGTGTTTCCACTGCGGGATGTACGAGGTGCGAGTCTTGCCCGTAATTTAAGTAGAGAAGGGTAGATGAGCGAACCCATTATTACCATGTTTTTGGTCATCAAAGAAGGATGATAGTCACACACTTGTGTAATAGCAAATTTATTTATACTTGGGTATTTAAATCTTGAATTAACTGACGATGATCAATGGTTATGATTCATGATGTTAATTTCTGCTAATGATAGCTTAAAATAATGAAAATGTAATTGTGTGGTAACTTGTTTTGTTTTCTTTAAACGTTGGTGTGTTTCCATGTGAATTTGAGTGTGCAACAAGTATTACGGGTTCGTTTTGTTTTGTTCGGAACAAGTTATTTTAGAATTATTTATACTACCCTCAATGTGGAATAAGAATAACCCTACTATCCTCGGATAACTAGTTATCCCATGATTTTATCAAACACAGAAAAAACTCATTCAGAAAATTAGTTATATCTTATCTGAGGCTGTAGTGTTATCTCTTTTATGAGTATTTATGTAAAAAATTTAAATTAGGTCATTTGTTATATATTAAGATAAATTTAAAATGAATTTATGTTAGGTGTACATATTGTGTGTAAAGAATGGTCATATGATCAGGTCAAGTTGATCTACCATATTTTATTTTCCGCATCAAACTTATTACAATCCAAAATATAGAATTGAAAAAATAACAATTATTTTTGATATATCCTCGACTTGACGCTTCAACTTGAAACCCCACAACATGTCTTTTCCAAACGTTTACTAAAATCTTTTCTTGTGTAAATAAAGTACAACAGGAAAAAGGAGCTAACAATTCCAAACGTTTACTAAAATCTTTTCTTGTGTGCAACTTAATTCCTATGAAAGACGAGCCTCGACACAACAATAAAGTTATAATCTTCATATAATTCTTAAGTCATGAATTCAAATCGTAAAAATAATAGACAGTCTACCTCACATTTCTTGATATTTTGTATCCTGATCGATCGGGGCGTTACATAATAAACAACTAAAATGTCTATAAATTTCCTTTTTCATCTACATAATTACATTAACATTAAAAAAAAAAAAACTAATAGCAAGTAGTGCTAGAAACAGAACTAGATCTAGGTAAAGAAGAAGAAGAAGAATTTAAGAATTCAATACAATCTTCAATAGCTTGAGCTCTTTGAGAATCATAAATTAATGTTTGTGCATAAGAACTTGACCTTGTTAAACTTGTTGTGGTTGATGATGATGATACTTTACATGATGACCTTTTTTTTCTATTTGAATTTGAAAGGAAGTTTAATGCACTAGCCACTTTTATTCCAATATTCTTTACAAAACTAGCCACATATGATGAAGAAGAATAACTCTTTTGAAGCCTAGAATTCAAATTACATGAAGATAATGGCTTCTTTTTAAAGTAAAAATTTGAAGGATTATTGTTTTGGTCATGGAAATTATCAGGGCTAAAATTTACTCTTCTACTCATTTTTTTTTGGTTTTCTTGGAAGAGTGGGAGAGTTTGTTGTGTGATATGAAGAAGAGAGGCAGTTGGGAAAAATGATGTGAGGTATTTATTGATAGTTGAAGAGAGAGAGAAAAAGATACTCCAATCTCTTCCGATACAATTTATGTGACACAGTTTAAATTTTACGAGATACGTCTTTTCTTTACGTAGTATCTTTACTTTCTTTTTAGTCAATTTCTAAAAAAAAATCATCTTATTCTTAACGAAATGATTTACAGTCACACAATAATCTAAGAATTGTTGTAGACCATAAATTTCAAAAAAATCTTCATTTTTTTCGATCAGATACAAAGTGAGAAATCAAATCCTAACTAGCAATGAAAAAATTCAAATAATCAATCAATTATAAATTCAGATAAAATCTTTAAATTAATTTAAAAATATACATAATTAATTTTAAAAATTCTAGAAATATCATATAAATTGATACGTAAAGAAGATTCAAACCTATAACAAGACCTATTTTATTTATTATTATTTATTGTAATATAAGACTAGAGAAGAGACAAACTTTGACTGATATTCTGCAAAAATTCATGGCCCATATTCATATCACCGTTTGACTATTGACCAAACTATAGTGTTTCATTTATTTATTCATGCATAAATTAATTTCTGTAAAATGATACTTTGTTTGAATATTTTTACTTGTTCATGTTAAATTTTGTATTTAAAAAATAATAATTAATATAAATATTTTATCATAATATCTGAATTTGTATTAGGTCTTGCAGAAGGTATAAATAATTAACGCTTGAGGATAAAATAAAAGAAAAATTATCTATTAATATGTTAAACGTAAAAGATTTGTTTTTAAAATAATAGATAAATAAAAGTCTTGATTGGAGGAAGTATTTACATCTAATCATAACATGGAGGGTGAGAAATTAGACCCAATATTATTTAAGTCAGAATTTATTTTCTTTGATATCCTGTTAAATAAATAAATTTTTCTCGATATAACTCAATCTCAAAAAATCATCATGATGTGGAGATTATTATCTAATATCATATAAGAAGGAAAAATCTCGTTCCACGCTAATATAAGATTACACCCCATCCATGACCCATCGCATGACAACAGAATTGAATATATAGAGCATGAATAATATAATACAAGGTCTAATATCGAATAAACCAAGATCTCTATTATCCTTGTATAAGTACTTTAGTTTAACAAATTTTAGAAAGGAAGCTTAGCCAAGTTAAACTAAAAGATGCAAAAGGAAACATGTAGTACAAGAAACTAAAAATATATAAATAATATATATAGGATATGATGACTTTGATTTACTCAAAGATTGATTAAACGTGCATGGATGGCAATCATGGAGTTAGTATATAGGATATATATCCACACAACTACTTACTTTTAACAAAATTAGAAGAAATATCATTTTCAAATAATTAATCATCATTAATCTTGGATATTGCAATCAAGAACCTCTAATTTATTTTTTTAAATGATTTTAGAATTTGGCTGCTGAAATCTTAGTTTCTAGAGAATTAGTAATAGTTAATAAGCTAAACTTAAAAAACTTTATGAATGTAAATTACTATATATTAGAGATTTAGAGAATCGAGAAAAGATAAAATATGGTCAAAAAAGGAGAAGAAAGTGTAGTGGGGGATTTTGGGCCCCTACTAGGAATGGGGATAAAGTAAAATAAATGTAACATTTGGGGATGAAGAAGAGGACATGAAAAGGGATTTATAACTTTTACAATTTTCAAAATTTACAAACATAAATTTGTTACATTTTTTTTTTTGTTGTTGTATATTTGATTAGTAAAGGTTATTGTTTTATTATTGTGATAATGCCACTTAAACAGCATGTATGACATTTGAAGTTGTCGTAAGTATATTTATTCTGAATGAATGATCTATTTTCATGTGGATAATGGCTTTATCACTCGATTCGATTGGTCAATTGTGTAACTTAACAAAATATAAGACCATGATGAAATCCTCATTTAAATATCAATTCAAAGACTTTTCTCATTACTCTAATGTTAAAATACTTTTGATATCATCTCCTCACGAATTAGAAGATTAATAATAATTTTATAAGTGAGATCTGAAGAAGAAAAATATCTACACACGCTCCTATATATCTTGAAAGAGCAAGGTTAAAAACGAGAACTTATGATCAATAATTCAATATTATGTAAATGGTTCATTAATGGTTGCTCTCTTCCTTCTCATTGTGACAAGTAGGGCTGTTCATGGTTTGGATAAAAATTGATTCAAATCGAAAAATCAAATCAAATCGATTAAATTTGAATTTTGATTTAGTTTGGTTTTAGATTGTTAAGAACCGATAGTATTGAGTTTGGTTATGATTTTGTTCAAAAAAATCGATGAAATAACCAAACCAAACCAACAAGTTATATACATAAAATTTATTATTGTACATACATAATATTTATATTCATAAATAATTTTAAAGATTTTATATATGTTTCATCAAAATTTATTTATAATTTACTTGTGAAAAAAAAATGTCCAAGGTGAGAACATTTTTTTATTGGTTTCATGTATATGAGTGTCTATCAAATTCTTTGTGGGACTGAAAATGTCATTGTCTCTTCCTTCAAATGCCAAAATAGTGAATTTTGAAGTTTTATTTCAATGATCGAAAGTTTTGTAATGACATTCATTCTAACTATTTTTTCCTTTGACTGGATTGTTGTCACGTTTTGAATGAATTGGTTCTTTTATTTTTATGTATGGTTAATAACCAAATAACGAAATCAAATCAAACCAAAACCAAAAATGACCAAACCGATAAATGTACATTATATTTGATTTAATTTGATTTTAATAATTTTAAAATCGATTAAATTAATTTATTTTTTGTTTTTACCAATAATCGAATCAAACTAACCCGTGAACACCCCTAGTGATAAGTAGTTATTGGATTACAAGTTGGATAATACTTTTCCTTTCCTTTTTTGGGTATTTAAGGAAATTAATAAGATCATTATTATCCAAAAACGTAAAGGGGTGTAGGAAAAAAAAATCGTGATACCCTCAGCTTTAACTTTAATAGGTGTTCTCAATCCAATGCTTGGACTTTGCCCAATGACTCCCTTCTCTCTTTTGTTTGCCACTTTGGTTCTTCATTTCCCTTTTTTGATTGTTAAATCGCTAAGTCGAATAATATTGGGAAAATATGATTCGATAAAATATGAATATTTATAGCTTATAATCAAGAACATGTTTTTGGATAGAAGGGTACGAAGGTCGAAAATTAGATAGGAGATTTGTAGGTAATTGATATTGTCTAATTTGTCTTATCAATATTGTAATTATTACTCTCCTACTATTTTATTCATCGATTCAATTATCACATGTTGTTTCCATTGCTTTAACTATCATATTATTTTACGTTTGTTGATACTGTTCGATCTCTTTTTTGTTATTTTCAGTGTAACTTCAATATTATTTTTTATTTTCATATTTTATTTTGATATGGTGTATATATTTGAGCCGGAATTTTTCTAGAAACAAATTCTCTACCTGTCCGAGGTAAGGATAAGAATGACTTACTACGTACACTCTATCCTCCTCATACCTCACTAGTTAGATTGCACTAGGTATATCATCGATTTATTTAATTTTTAATATGCTTACTTGAGCTAAGAATTTATTAAAAACAATATTTTTACTTTTATAAAATAGAAATACTGAATATGTTATTATACAAATAATTATCAATATAAAGTATTAGAGTCCTCTCATGTTTTTCATTGTTTGAGGTATCATAAATTGTAAGGATGGCCCTCTTTGAATTGAATGTGTGAAATAGAGAGAGACAAATTTAAAGAATTTTGAGTTTCGAAATGTGGTGGTGGGGGCATGGCGTGGATATTTGGAATCACTCTTTACCCTTTTCTTCTTACCTTCTTTGACTAAAAAGAATAATCTTATTCTTATATCTTGCATTAAACAACACTTCTTTTTTGTCCAACAAAAAGACCAAACAATTAAAGAGTTTTTTTGGTAAGTTGATAAGAAAAAATGGGGAACTTCATCATATCAAATAGACTTGTTTTTTTTTTTTTCATTTAAGAAACTCATATATAAAAATTTAATCTTTGACTTAATCAACTTCGTCGTAGCAAGCTTGCTTATGTTATCGATCTCAATCTAAATAAGAAAGGTTGCTAATATAGCGTCTCTACTTCATAAAGATGGAATAAAACTATGAACATATTAGTAACCATAAATTTTGTTATTTGGAACTAAATATGAATACTATCACCACAAGACAAAGCAATAGAAATAGCTATGAAATTTAAGTTTGCATAGCAAGTAAATTAAATATTGTGCTACAATACAATATTTTGGTGGCTAAATCTATGAGGATAGCTACAAATCCTCTTTATTGTGGCAAAAGAATAAAGCAATAGACAGTAGTTCTTAGCTACGGACCATGTAAAGTTTGTAGTAGTATCGGACTCATGATTCTCACGAAGGAATGTCAATAGTTTTAACTTCTAAGTTCTAAGTAAGAAAATTAAAAAAATTACGAGGCCAACATAAATTGATAAGATAAAAGAGGTGTCTATTCTTTTATATATTTAGTAAATCAAAATTTGATATATATATATATATATATCCGGCGAAGGAATATCCCTCGGCTTAGGGTGAGTCCATCCCTGGTTTGTAGTTAACTTTTAATTATGCTAGTTATATCTTGCTAAAAATGCTACGGAGAAAAATATTATAGTTACTTTAGTTGGATGTAAACATATCAAATGAATTATGTGGAGAGAGTTATTATATAGTCCAAATTAAATTAGACACTATGGTTAACCTACAATGCTTAGGAGAAGAAAATGATACTTCAAACAAGTAGTTAATGCCGCCATTGAAAGTGTTACAAAGTCCATCTCTTGTCATTCATTGTGGAAGATGAAGCCAAACAAATAGTATTCAATTGACCCTCCTTAGCAGACCAATACTTTAGATATTTTTGAAAGCTTAATGTTGTATTTCAATCCTTCTGCTATTGTTATTTCTCTATTTAAAAGGGACGGAATGTTGCGTACACTAATCTGACTCTTTAAGTTGATTAATGAATAAAAATCCTTTTACACCAACCCAAAAGATGTCGGAGACAGGGAAAGGACTTTACAGCCACATCATCTTCACTCGTCTCATCGAATCATTAACTCTGATATTATTTTATTGAGAAAAAAAATAAAACAATAACAAGTTGCATAACAGAAGAATACCAACCGAAAATAGTGTTGGGCCAACCCCAAATCTACAATTAGAGATTTTTGGACTTTGAGTCCACTTCAGCAAATTTTTATGGGCTTTTTGGCCCATTTTCTGGTTGCTTTGATCTGTATTCCAACTTCTACCATAGATGTTTAATGAACTGAGATTTTTTCTTCCTTTTTTTTTTCTCAATGGTCTGAAACAAACACGATTTTCAATACAAACATTGATATATATTGTTATTGCGGAATATAAGTTACAACGTATAATACACACAACAGAGTAACAACACACTAATTATAGATAGATAACATAGAAGAAGGTAACTAGAAGGGGATCAGATTCTAGAACAGAGTTTTCACATAATTTGCATAACCGTTCTTTCTAATTCCTAGACCTTTTAACATTAGCTAATTGGGTTTGAATCCCATATAAAACTCTCCAACATTTTACTCGGTCCAATAATATCAATTGGATCAGTCATATTTGTCGCGTCTAGGCCATAGGCCCTTATGAAGTCATCGTGGATCACAACATTGTTCTGTACTTGCATTAGAGCCTGAAGCCCAAAGGAAAATTCGAACACAAGACCTATGTGTAGAATTCTCACAGATATGTGAAGAATCAAGGATTGTATTGATAATTGAATGATTGAGTTACATACTCCTTATATAGGAGAAGAGTCATATACTAGCTACACTAGGAATCCTAATACAACAAAAATATAATATATACACCTTATCCTAGTCGTACAAAGTATAGACTTGTACATAAATTAGGATTGAGTAGTCTAGTCCTAGTGTAACTCAAACTCTAACTCGTCAGACAGCTTCACCGAACCTGTTCCTTTGACCTATTCCATCAACTTCCTTCAACACTTCCCCTTAAGCTAGTGAGTGGAGGAACTGTAACTCCTAACTTGCGACGAAACTCAGCAAAAACCTGTTTGGTTAATGCTTTTGTATGAATATCTGCTAGCTGATCCTTAGACCTCACCAATTGAGTAACAAGTTGTCCTCTAGCCACCTTCTCACGAACAAAATGATAGTCCATTTCAACATGTTTAGTTCTAGCATGCATAACTGGATTAACTGTCATGTACAAAGCACTCATATTGTCACAATACAATGTAGTTACAGATCGAAAAAACACCCCAAGATCATGAAGTAGATACATGATCCATGTCATCTCTGATGCAGTGGAGGCAAGTGCTCTATACTCAGCTTAAGCACTTGAACGAGCAACTGTGGACTGTTTCTTGGAGGTCCAAGAAATACAGTTTGCACATAGGTAGATGCTATAGCCCGTATTGGATCTCCTAGTGGTGGTACAACCTCCCCAATCATCATCGAAGTATCCATACAACCTACATGGTGATTGTGAAATAAGTCTAAGTCCAAAGTGCAGAGTGCCTTTGATGTACCTGAGAATTCTTTTCACCCCTTGAAGATGTGCACTGTTCCGATTTTGCATAAATTGGCTTGCTGAATACACAGCATAAGTAATATCTGGCACTACAAGAAAATTGTAAATTACCTGGGGATTTTTCTGGAAATTAGTATAAAAATTTGCAGGAAAATAAGTTTCAAGTGAATTTTCATACTAATTCCTAGGAAAATCTCCATGTAACTCACAATTTTTTTTATAGTGTGGTCTTGTGAGAGTCAAGTATTGAAGACTCCCTACTATCATTCTGTAAAAAGATACTTCAACCAGACTTCCCACAGCTTCATGTAGACCATGCTTCTGAGCCAAAAGAGTGGCTATAGCCTTTGCAAAAGTCATTTCAGTCTTGTCTAGCAGCTCTGCCGCATACTTACTCTGATTTAAGTGGATGCCCCCATCAAAATACTTAACCTCAACTCCAAGAAAGAAGTGTAAATGGTCAAGATCTTTCATGGCAAACTCCTTCCCAAGTTGTAGAACCAACTCTGAGACATGAGATGGATTACTTCTTGTGACAATAATATCATCCACATATAACAAGAGAAATATTTTGCCTTTGTGAGTTTTCAAAGTAAATAAGGAAGGCTATTGGTGAAACCAAGGTGTAAGAGATGCATGCTAAACCTATCAAACCAGGCTATTGGTGTTTGTTTAAGACCATACAATGCCTTTTTAAGCAGACATACATGCTGAGGATACTGAGGATCAATAAAACCAGGAGGTTGACTCATGTACACCTCCTCTTGTAAGAATCCATGGAGAAAGGCATTTTTGACATCGAGTTGTCTAACTTTCCACTTCGAACTGACAGCAATGGATAGAACCACCCTAATAGTTGTTGCTTTAACCACAGGACTGAATGTTTCTTCAAAATCTATCCCTTCAAGCTGCGAGAATCCCCTTCCACAAGTCTGGCCTTGTTTTACGAAAAAATATAGTAAAAGAAAAAAATTACTAGATTTCGAAAAATAAATTAATCTTATAATTTAAGCGAAATTAATTTTTCAAATTAACAGAGTCGCCACTTAATTTTTAATAAAATTAAGAAAAACTTAAGGTTTTCAAAAAAATTTAAACAGATAAAAATCAATTTGAAAAAAATGGGTTCGAAGTTCAATGTACATTCTGAGAAGGTGTTAGGCCCTCGAAATGCCCGCTAACTTGCGATTGACCGATGATTAGACTAAAATGACTTTCAAACAACTTTTCAAATTTTAAACTAAAGTAAAATAAAATTTATTTTTTATTTATTTACTTACTTATCATGATTTATTTTTTATTAATTAATTATTTTAATAAACTAAAGGGGGATTTTCTAAGAAAAATAATTCGAATGTTGTCAAGACTAATAATGAAAATAAATTTAAGTATTAAATATAAATATTTGGTTTTAAATTTAAAATGAGAAATGACTATCTTTGGAGATAATTAAATCAAACCGAGATTCATACATAAGATGTTAGTCAATCAACAAATAAATATTTAATTTAGGCTTTTTGCCCGAATTCCAATCTGATGGGCTTCTGGCCCAAACCTGTTCTAAAGTCTAGGTAAGGGGCTGCATTGTTGGACCTCTGTTCAGCCCTTCTTTTTTTTGGGCCTCTTTTTATGTTTGATTTTTGCATATATATTCCGTGTATACCACTGTATACGGGCAGTATTTTGGCCCTCTTCCCTGTATATTGGACCGTATAACAAATGTGTACGATCTATTTTATCCTCTGCAACCTGTATTATCATTTGTTATCACGTTTTTGTTACGCTGGATTGTATATCATTGTATAAAGATCATATTTCAGCCTGTTTTCAGCCTTTAAAATCTGTAGTACAACTCCTCTTTCAAGTCTTTCAAACTTCTTCAATCCAAAAAAATGAAGGGCCGACTCTAAATGCAACTTAATGATATGTGAGGGATGGGGAGTCCGTGAAGACTCGGTCCAAGTTCATGCATAAAAAAAAAGAGGAAGCTTAGCATTATTCTTACTTAAGCCAACCAAATCAAACCAACACCTACTAAATCGAGCAACAAATAGTAAAACACTCCGAGATGAATTCAACATGAGCCTTTCAAAAATTTTTACGAAGTATACATGCTACCAAGACAATACAATACAATACTAGATTTTGCAAAAAGGGAATACACCGTACTCAGAGGCGGATCTAGGATTTGAAGATCGTGGGTGCCATATCGCCCAAGCAAGATAAATGGGTCGCTTCCTCTAATTTTTGGTTATAATTAATTATTTGTCTTTTGCGATTTTTATAAAATAAATTGACTAAACATGCATGTCAATAATATTTTCTTTTAGTTATTCTAAGATAATAGATAACTAAACAATTCAAAAAAAAATTGGATTTAGATGAGGAAGAATAGATTTTCCATATTAAAAATTCGAATTTGTATAAACCATCTAATAGTGTTAGCTTAATATATTCATATTTCATTGTCTTTATGTGTTGTTGCATATATATACTAGAGAAAAAAATAAAAATTAAATGACCTCTAACATAATAATATTCATCATTTTTTTTAAAAAAAACTTATATTTTTTTAAAAAAGAAACAATTTTTAAATATATTCGTATTAATATTTATGTCACTTTCATAATGCAATACTCAGTAATTAATAAAAAATATGCACATAATACTCATATCAAGAGATCAATAATTAGTGATAGAAAAAATTAAAAGCTAATTACAGAAGAAATGGAGTCAATTGAATTACTAAAAAATAGTACCAAATAAATAAGAAAAAAAAAAGTAAAGAAAGAGCTGAGATCCAAAAAGTAATGTTGTCAATGGGAATCGAACCTGCACTGAACGCATGGGAATGAGATTCTTCTACCAACGGCACCCATCAACACTTTGTTCACTGGTGGCAGAACTAATTTATAATGATTGTTAAACATGTATACACACATATATATATATACAAAGTTTTAACCGAGATCACTGGATGCCGTGGCACCCCCACATATAGATCCGCCCCTAACCGTACTCAATACACTTAACTGAAAGGGAAGAAACCAATTTGCCTCATATTTTGCTACATTAAAATCACACACATAGCTTGGAGAAATTAAGACAATAAATATAACCAAGGAAAAGCAAGCAGTAAGCTAAAGAAAAAAGGGACTTGAAATAGACTCAAATCTTAAGCAGTTGCTCATAAATAAGTCATCGAAAATGAACTCAAAAAGAAACTAACTAAATGCTACTGTCTAAATGGATAAGCATCGAACTGAAATCAAACCCAAGCTATAAACATCACTTTTAAAGACAAGGTAAGGTAGAGGAGAAATACAAGCAACAACTAGTAGAGAAACGATCGGACATCAGTCCTCCGGCATCCATACATACACATTCAAATCATTTTGAATCCAAACAAACATAATAAAAGAAGGTACATCTATTGAGAGCTAAGATCAGTCACAAGGCATTGAGCCAAATCAACTGCTAGATCATAATGGACTATAAAACTAAAGTATAAGTACGATTCAAGAACGAAATAAGGAAGTACACCTCTCTCGAGGCAGCGAACTGAGTCGACGAGATGAAAAACGATGACTTCACCACAAACGGAACTTTACCAGATTCCGACAAGCTCAGACGAATTCGAATGAGAAAATCGCTAAGCTTGTGAGGTCTTAATGTATTTTTTCCTGTAGTTATTTTTGGAGATTTTTGATCTCTTAGTCTATTTCTTTTTGAAAATTCTCTTCTATTTTAGATAGTAAATTCGTGTCTAAAAAAATTATCTCCTCAAAATAAAAAAATCCCCCCTCCAAAACAGTAAGAGAGACGGGTATTTATAAGAGAGAGATTCGGAATAAACAGGAAAAAAGGGGATTTCCTTTCGAATTTGAAATTTGAATTGCTTTTCGAGGACTGTACCATTCTTGTCTCATTCTTCAACGGAAGAATGATTTGAGTTGCTGGATTGAGAGTGAAGGACGAAAGAGGTGTAAGATCGAGACACATGGATTACGGATAGCTCTCGTACGGAGAGGATAAGGGCAAGGGGGAGAAAACGACATAGGAGTGGGCTCGGGTCGCAATTCTGGGTCAATTTGAGGTTATGGGTTCGTCCCCTTGAAGAAGAAGAAGAAGAAACGTACAGGGGTGGGTTGTACGTGTATGTATTGGTACTGCTGTACAATGGGTTTGCTGGTTGTATTTGGATGGGTCTTCTTTGTTATTGTTAGTGGGGAAAATATATAAAATTCCCCCTGAACTTGGCACGAAAACTCGCTTTAGTACTTAAACTACACGGGTGTTTAAATACCCCCCTTAACATGTTTGATGTGAATTATTTTCAACCTTTCGAGCTCCAGCCCAGTAAAAGGCTGGGCATTGTTACGCACGCGCGTTTTTAGTGGTCCACGTCGCCTAAGGATTTAAATAAATATCTTACCCGTTCCCAAAATTCAACCCGACCCACTACTTTTAAAAAAATATCCCTAAATCTTTAAGATCCGTTCTCAAATACAACCCGACCCACTTATAAACAAATATCCCCAAATTCCCTAAGCATGCGATTCTCATTCTCTCTCTTCTCTCAAACCTAGAAGATTGAATTTTAATATTTCTCTTCCATTAGCGTGAATGAGTTGTTGATTTTAAGGTTTTCGTGAAAGAAACAAAGGATCCCGTGAAGAACAGAGTTATCAGGTCAGTAATTTTCGTTTAGATGATTATAACATTTGACCGATTTTAGGGTCTTCGAGAAGCTTAGTTTTTTTTGTATTTTCAGTTTGACGATGGATATGTACATTACTTTAAGGTTTCACCATGGTGGAGAACTTCAACAAAAACCTCGTATTAAGTATGAAGGAGGTATGGTCACTGATTGTTTTGACGTAGATGTTGATAAATTGTCATACTTCGAATTTGTTGATATTGTTAAAGAAATTGGGTATAACTGTGCTGCTAGTGTTGTTTATATTAAACCACCTAAATGTCGCCATGTTGTTGAAGTTAAAAGTGATAGGGATATTATGGGTATTGTACCTGAATTAAAAAATGGAGATATTGTTGAACTTTATGTGACTCATTTAGTTGAAGAAGTTGTTGTGGTCCCACCAGCAATTGAGTATCTTAATGATGTGGGTGGGGTGGATGGGGTAGGTGGGGAATGTAGTGCTACTTTTGATAAGGAATCTAGTCAGACTTTTCAGGATAGTGAAGGTCTGGGGTTTGAAGAATCTGCACAACCTACACAACCTATTGTGGGTGAAGAGTTGAGTGAAGTGTTTGGTAGGACTTCTACTAGTGCTGCAGAGGAATTGGGTAGGGCTTCTGCTAGTGCTGGAGAGGAATTGGGTAGGGCTTCTGCTGCATCTGATATTCCAGAAGTTGGGTCTGATTGGGAAAGTGAAACAGAAGAAAGTGATGATTCAGACAATGCAGATTTGTCTGATGAAGAAGAAGATGAGTATGGTAGTGATGTTCATGAGGAAGTTATAAATCTTAGAAATGAAAAAAAGGCTGCTAAAATAAAAAAGATAAAAGAAAAAGGCCCTAGAAGATCTGAAGGAGTTGATATAGGAAAAAAAGAAGTTGATTTGGGATATGATGAATATCTATCTAAGAAACAAACTACTTTAGAGGGTAAGATAGCTGGAGATGAGCCCTACTTTGATTCAGATGAAGCTGTTAGTTTTGAAATAGATACTGATGATGATGTTAATGAGGAAGATGAGGTTGAACTGCCTATAAGAAGACAAAGACAAGCAAGAAGAGCAAAAAGAAATAAAAAGAAAATTGTATTTGATCCTACCTGTCAGTTAATAGTCTGGGAGACTGGTCTTTCTTTTGAAAGTGTTAAGCAATTTAGAGAAGCTATTACTAGATATGCAGTTCAAGAACATGTTGAATTAGATAAATATGTTAATGATGCAACTAGGGTGAGGGTAAAGTGTACAGCTGGTTGTCCATGGTTGTTGTTTGGAAGTATTGATTCAAGATCAGGAGATTTTGTGGTGAAGAATTACAATCCAGTACATAAATGCAATGGCACAACCAGAAATAAATTGGTGCATTCAAAGTACTTAGCAGAAAGGTACAAGGACAGAATTATTTCTGAGCCTGGTATTAGAGTTTTTCAGTTTCAAATTTTAGTGAAGAAAGAGTTGAATGTGTATGTGGGGAGGACTGTAGCAAGGAAAGCAAGAAACATTGTGTTACAACAAATTATGGGTGATCATGTGGAGGAGTTTAAAAGAATTTTAGATTATAGAGATGAGCTCTTAAGAACTAATCCAGGCAGCACATGTGTGGTGAGACTTAGTGAAGAAACTTTTGAAGGTGGCAGAAAAATGTTTCAATCATTTTACATATGTTTTGATGCTTTAAAGAAAGCATTCAAAGCTGGAGCTAGGAGATGTATAGGATTTGATGGTTGCTTCTTGAAAGGTGTTTCTAGAGGTCAATTACTTGTGGCTGTTTGTAAGGATGGGAACAACCAAATGCTACCACTAGCATGGGCAGTTGTTGAGGTGGAAAACACATTCACTTGGAAATGGTTTATCAAGATTGTAAGACATGATCTTGAGCTAGGAGATGGGACAGAATTGACAACCATTACTGATATGCAGAAGGTATTTTTATTTTCCTTCTTATTTATTCATTTACTTTCTTTTCCATTTATTTATCTATTTTCTTTTTCATTTATTTTCTAATGATATTCTAAATGTTGTTAAAGGGTCTTGACAAAGCTATTCAGGAACTTCTGCCAAATGCAGAACAAAGAATGTGTGCAAGACATGTTCTAGCCAACTGGTCTATCAATTGGAAAGGCATTGAAAGAAGAAATTGTTTTTGGAGATGTGCCAAATCTACATATGAACAAGAATTGAAAAGAAATTTGGATCATATGGAGAAGTTAGGTACTGGAATAATTGATAACTTATTGTACTATAATATAGAAAGGTGGTCTAAATTATACTTTAAGTTTTTTAGCTGTTGTGATAGTGTTGACAACAACATGGCTGAAAGCTTTAATTCATGGATTTTGGGGGCAAGACATAAAACTATCATCACAATGCTTGAAGAAATAAGGGTCAAAGTGATGAGAAGAATAGGACAATTGAGGGAGTTCAGTGATACTTGGATAACAAACATATCTCCAATGGCCTTAAAGGTATTAACAGAGAATACAACAAAGTCGATGCAATGTAACCTTGAATGGAATGGTGAATATGGTTTTGAGGTTAAAGACAGCTTGGGTAACACATTTGTTGTGAATCTAGGCACACAAACATGTACTTGTAGATCTTGGATGCTAAGAGGAATACCTTGTTGTCATGCTATAGCTGCACTTCATTTTAGAAGATTGGAGCCCATTAACTATGTTGCACATTGGTATAGCAAGGAGACTTATCTCAAGGTCTATAGTCATTATATTCAACCAGTTACTAACATGAAAATGTGGCCACAATCAACCAACCCCTCTGTATTACCACCTGTTATCAAAACACTACCAGGAAGGCCTAGAAAATGTAGGAGAAAGGAGCAGAATGAAAATAAAACAGGAAAATTGTCCAAGAGAGGTGTTGAGATGACCTGCAGTCTCTGTCACACAAAGGGTCATAATAAGAGGGGTTGTCATTTGAATAATCAAGCTAATGCAGGCAGAGGAAGAGGAAATGGGAGAAGAACAAATACTAGTTCAACTAGGTCAAGTGTTGGCTCTTCTACAACACCAACTGAATCACAATCAAGCACAAAGAGAGGAAGAGGTCGACCAAGAGGTTTTACAAAACAGGTAATGTTTATAGTAATTCATGTAGTTGTTATTTTACAGCTTTATCAGTCTAATATTTTTGTTAATCAACTTATTTTATAGGCTAGTGCCACTGGAAGGGGAAGAGGTACTGATACTGGTTTAGCTGGAACTGGAAGGGGAAATGGAAGAGCAACTGGATCTGTTAATGAAACAGGGATTGGTATTGCTGGAAGGGGAAATGGAAGAGGAACTGCAACTAGTGTAGCTGCTACTGCTACAGATGTTCCTGGTGCTACTGAAGGAGTGAAGAGGCCAAGAATGGTTGGAATGGGGGTTCTACATACACAGAGTGGTTTTACAATCCACAGTGTAAGTTGTCTTAAATATTTACACCTTTTTCAATTGTAATTTATGAAGCATCTAAGACAATGTTTTTGTTGTGAATGTAGCCTGGAATGCCTATGAACTCTTCAATAGTGACTGGAAATCTTGGGCATCATAAACCAAGATCAGGCTTAAAATGGAAAGGAAAGGATGTTATAACTCAACAAGGTCTTCAAGAGATGAGAGAAAACAAAAGAAGGAGAACAAGGTCTAATGCAGATGATGTTTGATATGGAGACTGCTTTAGTTTGATATTTGAGCTGTTTTTGAAACAATTATGCAGTTGTGCGTGCTTTAGATTGATATGTTATCTGTTTTTAGAACAATTATGCAGTTGTGACTACATTAGTTTGATCTATGTTTGTTTTTGAAACAATTATGTTGCAGCTATGACTGCGTTAGTTTGATGTATATATGTTTGAAATAATTATGTAGTTGTGACTGCTGCATTAGTTTGTTATTGTAGTTGTCTCTTTTTGAAACAATTGTGCAACCAGTTTTGCATTACTTTTATGTATACAATTATGCAGTTGTGACTGCAATAATGTCAATGCAGTTGTAAATAAAACACAAACGAAATACATAAACCAACAAATTGCATTAACAGAATAAGAAGAACACACAATTTATTACAAAAGAGTCTTGCACCTAATTCATTACAACATAAACAGTGCTACACTACTCCAACATTGATCTCAGATTACAAAATAAACAGTGCTACATTACTCCAACATTGATCTCACTACATCAAGAGCTTAAGGTAACTTCATTGAGCCTTTCTTCTTATACATCACCCAGAAACAATAGCTTATAACTATTACCATAACACAACAACAAGCTACAACAAAAAAGAGCACATTCTGCCATGTTCTTCTCCATTTATTCTGCATTACTTTCATTTTCTCAACCTCTTCTTCCAACCTTTTTAATTTCATTCCTAGACAATCCTCATCTTGTTTGAAATCTCCCGGCTTGTCAACTTCTTCATTATCCTCAAATGCAGTGGCTGAGGTTTGAGATGATTCTACTATATTCTCAAGCTCACCCAATTTTTGTATTAGTTTAGGAATCACAAATTTCGACCTCGAATCAATATTCTCTTTATCCTTCCAACACCAAAAGTTGCAAGATCTAGGACTCTTCAATAATGAAAAAGGATGAAGGAATTAGTAATCAAATTCTTAATCGGCTAAAATAAAATAAACAAAAATGATGTTTACCCCATAATAAGGACATGACCAATATCTTCTTCCGGGGTTATTGGAAGTCCAAGATGTTTTCAAACGCACCACAAGTCCATGATTACAATAAACTTTTTTCTTCGTAGTATAATCATCTTCTTCCATACAAAGATTTGTCAAATTAATTGATCGCATTGTGTGCTACAATTTTGTGCAAGAAGTAACAAGAATCTGGAAAAAAAACCAGATAATGAAAATCAAAATAATAGATAAAGAAGAATAGGTTTGAAGCTTACATTTTGAAGAACAATTATTCCTTCAAAGATTCAACTTTTTGATTTGAATAGCTAAGATTTGAGGTTTGAAGAGCTAAGATTTGAGAAAAATAAGGAAAAAAAGCATAAATTAGGTCAGCATTGATGGATGATTGAGTTGGTGAGGAGAAGAGGAAATTAGGGTTCTTCCAAAGAGAAATTTACATTCAAATATGTAATGGGTCGGATATTACCGTTGGAGGGTCGAATTTTCTTTTTAAAAAATGCTAAAAGATGATTTACGCGCCCTACAAAGATGTAGCAACACGCGCATGAGGCTGGAGCTCGAAAGGTTGAAAATAATTCACATCAAACATGTTAAGGGGGGTATTTAAACACCCGTATAGTTTAAGTACTAAAGCGAGTTTTCGTGCCAAGTTCAGGGGGGATTTTATGTATTTTCCCTTGTTAGTGGGCTGGGCTAATTGGAAGGAGGAGTGGGCTTCACTGGATGTAATGGTTGAAAGATGGAAACTTATATAAATATACTATAATAAAAAAATAAAAATAATACTATATATACATTTAAGGCTATATATATCGAGTTATAAACATACTTTTAAAATATTCTTACTTATAGCAGATTATTTTCGAGTTATAGCATATCAATTAAAATTATATTTAGAGTGTGTTTGGTATGAAGGAAAACATTTTCTGGAAAATATTTTCCAATTTTCTCATGTTTGGTTAGGACAAAAGTTTTGGAAAATGTTTTCCAAATCAACTCATTTTCCTCAAAATTAAGGAAAATGACTTCCCTTCAAAAATTAAGGAAAACATTTTCCAAAACTCTCCTCAAATTTCAAATTACATTTTTTTTTTGGGAAAACATCAATTTTAAAAATATAAATTTTCAATTTCATATTACTCCTATTTTTCACCCGATCCCTGACCTCCCCCCCCCAAAAAAAAAATTAATTTTGTTTTTTAAAAATATTTTCAACTTCAAATTTTTATTTTTAAACTCCTACCTCCGCCCCTCACCCCCCGGCCAGCCCCCCACCCACCCCCCAACCCCCCAAAAAAATAATTTTATTTTTTAAAAATACTATCAACTTCAAAAAAAAAATTCACTCCTACCCCCTCCCCTGCCCCCACCAACTACCCCCACCCCACCCCACCACCACCACTACCCAAAAAAAATAGTAAAAATTTTATTTTTAAAAAATATTTTTAATTTTATAAATTATTTTTTACTCTAGTAAAAATAAAAGATGTCTCTCAAAAACATTTTTCATTCATAAATCAAACACAAAATCATTTCCGGAAAATATTTTCTACTCACCAACCAAACATGAGAAAATAAGTCCAAAATCTACTTGTTTTCCATGAAAACATTTTCTAGGAAAACATTTTCCTCCATACCAAACACACCCTTAATTAATAATCAATTATAATCTAATTCAAATACTAATTAATATGTTTAAATTTTTAATTTTAATATTATAGTTACCTTTTTAAAGCTCACCTCTTTAAATTTTTTGGTTATTAATTATATATTTTACAATTACCTTTTTAAGACTAATATTCAGTTTACATATTTTTAGGGATTTAAATTTATCATGTTCCTTGTTTACCGTAACCCAATTACCCATACCCCATTCACAACCCACCCTCATCACAAGCTATTCTCAGAAACAGCCTCGACAATTTTATCTGCATGCTCTCTCAGTACATTCCACTGATCCATGCTCAATGAGATGCCTGACAAAGGAAAACACTACAGTTAGTTTCTTTATGTTATATGATACAAACTATGATTCCTTTCAGATGCGCCAATCCAAAATTTTGATTATAGAAGGGGAGAATGACAGGTTACACGCTCTTCTCACACCCCACACCATCCCACTTCAATCTTCCTCAAAAGTGAATGAAGCAATTGATAAACTTGCAACAAGG
Source organism: Solanum sitiens (assembly GCA_016801875.1). NCBI lineage: Eukaryota > Viridiplantae > Streptophyta > Magnoliopsida > Solanales > Solanaceae > Solanum > Solanum sitiens. The sequence continues at coordinate 186,504 of JABWTJ010000204.1, read as the reverse complement.
ATACCACTATTTTTTACAAGCACAAAATTTTATGGTAAAAAGGCTTGATCTGTATGCCAACAATCTCCCTGAATATATACACAAGTCTCAATTCGAACCACTTGATATCAAGCATATGATGAATGTTCCTCAACAAGAAGATAGTTCCAAGTATGTATTTTCTATACTCTACTGATTTCATAAAAAATGACAACATTATTTAGTTATTAAAATATTTCTTCTTTCAAATTTTTTACAGCGATTGTGGTATGTACACATCTCTTTTTGCTGAATACATCAGTAATGGTGTTTTTGATATGTCTGCTGTTGATATCGATGCAACATATCATCGGCAAAGGTATGCCAATACTGTGGCATTATGGAAAATCAAAGAATGAAGAGGGCGCAATAAGTGATAGTGAAGTTACTGGTACGGTTGCTAGCAAATATAGTGGACCTCGCACACCAAAAGAATATGTTCCGGACACAACCAACTATCCTACACCAAGACCACGGAACAGAAACTAAAAATAGTTTATTGCACCTTCTACCTTTTTTTGGACTACATATTTTTTTTTTAACTCTTGAACAATTTGTTTATGTTTAAGTATTTCATTATTTTTTTATATCATATTGTTTTTTCCAGTTATTCCATCTTCATATGAATTACGGATAGGTTTATATAATTTATGGATACTAGTAATATACATAAATCATACCATCTGCATTCAATATTTCAAAGTAGCACTTTCATTTCAAAATGCACCATTTAATGGATGAAATATGTGTCAAATATGATTGAGATATGTATGAATCTTTCTTCAATTATTGATTATTTTAATTTCATGATACAATATATCAATGGATTGTCAATGTACCCTTATTTGGATGAAATATGTATGAAGTCTAATTACTACTTGTATGAACATGACATCACATTTTTGATTTATTATCTTTTTAGTATGAAAAATATCATACATTCAATTTATACTTTTTTGAAAATACACGTATGAATATGTATTTTCAATTGTTGATTATTTTATTTTCAGGATACTTTCAATATACATAGTTCATACCATATGGATTCACTATTTTTAACATATTTTAACTGGGAATTCATTGTACCATTGCTATGTTAAAATAGTGGATCCTTATGTATGATCTATGTATGATTTTTGTATGAACTATGTATGGATTTTGATTAATACGTGTATGAAAATGGTTGACATAAAATAAAGTTAGTATTAGAATAAAACTTGAATAAAATTGATATAAAGTATGTTTCAATGTTATTTATAGTTGGACAATATTCAGAAATCACAATTACTCAAACATTAATGATAACAAATGCACTCCATAAAACAAAACATGTGCATAAAAATTGTGTAACAAAAAATAAAAAACAAGAAATCATTTTCTTTTGCACAAGATAATTTGAACATGTCTTCCTGTTGTGTCCAACTTGACGACATTTACTGCAAGTAATCTTTGACCTTTTGAATTTCACATCACTAAAATCCTTCCAGCGTTCAAGTTGTGATCTTCCCACTGATCTCTTTGGAATCGGTGGCATCAATTTAGGCTCTGAAAATATAACTTGGTATATTACATGTACTCTCGCAGGGGATAGGTTCAACAGGGATGACATATGCATCTTTGAAATTCTTCTGGCTATAAAAAGCAGAACAGAAATCTGCTTCATGCAATTTCCTGTATCTAAGAACTGTAATTACATGACCAGCAAGAATACAAAATAATTAATACAAATCAGAATTTTATACAAACAATTTAGATTCATGCAAACAAAATAATATGTGACATTTCATACCTAATTATTACACATTTCATACCCAATTAATACACATTTCATACAATAAATTCCAAAGACATTACAAACAGTGCTTTTCAAATTATAATTCACACAACAAAATAACATTTCATATTTCATACCCTATAAATACGTAATTCATACAACAACCATCAAGTTTACCAACTTCATTCGATTTTTTCATACCAAAAAGTCTATTACTATCACACATATCCACAAATAACAAAATCTAAATTATCAAACAAAAAAATAAATATCATACAATCTTACAACACTTTTCATACAATTCGCCAAAAATCTTACAACACTTTTCATACAATTCGGCAAAATTATAAATAATTTTTTCTTTCACGTTATTTAACACATTGTAATATCAATTTCGTTGACTTGTTTTTACTAGTAAATTAACTCAACATTATTCATTTATTTTATTTTTTCAGAAAACAAATATTACTCGAATTTTCAATTTTAGTAAAACTGAAACGTCTATAATGTACCATGTTGTTGTAAGTTTGGTACCTACCAAAACATGTTATGAAACAAAAATAACACAAACTGTATTATGAACAAAATTACCAAAAATAAATCAGTAAACTATAATAAATACCAATCTGACGGATCTCATCTTCCACCATGTTTAATTAATATGGATACGTTGTTGTCCATCACAACAAATCACGATTTTTTTCAAAGCAACATAATTTTGCCACTAAAATAAAGAGATTACTTTCTGCAAACAATTGAAGAGAGAGAAACGTGATAGAGAAAAAAAAAGTAATAAAATCAGAATTTAATCTGATTTCAACTTATTTGAGCATTTTAAGGAAACAAAATAATCTTATTTTTTTTGAATTCCTTAATATGTGCTAATTTGTTAATAATATATGATTAATTGAAATTAATTTATATCCCATAATGTACTACTTTCTAATTGAATGCAGAGACGTTATTTTTTCTTTTTTTCTTTTATTTAAAAAATAAATGTTTTCAATTATTTAAAATCATTATTTTCTAATAATATGTTATAACTTGAGATATTAATGTTATATATTGAAAGTCAAACTCTAATGCTATATCTTGAGAATATTACTATAGAAAATGTTATATACCTAATTTTCACATTAAAAATATTTACCATTTATAGCAATAATATTTTTTTTCACTTGATCACTTTTAATTCATTTATAATACAAGTTTAATTCATATTACAAAGAACAATTTTTTATTCACATATAATACAAATTTTAATGATAAATAATTCATTTATCACACATTTTAATACACTTATAATTCAATGTGTCAATTTTTTACCAAACAAACATAATATACTTTAAAAACAATTATAATTCATATATAATTCATATATATTGCATACATAATTCACTTTTAATACATATTGCAGATTTAACATAGTATTGCTATAAATGGTAATAAATAAAAAATATTGCTAAAATCAGTAATTATTTATTAAAATGTACCAATTCATGTAATTTTTCCTTGAAAGAATTGGATTTTGGTCCAAAATTGGTCTCAAAATTGAGTTAAGTTGGAAGTCAAAGATGGGTTAAATTTGAGAAATAGTTAAATTGAGTTAAATTAACAAATTTGGCTAAACCTTAAATAAGACAAATTAATAAAAATTAATTAACGAACTTCTTAACAAAAAATAAAATAATTAATTTAATTGTAAACTAGTAAGTAAAAATATAACCATAATTTAAACTAAACTAATTTAATAGAATACTTACTAAAATTAAAATCTTTTTGAGATGATTTTCAAATATTTATGAAATATACCAATTATATCTATAAAACTGTATGAAAATATATTTGCTAATTATAAATTATAAAAAATCGACTAGGATTACTTAAAATGACTTTGGAAAGTATTTAGATTTTATAAAACTAATTATTCTAAATTGTTTGGAAATTAAGAAGCTCGTGAATTAATTCCTATCGTGGAGGGTCAAAATTGGGTGTCAACAGGCCTTGTATCTATCTACTGTTTCATCAGCTTTTAATTTTGTCTTGAACACCCATTTTGATCCAACCAAGTTCATTCCAGGAGATTTGGGCACAAAAAAACATGTCTTGTTAGTATGTAAAGCATCAATCTCTTCCTGCATTGATGCAAGCCGATGAGGTGATTTTAGTGCTTCCTTAGTAGTATTTGGTTTTCTCACAATTTTTGTGCTGCTGCGAGCAACAAGTGACAAGTGTTGTTCTTTCGCCTTGTTCCTGGTGATCATATGATGTCCTTATGGTGCAGGAAGTACCTCAACTGGTACATCACCCAAGGTAGTTGACTGGAGTGTAGCATTGTCAAGTTGATGGTCAACTGGTACATCAACTAAAGTGGTTGTTTGATGATGATCATTGGCTGGACCTGTAAGAGCAACCTGTTCCTCACTGTTGCTGGTAGATTCATAATCTGTAGCTGGACTTTCAATACTACTGTACAGATCATCAACCTCAATCTGTTCCTCAGCATCTGATCATGCGCCTGAGAGGTCAATAATACTCTCATCATCAATGAGTACATGAGGTCTAGCAGCATTATCACTAGTAATATGTGGACTAGCAGACTGTACTTCCCCTGAATCACAATTATCATGTGCCTGCAGTTTAGAGAAAGATTCAACAAAAGTAGCAAGGTGAGGTGAGACATCAATGTTAGTCTGAGATTGCTATGAAGACACATAGGGTAATGTATTTTCATCAAACACAACATGTCCGGATATGTAAACCCTTCTTGTAGAGGGATGATAGCATCTATATCATTTGTGTAAGTTAATGTACCCAATGAACACACAAGGATAGGTCTTTGGACTGAACTTATTGTTGCCCTTGATATATGGAAAACATCTACACCTGAACACTTTTAGACTGTTGTAATCAGGTTGTTCCCCATATAACTTAAAAAATGGAGTCACCATTTTTAGGACTGATGAAGGTAATCTATTGATGAGAAATACTGCAGTGAGGAAAGCTCCAACTCATAAAAACAAAGGTAGATTAGCATGAAGTAGTAGAGTTAGGCCAGTCTCCACAATATACCTATGTTTTCTCTCAGCAACTCCATTTTGTTCAGGTGTGTTAGGACATGAAACATATCTCACAATGATTTGATCTTCCAAATGCTTAATGAAGTTTGTTTGGATAAACTCACCACCTCTATCACACTGAAAAATCTTAATCTATTTAGAAAATTATTTTTCCACCATTATGAAATTTTAGAAAGACCTCAAAGAATTCAGACTTCTTTTTCAGTGGATAAATCCATGTATATCTTGTGTGATCATCAACAAAAGTGACATAATATTTCATATGTTGGAAAGATTCAACAGAAGCAGGTCCCCATAAGTCACAATGGATTTTCAATAAAGGTTCTTTCTCAATATTATTTCTCAAACCAAAAGGAAGTTTGCAACTCTTTCCCAACTGACACTAGAACAAATAATAGGCATTTTATTCTAACCACTAACATTGATGCAATTATTACTATTCAAAAAATTTAAAGACTTCAAACTAGGATGTCCTAATCTAGTATGCCACATGTTGTCTGACGTGTTTCAATCGTGTGCAGCAGTTAAAGCATAGAGATTGTTATCTTCCAAAGCATAAAGTCCATTCTTTTTAGTTCTCTTGGCCAGTAGTGCCCTTGTCTTCTTGTCCTTTACAAAAAAGTTAGTTTCATCAAATTCAAGAGTGCAATAATTATCCTTTGCAAGCTTACTAACTGGGAGTATATTCTTATTAATCTTAGGGACTACAAGAACTTCTTTTAATTTTAGACTTGATCTGAATGTGTTCTCAACATGTGTTATGTCTAACTTTGATCCATTTCCAATAATGATTTTATCTGGTCGATTATAGTGTTTAAGATCAGTTAGGATACCTGAGTTATGTGTCATATGACTACTTGCTCCTGAGTCCACATACAAGGTGTCATCAGTGTTTTGAAGATTAGTAGCAGCCAATGCTTGTGGTAGTTCATCTGCAGCTTGGTAAGAGTAATTCCACCTGTAGAAACACTTAAGAGAAGTATAGTTATTGCTAGCACAAATTTGACACGCATCAGAATTATTCCTCTCATGACTTCCACTTGAATGATGTTATGAGAACCATGTTTGTTTCTGCTGTTATAAGAACCTGTTCCCTGTTCAGCAGGCTTAAAGCCTTTTTCTCTGGAATTAAAGTTATTGTTTCCTCTTCTTTGAGAGTAATTTCCTCTTTCCTTGCCTCTTTGGGCAGAGAATGCCATGTTATGATTTTGTTGAGGCACTTCTTCTTTATCTTCCCTCGTATCAAAACCCCTAAGAGCATTCATAAATTGATTAAAAGTAGGATACGGTTCCTTACCTAACATGACAGTTATGAAGGTCTTATACTTAAGACCTAGATCTAGCAAAATTAATCGTTTTGCTATCCTCATCTACAGGCTTGTGAATGGTTGCAAGGCCATCACATATGCCTTTGAATTCCTTAATGTATTCATCAATTGGTTTGGTTCCTAACTTCACACTTTGCAGTTGTTGCTTGAGCTGAAACTCCTTATCTTTTGTTGCTTGAAGATATGCTTCTTCCAAGCATTGCCACATCTCCTTGGCAGTTGAGCAGCCTACGATCAGGTGCATGCTTTCTTCTGTCAATGTGCCTGATATCCAACTCCTTAGTAACACGTCCTTCTCCTCCCAGTCATCAACAATGTTGTTGTCTTCTGCACCCTTCTCCCCTGCTACAGTTTTCTCAATAGTCTGTCCAGTGGAACAGGTCTCTTTACGTGGTTCTGTGATGAAATAGGCTAATCTCATCACTTGAATTAATTAAGTCATTTGTTTCCTCCATAGAAGATAGTTCGTCGGCTTAAGTTGAATAGAGCAGGATGAAATAAGGTGATGAAGTGAAGAGGTCGAAAGAGTATTGGTAGAAGGGGCCATTGTGGTTTGATAATTTTTTTTTGTTAGATCTAATACGTTAAAGAGCGGAAAAGCTTTATTGCTCTGATACCATGTAGAATTCTCACATATATGTGAATAATCAAGGATTGTATTGATAATTGAATGATTGAGTTACATACTCTTTATATAGGATAAGAGTCATATAATAGCTACACTAGGAATCCTAATACAACACAAATATAATATATACACCTTATCCTAGTCGTATAAAGTATAGACTTGTACATAAATTAGGATTGAGTAGTCTAGCCTAGTGTAACTCAAACTCTAACTCGTCAGACAACTTTACCGAACTTGTTCCTTTAACCTGTTCCATCAGCTTCCTTCAACACTATGGATATGAATTAATCTGTTCTTATCACTTAGGGTAATTGTGTTAATGTTATTATATTCATAACCGCTAAAAACCTTTACCGATAGTTATATAAAGTATTCCCTTTTATTTAATAATATTGATATTATCTTACAAACCATATACAATATGACTCGATATACATTCAAGAAATTAATTATTATTATTTTCATGGTTCTTTGAGGAAGTCTCTTGCAATTTTCCCATTAGCACCATCGGGATAAAATCCACCAGGTATATGTTCATCGCCCGTTGTGTACACGATCCTAAGAATCTCCGATGGAATTCTAGAGTACGCAAGAGAATAATAATTAGCAGATATTATGTTAGTTTCCGTTCGATTTTCAGCTCCGAGTTCACATGGAACTATAATGCCTTCATCTTTGATTCCGCACATTCCCAATTGATTTCTCAAATTTGAGATTCGAGCCGTGAAATCAGCCACAGTATATCCATAAGGATATACTACTTCATTAGCTCTCTCATAAAGGTACATACGAATAATTGCATCTTGTTGTCCTTCTGTTCCCAATAGTCCTGCCACAAGCTGTGATTTTAAAAATTAAAAAAAGACAACACATGTATTGACTAAATATGCGTACTTTTTCTGTTTCAATTTATGTGAATGTTGAAACTTTGACGGGATAAGGAGGTAAGAGGAAAAAAAATACTATTGAAACTTATGAACTAAATTAAGTCGTAGAAATTTTCACTAAGGATAAAATTGAAAGTTTAAAGTTAAATTATTACTACTACTAAATATGAAAATATATCATTGCTATTTAGATCGACTTATAAAAGATATCACGAGATTGATGAAATAATATTTCAGATTACATAATCAACCTTTCCTTGAATCGGTCACAGAGCTCTCAGTTGAGTTGTTTAAATTTTGAAATAGTTGGGGGTTTCGATTAAAAAAAAAGGTGGTGCAAATTTCATCTCTCGACTAGTTCAGGTTCAAGAAAGGATGAGCTATCTTCCTAAAAATTCAATATACATAAACTTAAAATCTTGATTTCGTCTCTGAATAGTGTGAACTTACACGTTTTGAGGCATAGCCTTTGAGGTTGGGATTCATACCAACATAGCCATTCATTCCAATATATGGTATAATATAACAAGATAGCATGTAATGCAAGCTATCCCTATAAGGATCAAATGGGGGCTCAAATTTGTATCCAAATGCTTCATCAAAAATTTGTTCAAAGTTTTCAGAGGTAAGATTTAGTAAAGGTCTAGTAATGCTGCCCATTATTGAGTCAATTGCCCTAAAAACAAACAAAACAAATTAGTATAGGAAAAATGTTAATAACATCCACACTATGATGAAAATAATATATATGTTGCTTGATTAGGAGTATGGGAGTCGAACAAATAAATGTTTGACGTGAATTTAAACATATTAACTTTAGAATCTGTGAAATAAAATTTATTGTATATCAGTAGAAATTATATAAAAATTACTGTAAGTCAAAATAGTTAAGTATTCAAAATATTTTTAACTTGAGCTAATGGTCAAAACTTCATTTTATCTACTTTAACTATCACTCATTTGTATTAAAACACACCTCGCGGTGTTTAGTTTGTCAAATATTTATTCGCAGTCTGCAACAAGTGTGTGTAAGCTAAATCAATATTGAGATATGTTTTAATATAAAGAGAGTGATAGTTCAGATAGATAACTAAACGATGGATAATTGATTATAAAATTCGCAAACATATGAATTCTAAAAAACAAAACAAAAAAAGTAGGAGGAAAAATGAAGGAGAGAAGTAAACATCCACAAGAAGGTGAAAATCCAGTTAACTAACTAAATAAAATACTATTATATGAGTGACTCATTTTCCACTATCAAAACAATTGGTTCAATCTCGTGAAAACATTTCATAGAAATCAATTGATATCTCCTTTTTTAAAGCAAATCAACTTCAATTCTTCGAACAATCCATGTTACTTTTACTTCTACTGAGACACAAAATTCTCCTTTTCTATAGAAAATAATACTTTTAAAATTGAAGGAGTACCTTAGATGACCAATTTCTTCATTGCCAAATTCCTTTATAATATTGAGTGTGAATGGATCAAGATTTGCTTTTTGGGCACCAATTGGAGGGGGTCCTCCCTTGGTTAAACATGGTTCCATTACATCAAGACCATATCCATAGGAAGACCATAGAAAATATTCTGCTTCTAAAAATTCCAAATTTTGTGCAAAATGCACATAGTACCTGTCTTCTTTGTACACTGGGATTTCACCTATTGGGTATTCTAATTTACAAGTTGGATTGCAATGACACACAAAAAGTAGTTGACTAAATAACATGGAAATGACAAAGGTTGAAATAAAAGCCATTTCTTTGAGTATTGATACTCCAATTTTGATTCCACAAAGTATTTAAAATAAAAGCCTTTTTCCTAGGAGTGGTGGACAGAGTTACTTAATATGTGTTACTGGTAAAAGGTGGTAAATATCTCGTGAAATTAATCGAGGTGTACGAAAGATGGTCCGGACATTAAAAATAGAAAAAATAAACTTAATTTGAAAAAATCTATTACAAAGCTTATTATTTTTACAGGTCAAATTAGTTACGTAACAACCATGTAGAATATTAACTGTTTATTAATTTCAATTGAAAAAAGATTGTATTTCACTAATTTTGTGGTCTCATACTTGTACACTTTTTCAAATTACAAGTTGGAAATAAGTTTTCCTTTCCCTTTTTGGGTATATAAGGAAATTAATAAGATCAATATTATCCAAAAACGTAAAGGGGTGTAGAAAATTCATTTACGAATCCATCAACTTTTATTTAGTCTTTACTTATGTATGTGTTAGAAAATTCATTGAATATGTATAAATATATAACTAAGAATTTAATAATTAAAACGAGTTGGCAAAACTTAAACGTTACTATACTCTCATTCAGTCCTATTGTTTTTGAATCTCAAGCTTGGGTTAAAAAAAAAAAAAAAAGGGAGGGAGGGAGGGGAGATTTACAGGAAAGTCGGAATTTTTATTAAGGAGTTATCAAATATGAAGAAATATTTTGTATTTATATAAAAAATAATTTTAATCATGTATATACGATGTAATTTTTTATTAAAGAGACTCAAAAGATTCCGCTCGACCCTACGTGAGTCCGCACTAATATTTTGTAGTGTACTAACATGTGTCATGTCTTTTAGACCAATTCGAAGCAATTACTCCTCTTTGTAGGAGTTTTTTTCTCTCTATTTTTGCAATATGTGTGTTCTTAATCACATTATAAAATATTTAAAATGATAAATTCATAAATGGTAAAAGAAAAAGATTTAACACCTAATTTCATCTTGAAGATGAATAAATACACCCCATTTTCCCATTAAGATGATGCATTTGTTCTATGGCCATTTATAGAAGCGGAAGAAAAGTTTGCAAAAATAAGGCTATGAAATTAGTTCAACTAATCCACCAAATCCCTTGAGTTTAACTAATATAAAATACTTTCATTTTAAGTTAATGAGTCGTACTAATGAAAGTTTAGGAGAGGTTGGTGGAGATGAGGATGTCTATTTTCGAGAATCAGTTTGGTTTCATGTCTGGACATGCATGTGATGTTCATTAACTTGAAAAAACGTTAACGATAAAGTTTCGAAAGAGGTTCTAGATGCATCTTTGGAGACTAGAGATGTTTCAATCATGTATATATTAAGACAATTAAATACATGTATGGTGGAGCTAAGACCTAGTGAGAGAGCCGGGTCACTTTTCATTTGTGATGGGCTTGTATTAGAGAGAAACTTTTTAGCCCCTTTTTATTTGTTTTGATGATGGATGTATTGACGCGATATATCCAAAGAAAGGTGCCGTCGTGCATGTTATTTATTTATTTATGATACCATTATTTGAAATATAAGTTTCACATATCATAGAGAAAAAAACTCAATCGTCAATTTTTCTAATGAAAGCTAATAATATGGGCCAGATGTCCAAACAGGAGCCAAAATAGACTAAAAGCCCAAACAAATCCACAGGAGTAGTAAGAAGAAGAATTAGGCCAACACATACAATATTTATTTGAAAAAATGACAGAAATTTCACATTTAAGTTCTCTTATTATCATTAACCCTATTAGTTTTACAAATCCCCAAAATACCTTATTTTCAAGCATCAGATTAATTTATCAGCGCATCAAATTAATGTATCTCGCGCATCAAATTAATATATCTCGTGCATCAGATTAGTGTATCATATATAAAATGTAATGCATCTTACTTAATGATTGATGTATCTCGCGCATTAGATTAATGTATCAACGCTTATATTATTGTATCAGTTTGAGGAATTTCTGTAGTTATAAACTTCTAAGGTACAAATGGTAATTTTACCTTAAAAGTATGTGATTTTTATCATTTGCCCTTTTTATTTATTATTCTTACTTCAATCAATATATTTTAGTTTCACGTATAAATTTAACTATACCTTTTTGGGGGTAGACAGTGCAATTGGTTATCCCTTTCATTCAAAGAAATACAGAACATATATTCCAAAAAGAAGGCAAACAACACATGAGAGGGTTTAGGTCTATAAGACCAATAATTATTTTAGAGACCAACTTTTACATAGCAAATATATAAATTATATTTGTATGTTATAACTATAATTTGCATAATTGTGCTTCATATCAAACATAAATATGTATATTTTTCTATACATATACAAAAAAAGTAGTTATATAATATGTTTCTGTTTTGGTATACATATACAAAGATCAATGTATAATTCGTGATTGTATAAAGCGAGAAAGAGAAAAGAAAACTGGCAGGCGAATATCGTATTTGTATAATCATACGTGTATATGATGAAAATATATGCATTTGTATTTGTATATATTATTTCCTCTCACTTTATACAAACACAAACGCGATGTATACATTTGTGTTTGTATAAAGTGAGATAGACGAGTGAGAGTGGTGAGCGAGATCTGAGAGAGTGACGAGTGAGATATGGGAGAGGGGAGAGAGGGGAACGAAAATATATGTATATATACAATTTTCTCTCGCTATATACAAACACAAACATATTTTTATACATTTGTATTTTTATAAAAGCGAGAGAGGCGAGGAAAACTACCAGTGAGAACGAGAGTGGCGAGTGTGATTCACCAGGAGAGAGGCGAAATAATAACAGTTTGTGATGAAGTACAATTAAATCAAACTATGTTAATAGCATTTAATATGAATTAATAGTTTGTTATTATATACAATTTTCTCTATTTTAAAACGAAACTGCATTTGTCACCTTGTAAATGATAGACAAAATCTTTAAACCCTAAATTAAACAAACTGATTATGAATAGTTAAATTAAATATGATTAGTAATGATGTCATACTAATTTCCAACTTATTAATTGCTTATGAGAATGACATGTTCCAAACTAATTAAATATCTAAAGGATATACTATGGAATAATTTTACTCAATGTAAAGCTAGATTATTGTATTTTTAAGTTATATAGTATTATTCGCTTTGGTTCACGTGTTGTTTTCATTAAAAATAGATTATTTAAATAAATTGTCATTTTAGAAAATTATGATATAATTAAGTATATTTTTTTCATTTTGCCCTTGATCTATAATGATTCTTGAAAGTAATGAATTTTAATTAATACGCAGAAAACCTAGGTGAAGTATACACATAAATAAAGAGAATATTTATTGAAAAAAGGATTTAACATTCTAATAATTAAAAATAAATAAAGATATAATGATTAAAATATTTAATTTCTTAAGGAACCTATAGAAATGTGATAAATAAGATGAATTCGAGGGAATATTACATAAGCTAAGTCATGATTATTCTAAAGCTTCATCGTCACACAATGTCTTTCTTAAGAAAAGAATTTTTTGATTAGACGTTATCATTTTCTTTTTAAGATATAAGAGAATAATTTTGGAAATCAAATGTTTTAATCAAGAAGCAACTTGAAAATAAGTACTTTAACCTTCTTTTATTAAACCAATTTAGTAATGGGTAATAAGTGAACAACGAACTTTTATGGTTTATCCTAAAAAGAAGTTAAATTAAGTAGAAAAAAATAATCTAGAAGATAATATTGTTAGTGTTGAAAATATAGTTAAGTAAATAAAAGTTTTTTTTTTCAATTAACTTAATTTTTTAAATGAAATGGTTGAATACTTCAATATAATATCAGAGCAGACATAAATTTTAAAATTACATCTCATCGCGACTTATAATAATAATAAAGTAATTGCATATTGTATTATCATATTTTTATATATTTTGTTATATAAGAAACAATTGTTTAACTGTTTCACCCATATCTTTTATGATCTTAATTTTATCATCTTATGTATGAAGTCTTGTTTTTTTTTGAGTCTTTGATTTTTGGGCGAGACGTCTTCAGTTCAAGTGTTGGTTCACATCATTGATTATAATTGATTTAATTTTTGATATCATCTTGAATTATTTCTCAACTTTAATTTTATTCGTGAATTTACAATTACAACATCGAATCTTTTAATTTTGTTTTTTATAAACTATTTTACGTATACATAATTGATTGACTCTCGAAATTTAATCATTACTACATACATTGATTGAGGCATAGGTAATAATGTATATTATTTAAAAATAATATAAAAAGTACAATAAATCACAATAAAAACAACTTTAAATATAAAAAACATAGCTTGAAAAAAGAAAATTATTAAATTCGTGTTAACATAAACACTTCCGACAAATGATAGGTAAAAGTTGCAATTTAATCAACTTGAAGATTGAAAGTGAAAAGCAGACTAACGGAGAAGCAAAAATTGAACAAAATTATAATTAGTTACTTACCTCCTATGTATGCAAGATAATATCACACAAATTTATTTCGACTGATGATAAATATAAATTTAAATACATATTATTTAACTAATTGTCAATCCAAAATCTGTATAGAAAATATAGATATATGATACATTCATTAGTTGGGGGTAAATAATATGGACGATGTATTTATATAACATATATAAGTGATCTTACGATTTATACTAATTTAGAGATAGAAGTGTAAATATTATACACTTAATGTATATTAGGCATTAGATTCATAATTTTAAGAGTATAGTAAATTCGGTACTAAAATTTTTAAAATTTAAAATTATGCTTATATTTGAAATTCGCGTCTAATATGATATATCTTCTTCAAGCGGAGGGGGAGGGCCATTATTTTAGAAGAAATATATTTTTTAGTGAATCCCGCTTGTTTCTGTATAGACCATAATGAGATTACAAGTCAATAATTAAAGTAGATATACATACAATTATAGGTGCAAGTTCATATAATTTGTTTTCATTAGGGAACTTCAATCTCGTTTGTTTTCATTTAATGTATGTTTGTATTTGAATAGTTTAGACTTAAACATTTGTTTTTATGAAGATTTAAACACTTAATTGATCTAAATAGATTTTTTTTCTTTTTTTTTTTCTTTTATATAGAAATTGATATTTTATTTATTCTAGTTCAATACATTTTGATACGAATAGACTTGCAAAGAGTTACTTTACTCCCTAGTCCATAAGTAAGATAGCAACGCATCTCAATTGAAGAGAAGAGGCAAATTCACTAGGAGCTGAATACAAGAGTCCGCGAGTTCGAGCTCTAGATATGAATTTTTTTTTAATGAGGAAGTGCTTCCTTCTGAATAGAGCCCTACACAATAAATTTGAAAAAGTTGGGATCCAAATTAGATATTGAACACCGAGTGAAAGACAAAAATAAAACAAAACAAGAGTCCCTAAACTATCTTAAGTTTATTAATTGAAAATAAAATTAAAAACATATTTATTGCAATTTATGGAGAAAAAAAATCATGAAGGTGTGCCCTTTAACAATACCTAAAATGTTGACAAAGAAAAAACAAACATAAAATACAAGCCATCTCCTTCAAGAATCATCCACCTAAGTCTCAAAGATATATATATGAAGAATGAAGTTGCAAATATCTTAATATGATATAGAGAGTATGTATTTGAAATTTATTTATATCACGAAATAATTTCTTAAATTTAAAAAATCATATTATTCAAAAAAATAATTAAATTTTTTGATCAATTAAACATAAAAAAACGTATTCCTCCATATTAAAAATAGGGAAAATTTTGACTATAGCCTAAACTAGATACTCTTGATGTGTGTCTCTCTCTACACATATAGCATCTTTTGTTTTGGAGAAAGAAATATCAACACAAAAACTAAATAATATACACAAAAAGACATTAGAAGTTTCCAATTTCCTTTTCTTCTATTATACAAATATAAAATATATTAATAAATGAGAAAAGAGACTCTGAGGTGGAAAACAATTGATTTTGTACCCTTTATAAATTCATTTTAAATAATAGTTTATACAATTTTTTATCGATAGAATCCTATATAGCATATAGCATATGCTTTCAATATCTCCAATATTGAAACTCAAAACACGCAACCATAGGAAATAATCTATTATGATCAACAATTTAATTGAAATAAAGAAAAATAGAACTTGTAAATTTCCTGTTTAGAGAAATGAAGATTTTTCTTATATAAGAAAAAATACCTTCTTATATAAAAGATATAAAATTAAAATTAAAATCAAATTTGTAATGAATTACGAAATTAAATCTCTTCGCAACATAAAAATACAAAAATTTCCATTAAATGCCAGATATTCAACTTCACATGCTTCAACATTTTTTATAATATAAGAAATAAAATCAAACCCCACATTGAAAATTACATCTAATGAATTAAGGCCCATATTTGTGGTTCTAAATAAGCATATGCTATTCATAGTTTCCAATTATTCCACATTTCCACCCTTCTCTAAAAAAGAATATCCCCTTAGAGTCTCCTTCTCATTGGCTCCTCAATTTTATTGCCGTGAATTTAAATTTAGCTAAATATACACTATAATTTAAATATTCATATAAATTTATTTTTATTAAAAAACATTTTATCTTTTAATATGATATTTTACCGTGTGAATTTGACCTTTTCTACAGAGTCACATTTGTTACAGAGTACTTTATCTCTTTATTATGCTACTTATCGATGTAAATTTTATTTTAGTTGAATCATAATGTAGATATCATATATTACGTGAAAAATAATATCAAAAAAGAAAAAAACTCTCCCACCTTAAGTATATATTATATAAAACATCATTTAGACAACTCTTAACATGTCCACCTTTACTTCTTCTCTCTTTATACCCTCTGATTCCTTACAACCATTTTTCTCTTGTTCCTTTTTCACCTCTAGTTTATATAAAGTTTCTTGCTTTTCTACTTCAAGAACAAACCCCATTAGATTAATTTCCAAAAAGATCACTTTTTTACAGTGTGAACAGAGTTTTAGAAGAGAACCCTTCAAGAAAAGAGTCTTAATTAGTAGTAAGATGACAATTACTAAGTACAGAGATGAAGAGGAAGAAGAGTATCCTCCTCTTTTACTTGAATCTGAGATGAAAGAGCCTAGGCGTATTGCTCTCTTTGTTGAGCCTTCTCCTTTTTCGTGAGTAAATACTAAAATTAGTTATATCCCAATTCTTGATTATGTTATTGTGTGTGTGTGTGTGTGTGTAAGATTTTCTTGTATAATTTTTAATTATTACCCAAATAGGAAAGTTGTTGGCTTTAGATGCATTTGCTAGTAAACTTTAGTTTCTTGATTCTTTATGTTTGATATGTTTGACTTTAGTTTTATTTGATCCACTAGATCCCTTTCTTTTGAATTGTTTATGAGCTCTATGACTATGAATTAAAGGAACTTTTGGATGTGGGGTGTTATATATATGCTTATATTATGATTAGGCATAATCCATAAATGGACAGTCAAACTTGGTCAGACCTCAATTCGGTCTCAACTAACAACTAAATACTCCAACTCGTCCCCATTGTGTCTCGTGGACACCGATGCTGACAGGACATATAAATTTTTGAGATGTTTTAGGTGATGATTTTGTAAGTTAGAGTGTTCAACTAATGAAGTTGAGACGAGTTGAGGTGTCTAGTTGAGTGTCTGTTTATGTATAATGCCTTATTATTATTGTTATTTCATTTCTCTGCTTTTATGTGGAAGTGTATTCATACCTGCTGACCATATGTTTGTAATTACATATGTGTGTATTCATGTGTGCTACCAGATATTGTAGCTTAGGAGTTGATTACTAACCATCTGTTCCTCCTATGATGAGTAGCTTTGTTAGTTATCTTATGTGAGTCGCATTTTAAGGAAATGCCACTACTCTGCTTTGCATTTTTGCATTCAACTCTTCTTACTTTGTGGTATTTTGTATCATATGCTCATCGTATTGGAATTCCTGTGTTATTTTAACTAAGTTTATTGCCATTATGTGTTATCAAGTATCAATTTTACTCTGTAATGTGGTGTTGATGGATCATAATGCGGTATTTTCTTTCTCATTTCTTCTTATGAACAAATACTTCTTAGTTACAATTCACTTTTCTAGTGCTCATCATGCTCATTACCGCTAAACTACTTGAAGCTAATTGCTTTTCGCCACATTTTAGCTCTTCACTGTCCCTGCATGGTTCCTTAAGCTTACTCAACTTAGAGGGATCCTCATGAGATTTGCCAAATATCAAACGTCATCTTGATGTCATATTCTGGAATGATTGTTTGTTCAAAATAGATAACCTTCAACCTTGGGATAGACTTAAGTGAATTCCTCCTTCTCGTTCATAGTCCTTATAAGCGACACCTCTTTCATCCTTTAGTTTTTTTTTCTTTTTTCATTTAGGTGGGGCTGGGGTTGGGGAGAGATCCTTCTCTGAGAGTCTCCACTGTCCTCTCCAGTAGTAAAATTTTACCTTTACATTGACATTTGCATATGCAAATATGCCTTTAGACAAGAAAGATTCTAGTTTTAGAAAATTAACTCTATACTGATTTTTTTTAATTTTATGATCAAGATTTATGCATGATTGTGTTTGTTCTTGAATTTTCTTATTATTGATGATAACCATCATTTACAGGTATGTTTCTGGATATAAGAACAGGTTCCAAAATTTTATAAAGTACCTCCGAGAAATGGGGGATGAGGTATTTTCTATGTCTGACAATGATGTTGTTAGTTTATGATGTCTGCTTGTGTTCTTTTGGTAGGGCCTGAATGACATGATAATAGCGTAATGATCTACTTGTGTAATTGCCATGTTCATATTATTAAATCCAATGAATATTTTATGATATTATATCAATAAAGAATTTAATATTCGTGTTGTCGGGGTGGGGAGGGTAGAGTGTACACAAACCTTACCCTACCTTGGCAAGTAGATTCCCAGTAATGTCAAACAATTTTGATATGCTTTTTCTATACATATTGAAGCAAATGTTTACTTTAATAGTAATATATCTCAGAGATATCCATTGTCATAAATATACCCCTAGGCATAGTTCATGTAGTAGAGTGGAGCAGTATGTATGGCATAAGCAAAGGTGATTCACTCCTGATGATCAACTGCTGAACAGATCTTGTGCATTTGTGATGCAGGTTATGGTTGTGACAACACATGAAGGAGTACCCGAAGAATTTTATGGGGCAAAGTTGATAGGATCACGAAGGTTGCAACTGTTACCATTACTAGTTTTCCCTTTCCTTGTTTAATTAATTAAATCACTCATTTTCTATGTTACCATCAAACAGTTGAGGTTGCGGACTCCATGATTTTGAAAAGATTGTCAATATATGGAGCTTTTCTTATCCCCTAAGAAAGCTTCTTCTTGATTTTTTCCTTTCTTTGCAGTTTTCCCTGCCCCTGCTATGCGAAAGTACCTCTCTCACTTGCTCTCAGCCCTAGAATAATCTCAGAGGTAGCACAGTTCAAGCCTGATATCATACATGCATCATCTCCTGGTATAATGGTAAGTTTTCAGCTGCTCTTTCCCTTATTTCAGTTATGTTCTTGTTGTTGGTCTTCAATTTCTGTAACTATATGTTGTTTCTTGTACCTCAATTATCGTATGTTACTATCTGCTATTTTTGTTATTATCTATTGTTTCTTGTACTTCCGTTACTTCTTTTCCTGAGTTGGTGATCTATCGGAAACAATCTCTCTACCTCTGAGGTTGGGTAAGGTCTGCTTGCACTCTCCCGTCCCCACACCCCACTTTTTGGTATTACACCGAGTATGTTGTTGTTTGTAGCTTCCTTCCTGTCTTGTATAACCTTATTTTTCCTTGTTTTAGGTATTTGGTGCTCTTATCATTGCAAAACTTCTGTCTGTGCCGATTGTAATGTCTTACCACACACATGTGCCAGTGTAAGTTCGCTCCTTCCTTCAGGTTCTTAGCTCAAATCCACGTAGGAAAATTTGATATCTTAAATACCATGAAACATAAGTTCTATCTGACATTGATCTTCCTGATGGAGAATACTAAGCAATAAGTCTCTGAAATTTCTTCAAGAACAATTTACACAATATCATCGGAGGGCTTTACTTTTTTCCTATTCACATTTCTTTTCTCTTTGGATAAGTACTTAGATTCTCATTCTTATTCTTTAGGTACATACCGAGATACACCTTTAGTTGGCTGGTTCACCCAATGTGGATGGTCATAAGTATGTCAGTTGAGAAATATCTTATCAATTAGCTGTTCTCTTACTTCTCCGCTTCTTGATACTAATTAAGATACATTTACTGCTCACCAGAGTTTCTACATAGAGCGGCTGATCTCACATTGGTGCCATCTGCTGCTATTGCAAAGGATCTGGAAGCTTATAAGGTAACATCAGGTAATAGGAAGAAACTTGAACTAGTCAATGGCTCTCCAATAATGATTTTGTTACTAGTGATCAGATAGAAAAAGAAAAATATCCATCTTCTTTATTCTGTCAAAGCAGTTGTTTTGCTGGATTCAGATGCTTTACCTATACAAGTTGGTCACTCTTTTTCTTTCATTCTCAGCAAACAAAATACGTTTGTGGAATAAGGGTGTCGATTCAGTGAGCTTCCACCCCCAATATCGGTCTCATGAAATGCGAGTTAGACTAAGGTAGGATATTTTATCTGAAAATTTGATCCAGTATGAAGCAATCATTAGTATGTGCTGATTATTCTTTCTTCTTTTCTCCTGCTGTTATTCACAATAAGTGGTGGAGAACCTGATAAACCATTGATAGTTCATGTTGGACGAATTGGAGTTGAGAAGAGTTTGGATTTCCTCAAAAGGTACAACTCTTCCTTCAATAGTATACAACAACGATTATCACGCCTCAGTCTCAAAGAATCGTCTATATGATTCCTCACTGTTCATGTTCACCATTTAAATTCAGCTCAGGCCAGCATTATAAAATAATCTTCCTTCATCAATATGGGGGAAGTGTACTTGCAATTTCTGGGAAATATATTGTATCAAGTAAATTATGCGCTTGTCAAGTTAATATGTCAATAACTTGCACATAACATTTGAGAATGGCTTTGAAACAGGGTCATGGATAGACTTCCAGGTGCTCGGATAGCATTTATTGGAGACGGGCCATACAGGTGATTTACGATGATCGTTTGGCTTCTTTATTTCTGGAACATCAGCCAGAATGTTTTGTGTTCTTTGCTAGCCACTAAATCTTGTTTCTTGTACCATAATCAATGTTCAGTCTACGGATTTTTGTGGATGGAAGTTTTAGAGCATGCCAAGACGTGATTGGACCCTTCAGGGGTTATTTATCTCTTAGTATCGCCAGAATTAATACTTAAGTTATGTGGTAAAAGTTTCAAAGGAGACTTCCAATTCTTAGAAATGGTTTGCTTACCCAAAAATCGTACCTGAAACCTCCTTTCTGTCAAAAATCTGATAGTGATATATAACATACAAGGGGATTCCTCAATTTATAATGGTACAGCAACTAGTATATGTCGCTTTTGGGTTAATTGGTTAGGATTTCTTAGTTTGTTAAGGATTACATGTGTTAATTAATTGGATGTGATAGATAACAATAGTAAGAAGTAGACTTCAGCACATTATTCAGTCACTTTCATTGGTCCTCTGTAGATACTAGATGTGTGATCATTATATAGGTGAAATTTCATTTTCTGGTATTTTCTTTGTCAATAGTGAATAATCTACTTTCTTGGAAGAAATAACTGTTAAATATTGCTGAGACTCTTACAATGCGACGCCAGCAGCTTTTTCTGATAAGGCATGGCTGTTTGCTTGCAAGAATCTATTCTCAAATGTCCCCCTGGCTCTGGTTTGACGGTAAAGGTAGCACAACTCTGAACTTGCGTAGGTGCATGCCGCGAATTTGAATTAAGTGTAGAAGGGGAAGGAGTTGTGTGTGTATGTGTGTGTGGGGGGGGGGGGGGGGCTGAATTAACTAAGGATGTATATGTATACCTTGAAGACGTTGTTGTTTATAATATGAATTTCCTCTATTTTTAAAAGAAGCGATCTCGAGAAAAATGCTTCATGGCTTCTCAACATTATAATGAGATGCAATATGTTTGATTTGCCTCACCTGTGAGGATTTCCACCAATTCTTCTTTTGTTCATCAAAGGTTGTAAAATTATCGTTCTCTTCATGCTTGTAGGGAGGAATTGGAGAAAATGTTCCAGGGCATGCCGGCCGTGTTCACAGGTACATTACTAGGGGAGGAGCTTTCCCAAGCATATGCCAGTGGAGATGTTTTTCTTATGCCTTCAGAGTCAGAGACATTGGGGCTCGTCGTTTTGGAGGCCATGTCGTCAGGGCTTCCTGTAGTGGCTGCCCGTGCCGGGGGAGTTCCAGACATCATCCCTGATGATCAGCAGGGCAAGATTGGATATCTGTTTACTCCTGGGGATCTTGACGACTGCATGAGCAAACTAGTGCCTCTTTTGCGCGATACTGAATTGAGAGAAACCATGGGAAAAGCTGCACGTGTAGAAATGGAGAAATACGACTGGAAGGCTGCAACAAGAACAATTCGTAACGAACAGTACAGTGCAGCCATTTGGTTCTGTCGGAAGCAAAAAGCACAATTCCTGAGACCATTTCAATGGTTGTTTCAGCGTATATTCGCAGCTCCAGAAGTCGACTGTAGGTAATAGATCCTTTTCTCTTAAAGCATAGAGCTTGTTTTTTATGCTTTTTGTAAGGTGTATCCTTCATAGGTTTGCATCAAAGATGTGTTTGTAGAATATTGACTTGAAAATATGTTGTGATATTTGCTATCAATTGATTGTACAATGTAGACCTCAAAACTAGGTCTGTTGTGTTATGTATTTAAATTAAACTCATGTACATGTAAGTTTGTTTGAATTTAGTGGGCTGCAAATTCTACTCTCAAAATGAATCAAATCATGTACTTATTTTTTGAGATGAAGCTATTTTTTGAGGGTCTCGAAGAATAACTCTGGTTATCCAATGATTGAATAATCGGGAGCAATTTACTTACGATACTTGGTTGACATTTCTTCATTTTGTTTATCTCACCTCCATTTTATTCGCGTGAGTTTCGGAGATATCACCATTTATAGATTCAAGATCTATATTTATGCATTAAATAGTTTTCTCATCTCTTCATGTGTGATTCCTGTTGAAGCAAATACTTTTTTTTTGTTATTTTGTATGAGTAATCTATATCCAAATTATTCAGAATAAGTGGCCCTTGTAAGACTAGTAATTTTTATCAAAAGCCCAAAAGATGGATAAAATATGACATGAAACTTGTATTTCTGTGCATCAATTGCATACTACAATTCTCAATTTGTAATGCTTCACATATGTAGGAATTGCTTGAGGTGGTCAATTTTTTCAAACATTTGACTTTTAACTTGAGACATTTTCTTCTTGGCATAGTACATAAACAAATATGGTCACTACTCTCAGTTGGTGAGTAAGCACTCTGTCACGATCCAAAACGAGTCATGAGTGACACCCACACTTAACCTCCTAGGTGGGTGAACCAAGGAATTCAAACCCCAACATATATTAATTGTTAAACTTCCGAAACACAAACCATAATGCGGAATCTCAATCTTATTAAGGTAAGAAACACAAATCCCTTAAAGTTTACTATATGTCATTCTCAATACCTGAAAGTCATCACGCCAAGGACATCTAATCTCCAAATACTAATTCTAAGAGTATCAAAGACACCAAAATAAATGAAATAAAGTAATTTGTGTCCGAAAACTAAGGACATCAGGTCATGACCGGGAATCCAACACAAGCTCGTATGAATAGCTCACCCTTGAACCTGATATGCTGAGACTGGCTAGAGCTGAGGGCGAGTCGAAGACGCTGGTACACTCGCTGCACTCCTTAAAAAGAAAACAAAGAAAACACAAGTAGGGCTCAATACATGGCAATATGTACTGAGTAGATATCATCGGCCAATTCAAAATAGTAACTAATATGCAATGAATAATAGTATAAAATCAACTATAGCACTTAGCAGGTGATAAACAACAAACAACATGAACAAGTGATAACTGAAGCAAGTACATATTCAATCACAATATTAAGCACACACACGAGGACTCATGCCTCCACACCACGCTCGTTTGTGGAATGGATTCTTTGAGATTGAGTACATTAAGTTAAACCAATATCTATTTCCTTTAATGTTACCGTGTCGAAACGTGACACTCCGATCCAATCATACCGTGTCGGAATGTGACACTCCGATCCAATAATATTGTGTCGGACGTGACACTCCGATCCAATTATAGTTGAATATGACACTCTGATCCATAATACCGTGTCGAAACGTGACACTCCGATCCAATAATAATGTTAATTTATCGTTTATTATCACCACTTTTAACTGCATTAACAATATTTTATCGAGCCTTCTTTATTCAAAGCATAACTTCGATAGAGAGAGCTCAAGATTATAAATTTCACGGTCTCAGGATTTCAGACTAATCACAAACCACACAACCAAGCTACACAATCACACAATCAAGTATATAGAGGACTTCACAATATCATTCAACGCATATCAATCAATATTAAGAGTCTATCTATCAAATAGAATAAACCATAACCTATCTCAACTGAATAACCAAGGTCGAGCAAGCCACCAATTCATTTCCTTCCTTGAATGTCTTAGAATGCTCCTAATCTATCAAGTATGCATTATTTGTAAGTAAATGAGTCCATAGACACTCATATTGCTATAGTTATATCAAGCCTAGATTCAATAACCCATCCCAATCTATAGTCAATTTTCTAAAGTTCAAGCCCTAGAATAAGTCTCAATTTCTCCAATTATCACAACTTTAATGATATTAGAATTAAACAATACATCTAATATTTAATTATCTATCTTAATAAATTAAAACTTGAATTATAATTTGATAACATATACACAAAAACTCGAATATCAAAGGTCACTAGCGTTAATACCAGTAACTAGTATGTATAGTTTCTTGCCTAAATTGAATTTGGTCTATTCTATAATAATCACATCCTTGTTTTATTATTATCTCATCATTGCCAAACACTATGATAATTATTATCAACTACTATTTGTCTCCTCCAGCTATTATTTTTCAATTCACTTTTTCGACCTCCTTTTCACTATTCATTATATAATAATTGATATGAAATAACACACAATGTAAATAAGATTTAAGAGACGTGATTGATTTAGCCGAGTCGCTCACGTTCTTCTTTTGTTCAAGCTGCTTTTTGTTATTCTCCTCTTTCGTTCTTTTCATTTCTTCTACAAATTAATTTTACATTAATTATTATATGACTAATTATAAGAGTGGTGAAAGTGGTTCACTACTAGGTTTAATGTTATTTTTTTTAACCATCAACTAAATTAATTATTAAAATTACCCCACTAATTTTATAATGTAATTACGAATAGTCCAGGATACTCATTTAGAATCTTTTAAAAGAGTCTTTTATGAAATAAAAGATCTAGTACTCAAAACGACCAAATGGGTCGTTACATACTCCAACTTGGAGTATGCACATTTATGTACCCGAACTTGTCTTATTGTGTCTGTTGAACACTTCGGCCCAACTTATAAAATGATTATCTAGATACTTCAAAATTTATGTTCGAATGTCCATGAGACACAATAGAGACGATTTGGAGTGCTCAGTTGCTAGTTGAGAATCTTGAGACAAAATTGAGGTGTATAGATGTACATTTTCAAAATAAAAATGTATCTTTCTGCCACAATTCTTTGAAAATGATGGCTACACTCTCCATTTTATTGATTCTCTATTTTTATATCCTCTTTTGATCCTCGTGATAAAAAGACAAGGTTGGACTTGCTAAAATTTAACCCATCTTATTTATAACAATTTCGAGACTTCATTTAATTGAATTCCACTTAATATATTGTTGTTGTTACGAGCATATCTTCTATTTCCTTTTTCCTACTTTTAAGTATTTCACTTTTTTCTCTTTTATCATTCATAAATCTCACTTTACAAACCCTATATATAAATGGTTTTTGTTGCTTCTTGAGTGTTTCACTTTGCACACTAAATTCTATACGATACGTTTTGTTAAGAGGGGTAAAAATTAAGTAATATTTGAAACTAATTTCTATATAACTAATCCTTATATAAAACAGAGAAAACTACACAACATAGCAAACATGTGCTAAATATATTTGATATGCAATTATAATTTAAAAATATTGCGATTGACAGTTAATCTTTTAATTATATAGCAAATTTACCATTAATATGCTTAATTCGAAATATATGACATATTTCATGTCACTTTCTATTCTCACGCTCTTATATCTCTTTCTTTCTCTCTTATTTATTTTTGTATTTTAGCCTTCATTATTATGAACTTATACAAATATATTGAATTTATGTTTTTTTCTTTTTTCTTTTTCAAAATGTGATTGAATTTGAATTTTTGAAAGGTACATTTGTATTTAATCATATATATATATATCATATTACTATCTAATAAAGGAAAATAGCAGGCAGTGAACCGTCAACACGTATGTCACTACAACAAAAATAATCATTAGCGGCAATTAATTCTCAATTGCCGCTAAATGTGTATTTTTATCGGCAATTGACACTCTTTGTATATGTCCCTAAAGCCTTTAGCGATATTGGTTCTAATGACACTTAACTAATATCGATAAAGACTTTAACACTCTTTATTAATGTCAACATTTAATGCCGCTAAAAGTTATTTTTGTTGTAATGTGTTTGTGCTGCCTGCTTATTCCCCTTGGCTGCCTCTTCTAATTTAAAACTACTATATGCTCTTTATTACAAAAATAAATAAAAATTGCTACATACTGCCTCTTCTTCATCCAATTAAAAAATGGAAAAAACCTGATATGTGCTGCCTCTTCTTTCATCCAATGAAAAAATGTGGAATGCATTTAAAATTTCAATTGTAAACTTACTTTCTTAAGATTCTTCCTAAATGGGGTCATGAAAATATTTTATGGGCTTCATTTATATTTTATAATATTTCTCATGTTTATTTCTATTATTTATTTTTAATTATATTATAATTAATTCTTAAAATTTTATTGGTGAAATATATCACAAATAAATATGGAAGAATTACGCGGTTAAACAAATTTATACTATTTAATTACTCATCATAGTATAGTTTGTTATAATTACAATTCGCGACTAACATTATACATTATTTATGTGGGCTGACGTCGAGTTTCTATAATTAGTCACGTTTGTATATGTATAATTCGCCATACTATAAAAATAGATATGTGTGATATACAATTATCTCATCGATATATATATATACAATTCACCTCTCTCCCACTTTTTTTCCAATCTCGCTCGCCTCTCTCCTCCCTCTCCCAATCTCGCTTGTCTCTCTCCTCCCTCTCCCAATCTTGCTTGCCTCTCTCCTCCCTCTCCCAATCTCGCTTGCTATATATACAAATACATTTGTATAATATACAATTATCTAACCGATATACATATTGCCCTCTCTCGCTAGCCTCTCTCCTCTCTCTCCCAGTCTCGCTCGCCGCTCTCCTTCCTTTAACATGTAGCTACGAATTATAATTATCAAACTATAGTTATGAAGAGTGATTAGACTATTTCTGAGTGACTATATGTGAAAGTTCCTCAATAAACATTACGAATTTCAAATAATGATGATTGGGCCCGTGCAAAACACAAGCTTCCCCTTTCTAGTATATATATATATAAGAAAATATGTATATGATATGTATTTATATGCATGTTGCAAGTGTCTTGAAACCTTTTTAATTATGTATTTCGTCAGAAGGAAATAGCTCCTGACCGATTTTGCTGTTTTGGTTTTTAAAAAAATTAATGTGTCCTTTTGGTTTAATAAAAATTAATGTGTCGTTTTGAAAATTTTAATTATTTTTTTTTACCCTTTGACTCCGAACTCTCTTTGTTACTATTATATGTGTTGATAATGCCAACATCCTGCCTTTGGCAACACCATGAGGGGCTAGGTAGCTTGAGTCAGAGTCATGATCGAATATAGCTTTTGCTTCGTTGATTTAGTTAAGAAATAAAGTTACACCTTTGCTATCAGATGTAATGTTTGATGTGATAATTAATATTTGATCCTAACAATATATATTACTAATAGTTTCATAGCTTTAACCAACTATTAAATAACGTTTAAGGCATCAAGCACCATTAATTGTAGCCTAACCCCACATTTTATCCTTAACAGTAAAGGGCCCAAATATTCTATTTTGGACCATTCAATATTTTTTCCTTTGTTTGTAGCTTTGTTCTTGAAAATGAAAAACAAACACAAGGAGCCTCAAAAGATTAAATAAATTCACCTTAATGATTGATTTTATCTTTAAATAGGTCAATTACCACATGAATAAATCCACTAAAAATAGAAGGGGAGCATTTTTTTTAACAAAACTTTTTGCCCATCATGATTTCAAATG
This sequence comes from Solanum sitiens, assembly GCA_016801875.1. NCBI lineage: Eukaryota > Viridiplantae > Streptophyta > Magnoliopsida > Solanales > Solanaceae > Solanum > Solanum sitiens. The sequence continues at coordinate 158,483 of JABWTJ010000204.1, read as the reverse complement.
TTCTCTGATTGATTTTCGTGATGCATTTTGATCCTCTTTTCCATTACTTAGAAAAGTGTTGTTCAATATAAATCTTCACACATTTTGTTACATAAAACACAATTGCGAAATGACCATTTAAACTTGCATTGTATATAAACTTACAAATTTCCATTTAAACACCTTGATTCAAATTTTTTTCACATAATAAACACCATTAATAAACATATTGCATAAATTCCATGTCCTCTTCAAGTCCCGCCATTGTCTCGGGTGCCAAAACAACTTCAAGATCAACGGTTCCATTTCCTTCTCGTCCGGGGAAGGCGGAGATCTTACCGTCAAATTTATTAGCCATGCCACTTCGGACCGCGACCGGTCGGCCCCACCCGAAATCATTATCGTACATTGGAAACCTAGGTGAACTTCCCATAGTAATCATAGCTCCATCAAAATTTCCTAAAGGAAATAATCTAGGGTTACTTTCCCAATCCTTTACACCTTGACGTACGGTGATGTCACCGTGCGCCACTACATTTTGATGTAGTTGATTTGCACTCCAATATAAGTCGTTAGATAACAACTCCTTAACCGAAGCAATGGTTGGGATGCTTTGGATCGCGTTCCCAAAATAGAGCGGCTCCATCCGTTGCTCCAACCGATGTCGGCAATTGACCGCCATCCTAAACGTCGTCGTTTTGTTCCCTTCCAATTTCCTAGCCCGCGTCACGGATCTCCACAGCTGAGCACTCAGCGACTGAAAAGACGAAATCTCCGAAGCCGAATTCTTCAGAGCCGCGCCGTTTTTCAAACCCGGCTCATCATTAACTGGCGTTATCTTTCCGTTAGTTTTACCGTTAAGTCCCGTTTTGTTAGCTCTGAGCTTGAGCTTCAAAATAGCTTCTCGGCTAAAATGGAAGATCTTCTCACGCAACGGCTCGTCGCCGGAGAAAGTCGCCGACGGTCCACCTTCCGGGAACTTAAGCACCGCCGGTGAATCAAACACCGTTTTACGGCCAAAACACGGCTGCCTAGTAATCTTCTTCTCCCCTTTTGAAAACTCCGCAAAGGTATTGAAGAAATTCCAGAAGGAAGTTCCATCAACGACGGCGTGATTCATGGTACACCCTATGAAAACGCCGTCGTTTATCTCTGTAACCTGAATGGCCATTAAGGGTTTATCATGTCCAGCATAACTAAGGGTTTTATCAAATTGGAAGAATTTTCTGAAATAAATGGGAATATCAGATTGATTTTGTGGAACAAGAGTTGAAATCATGAGATGGGGTGCTTTCGTATGTACAAAATCAATTCCGGCATCGTTACAGAGTATGTAAACATAGCCATCGGAATCAGTAATTAACCGTCCGGCGAGTGGAGGGAAATGAGAAAGGGTCTTAGAAAGTGCAATTTTGAGATGGGAAATAAGGGAATTTGAAGATTCAAAAGGAGATTGAGTTAACAAAACACCCTTTTGAATGTATTGGCAAGAAAGCATAGGAAGATCAGAAACAGAGAGTTTTAAGGTATTATTAAGAGATGGATGATGATCAGGGTAAATTGTGCATTTTGAAACTACAAAAAGTGAAGAAGTAGGCATAGTTGCAGGGTGGGGGGTGGGGGGTGAGATGGAGTTATGGTGATTTAAGAGGAATGGAAGAAATGGGGATGGAGATGGGAAAGAAGTAAGACAGTTGGAAGGTATATATAGAGATTTTTTTAGGAGTGAAGTTTGGGATTTTGGGTTCATGCACTATGGTTGTTAGTGACTTTTTAATTTGACTCATTTGGACCTTTTTTTCTATCTATTTTTATATTTTAATCATCTGATATTCAAAGTTTACGGTAATAAATATATAGTGTTGTCATACGAATAGTTGGGCGAATCGAAGTTATCTTTTAATTAAGTGTAAAAGACACAAGTATAATCAGACAACACATGTTGAGATAATCAATTTGGATTCGAACAAACAGAGCTCAATAAAGGAAGAGGCTTTTCCTATATAAGTTTCTTATTCTTTCTTGAAACTCAAACTCAAAATTTTCTGATTAAGTTTATGGCTTCATACGAGTAGAATAATTTTTGATATTCTAATAGGTAAACAATAGAAGTCCTATAAGTAACTTAGCGACAAATTAGCAAGGAAGTTCATAACTTTCTTTTGCTTTATAGTGCATTATTTTCTCAGTTTAAATCAGAGCGATCTATTTTGACTTGATAGAAAATTTAAGAAAATAAAGAAAGACTTTTCATTCTCGTGATCCTAAATTATAGTCATGTCAAATGTACACGCTGTCTTTTTAATTTTATAATCTTAAATATATCATGTGAAAAATTAAAATTTAAGTGTTAAAAAAAAAAAGATCATTCTTTTTAAAATGAATAGAGCATTATTTTATTAACTTGAGTTTAATATAAAAATTCATAAATTTTTTAAATTTTGTATATGTCTTTAGTGTGGGGTCCATCCCCATGTACCAAACTTTGAATTGTTTTCTGGCAATTTCAAAGTTTGGCAGAGTTGGTAAAGAAAAAAAGATTATTTTTTCTTCAATTTCAAAGTTTGGCAAAATTGGTAAAGAAAAAATTGTTTTCTGCCAATTTCAAAGTTTGGTAGAGTAGGTAAGCTATGAAGAAGAAAAAGTTGTTTTTCTTCTGTAGCACATTTGGAGGGTAGTGTATTTGTTCTCTATAAAAGGGAGGACAATTCTTCATTCTAAATACACCAACAGGAAATTACAAAGGAGAGAAAAGAAGAGTGAGGCATCACAGAGGAAAATAATCTGTGAGGAAAAATAGAGAGTGTGAGCGACATTATAGTGAGGTGGAAAAATCAAAAGAGGGTTATTTCTTTTGAGTGTGTAGTGATCTTTGGAGTTTTGCTCGGATCTACAAGTGTAAAATCCTTACTATAGTGATATTCGTTGCTCCTCTCGGGTCGTGGTTTTTTCCCTTATTTAGGAGGGTTTCCACGTAAAATCTTGGTGTCATTATTTCTCTTTTATTCTCGTTGATTAACCGTATTGTTGTGTTCCGCATTTATTGTCTTTATTACCGCAAATATTATTTCTGTTACGGATTTATTCCCAACAATTGGTATCAGAGCCCAGGTTGTCAACAAGTCTCAGCCCACCGGGAGAAACTGGGTTGTCGCTTTCTCCAGCCCAAGGCCCGATGTGTGAAGGGGGAGATTGTTGAGTTATCCCACATCGGAAGTGGAAGGGGCTGGTGGTCAATTTATAAGTGTGAGGGAAAGCCTCAACCTTTGAGCTAGCTTTTGGGTTGAGAAGGCCCAAGACCACCCAACAATTGGTATCAGAGCACAGGTTCTGCTCATTTACAGAAATATTTTTGCAGCTTATTGTAATATACTCAGTGGAAAAAAAAATGTCTGGAGTAAAGTACGAGGTAGAAAAATTCAACGGTGATAGCGGTTTCTCAATGTGGCAGAGAAGGATGAGAGACTTGCTCATCCAACAGGGTTTGCACAAGGCACTAGGCGGCAAATCCAAAAAGCCCGAATCCATGAAACTTGAGGATTGGGAAGAAATGAATGAAAAGGCTGCCAATGCAATCAGATTGCACTTAACAGATGATGTAGTTAATAACATCATCGATGAAAAGAGTGCATGTGGCATTTGGACAAAGTTAGAAAATCTATACATGTCCAAAACGCTGACAAATAAATTGTACCTAAAGAAGCAGTTATATGCGCTACATATGGGTGAAGGTACAAATTTTTTGTCTCATTTAAATGTACTTAATGGACTAATCACGCTGCTAGCAAACCTCGGAGTAAAGATCGAGGATGAAGATAAAGCCATAGTGCTCCTAAACTCGTTGCCATCTTCCTACGATACTTTAGCAACAACCATTTTACATGGTAAGGACTCTATTGAGTTGAAGGATGTCACATCAGCCCTTTTGCTTAATGAAAAGATGAGAAAAAGGCCTGAAAATCACGGACAGGCTCTCATCACGGAAAGTAGAGGCAGAAGTTACCAAAGGAGCTCAAGTAACTATGGTAGATCCGGAGTTCGTGGAAAGTCCAAAGTCCGATCAAAATCAAAGGCCAGAAATTGCTACAATTGCGATCAACCAGGACACTTCAAAAGAGATTGTCCAAATCTAAAAAGGGGCAAAGGGGAAAGCAGCGGCCAGAAGAATGATGACAACACAGCTGCCATGGTGCAAAATAATGACAATGTTGTTCTCTTCATAAATGAGGAAGAAGAATGTATGCACTTGGCAGGTGTAGAGTCGGAATGGGTGGTCGACACAGCAGCATCTTACCATGCAACACCGGTAAGAGATTTTTTTTTTGCAGATATGTAGCCGGTGATTTTGGCAATGTGAAAATGGGTAACACAAGTTACTCAAAGATTGCGGGGATCGGAGACATTTGCTTAAAAACAAATGTTGGATGCACATTAATGTTGAAAGATGTGCGCCACGTACCTGATTTGCGGATGAACTTAATCTCGGGAGTTGCTTTGGACCGAGATGGATATGAGAACTACTTTGCAAATAAAAAATGGAGACTCACCAAAGGGGCATTGGTGATTGCAAAAGGAGTTGCTCGTGGCACGTTGTACAGGATAAATGCAGAAATATGCCAAGGTGAATTAAATGCGGCTCAGGAAGAGAATTCTGCAGATTTATGGCATAAAAGAATGGGTCATATGAGCGAGAAAGGATTGCAAATTCTTTCCAAAAAATCACTCATCTCTTTTGCCAAAGGTACAACGATAAAACCTTATAACTACTGTTTATTTGGTAAACAACATAGAGTTTCATTTCAGACATCATCTGAAAGAAAGTCGAATATACTTGATTTGGTATATTCTGATGTTTGTGGTCCAATGGAGATAGAATCGATAGGAGGTAATAAATACTTTGTTACCTTTATTGATGACGCTTCTCGAAAATTGTGGGTTTATATCTTGAGAACCAAAGATCAGGTGTTTCAAGTATTTCAAAAGTTTCATGCTCTGATAGAAAGAGAGACGGGTCGAAAGCTAAAACGTCTCCGAACCGACAATGGAGGTGAGTACACTTCAAGGGAATTTGAAGAGTACTGTTCAAACCATGGAATCAGACATGAAAAGACAGTTCCTGGAACCCCACAACACAATGGTGTAGCTGAAAGAATGAATCGCACCATTGTTGAGAAGGTGAGAAGTATGCTCAGAATGGCTAAATTACCTAAGACATTCTGGGGTGAAGCAGTTCGGACAGCGTGTTATCTTATCAATCGTAGTCCATCAGTTCCGTTGGAGTTTGACATTCAGGAGAGAGTTTGGACCAACAAAGAGATGTCTTACTCGCACCTAAAGGTGTTCGGTTGCAAAGCTTTTGCGCATGTACCGAAGGAGCAGAGAACCAAGCTAGATGATAAATCAGTTCCCTGCATATTCATCGGATATGGAGATGATGAGTTCGGGTACAGACTATGGGATCTTGTAAAGAAGAAGGTCATCAGAAGCAGAGACGTAATCTTTCGAGAAAGTGAAGTTGGAACTGCTGATGATCTATCCGAGAAGGCCAAGAAAAAGAATGGTATAGTCCCTAATCTTGTTACCATTCCTTCTTCTTCTAACCATCCCATAAGTGCAGAAAGTACGATTGATGAAGTTGTTGAGCATGAAGAGCAACCTGATGAGATTGTTGAGCAGGGGGAGCAACTCGGAGATAATACCGAGCAAATGGAGTACCCAGAAGAAGAAGAACAATCTCAATCTCTGAGGAGATCAGAAAGACAAAGGGTAGAGTCATCCAAATACCCTACCTCAGAGTATGTCCTCATCAATGATGAAGGGGAGCCAGAAAATCTTAAGGAGGTGTTGTCTCATCCAGAAAAGAGCCAATGGATGAAAGCCATGCACGAAGAGATGGGATCTCTACAGAAAAATGGCACATACCAGCTAGTTGAACTTCCAAACGGCAAAAGCCCGCTTAAGTGCAAGTGGGTCTTTAAACTCAAAAAAGATGGAAATGGCAAGTTGGTCAGGTACAAAGCTCGATTGGTTGTAAAAGGCTTCGAACAAAAGAAAGGTATTGATTTTGATAAAAAAAATTCACCTGTTGTCAAAATGACTTCTATTCGAACTATTTTGAGCATAGCAGCTAGTCTAGATCTTGAAGTGGAGAAATTGGACGTGAAAACTGCATTTTTTCACGGAGATTTGGAAGAAGAGATTTATATGGAGCAACCAGAGGGATTTGAAGTATCTGGAAAGAAACACATGGTGTGCAAATTGAATAAGAGTCTTTATGGGTTGAAACAGGACCCAAGGCAATGGTACAAAAAGTTTGACTCTTTCATGAAAAGTCAAACGTACACAAAGACCTATTCTGATCCATGTGTATACTTCAAAAGATTTTCTGACAACAATTTTATTATTTTGTTGTTGTATGTGGATGACATGTTAATTGTAGGAGAAGACAAAGAGCTGATTGCAAAGTTGAAGAAAGATTTGTCCAAGTCATTTGACATGAAAGACTTGGGCCCAGCACAACAAATTCTAGGGATGAAGATTATTCGAGAACGAAAAAAAAGAAAGTTATGGCTATCTCAAGAGAAGTACATTGAACGTGTACTAGAACGCTTCAACATGAAGAGTGCTAAACCTGTTAGCACGCCTCTTGCGAGTCATCTGAAGTTGAGCAAACAGATGTGTCCTACAACAAAAGAGGAGAAAGAGGGAATGACTAAAGTTCCTTATTCTTCAGCAATGGGGAGTTTGATGTATGCAATGGTGTGTACAAGACCTAATATTGCTCATGCAGTTGGTGTTGTTAGCAGATTCCTTGAAAATCCTGGAAAAGAACACTGTGAGGCAGTTAAGTGGATACTCAGGTACCTAAGAGGTACCACAAAAGATTGCTTGTGTTTTGAAGGATCTGATCCAATCTTGAAGGGCTATACTGATGTTGATATGGCAGGTGACCTCGATAATAGAAAATCCACTACTGGATATTTGTTTACATTTTCAGGGGGAGCTATATCATGGCAGTCAAAGTTGCAGAAGTGTGTCGCACTCTCTACAACTGAGGCAGAATACATTACAGCTACTGAAGCTGGCAAAGAGATGGTATGGCTGAAATGATTTCTTCAAGAACTTGGATTGTATCAGAAGGAGTATGTCGTCTATTGTGACAGTCAGAGTGCAATAGACTTGAGCAAGAACACCATGTATCATGCAAGGACGAAGCATATCGACGTGAGATATCACTGGATTCGTGAAAAGATAGAGGACGGATCTATGCAGGTCATGAAGATCCCTACTAGTGAAAACCCTTCAGATATGCTGACCAAGGTGGTATCAAAAGACAAGTTCGAGCTATGCAAAGAACTTGTCGGCATGCACTCAAGCTAGAAACCTAGAGCTACCTCCTTCAGGTGAATGGGTCTGGAGGGGGAGATTGTGGGGTCCATCCCCATGTACCAAACTTTGAATTGTTTTCTGCCAATTTCAAAGTTTGGCAGAGTTGGTAAAGAAAAAAAGATTGTTTTTTCTTCAATTTCAAAGTTTGGCAAAGTTGGTAAAGAAAAATTGTTTTCTGCCAATTTCAAAGTTTGGTAGAGTAGGTAAGCTATGAAGAAGAAAAAATTGTTTTTCTTCTGTAGCACATTTGGAGGGTAGTGTATTTGTTCTCTATAAAAGGGAGGACAATTCTTCATTCTAAATACACCAAAAGGAAATTACAAAGGAGAGAAAAGAAGAGTGAGGCATCACAGGGGAAAATAATCTGTGAGGAAAAATAGAGAGTGTGAGCGACATTATAGTGAGGTGGAAAAATCAAAAGAGGGTTATTTCTTTTGAGTGTGTAGTGATCTTTGGAGTTTTGCTCGGATCTACAAGTGTAAAATCCTTACTATAGTGATATTCGTTGCTCCTCTCGGGTCGTGGTTTTTTCCCTTATTTAGGAGGGTTTCCACGTAAAATCTTGGTGTCATTATTTCTCTTTTATTTTCGTTGATTAACCGTATTGTTGTGTTCCGCATTTATTGTCTTTATTACCGCAAATATTATTTCTGTTACGGATTTATTCCAACATTTAGGGCAGAGAAATCTCATCTAACCTCCACACTCTTTGATTGTCCTTCTTTGTCTACTTTCTACCACACATGTATTGAATCATTGATGATGAGTAGAGAGTACATGATGAGTGAATGATGAGGAGTGTAGTGGAGATAGTTGTGGTGTTTACTGAGTTTGTACAATCATACAGGTTGGGAAATTAGTGATGAAGTAACAAGTCATAAGTGGCAGACACTTTTGTACATGAACTTTCACAAAGAATGGTTTTTTTTTTCTATTACACTAACCCATTCCATATTAGGTGGACAAGGTTGTTCAAGACTCTAGTTCCATGTAGTTTCATCATGTGATCTATGGCTGACACAAATTTGCTCTTTACCTCAACTGTTTATTCAAATTTTTAATCCTGAGTAGAGTGTGGTGAATGTAAACGTTATAGAGATATGTCAAGAGTTCAAATGAACTTAGTAACTTTTGTTTAAATATGTTATTTGTTACCAGAAGTTTATTAAATATATATATGAATATTAGATTAAGAATCTAGGTCTAATCACTTGTAATCATTATTCTTAAATTCATAATTCATGAAATTTTAATTTTGATTTTGATTATGAATTTATGTACTTTCATGACATGTATTATAATAATGATAACCCTTTAATCTTGCTTGTAGATTTTATTTAAATATTCGAATTACAATTGGTAACTTTTCCACTTCCCAAATACATTTTATTAGGTATTCGAAAAGTGGTGGACTATCTGTATAGGGTGAAATCTGCTTTTGGCAAACAGCTGAGTTACACTATGATATGTGGTTGAATCGAAAAAAGTCAAAGAGATATTAGTCCATCTTACCACAACACGAAAAAATTTATGGATCGCAGTCCTCGGCATGACATGGATCGTTATCACATTGATACAACCAAAGATCGCTTTGTAACCTACAAGATTCCTCCAAAAAAATAATCACTTTTAAATTGATCATAATTGCCCTCAGGCAAATCGATAGTCAACCTCAAATCTAATCTAGTCTGCCTCCAATAAGCCTCGAGCCCACAGCCAGAGGTGAGTCGCGTGTTATCAAATAGTCTTTTCACATTATGAGTTAGACATGACCTTTTGGACTATAAAAGAGCCCTACCAAAAAAAAGAGAAGAAGGGTATCAAAGGCTCTCCCTAAAAAGATGACAACATACATTTTATGGTTCTAATGAAAGAAGGCCCTTCATCTTTTCCCCTTATTTATTTTCCTTTTCTTTGAACAATTTATATTTTGATACTCGTTTCTACCTTGTTGGTTTAATTTGTTTGAAAGATTTGATCGACCTTCATTCACTTATTTTAAATTTCTTTTTACATATTCTGTCGTTATTCAAAATGACAATCTTTTCATTAAATAATTAGATATCATGATCAAATTACATTATGCCAAGAAATATTTGGTAACATGATCATTATGGAAATAATACCTAATCTCAAAGTTACTTAGAATCTTTTTTATTACTTGTTTGAGAACTACGATGTACACACAAAAAATTGTATTATTTTGTTAAACTTCATGGAATCTAAACATTGCCATTAAAAAATTATTTGGCCGATGCTTGCACAAAGCCACAACACTTGTTTAATTCATGTTAGTCTTTAAATGTGTATGTTTAGCGTTAATTGTACTTTTAATATTGACTAGACATAAAGATGATTTAACTTGTTGCCAACCTTAGCCTACTAAACCTTACATGTGATATATATGGTCCTCTATTTCTCAAATTGATTGTTGAGAGAAAATATTCGCACCGAATAATCACAAATTTTGAGTTCGAGATTTACTAGACATGATGAAATCACTTTTGTTAGAGAGCGTTCATCTTAAAATTTTTTTTATAAAAATTCAAATTTAATCTAATCTGAATTTAAAAACCGAACATCTAATCGAAAATCATAAACACAATAATAACATTTGCACATTTTAAAGTTTTTAACCAATTTCCAAGAAGGTTAATAGTCGTGTTCCTCATTGGTGGTCGGAAACTCCTTCGAAGCCATACAATTTTTTTGGTCCATTAAGGAAAACGTGCTTAAAATGATACTCCAACTAACTTTTTATTTGTTTTTTCGTATAAGCTGCTTTTGCAAAGTCAAAAATAAATTCGTCACTCTTTTTCTTTTTACATATATCGAGGATAAGGATTACGATAGCAAATTTTTTCTTAGCGTATACGGTTTATATCAACCATATGTATACAAATCTCTCTCTTATTCAGTAAATAATCTAATTATTGCATACTCTTTCTGTTTCATTATATATGTTGTCTTAGTTCATTTCACGCTCCATTTAGAAAAGTTATGAATACAAGATATGTTTTACTTGGTTAATCCTATTTATTAGATATTTTTTAAGGAATTGAGTGTTATTAAGATACAATTGAAAGTAATTTCTAATTTTGATTTTTGAATTTCTAATATGATTGTAAATATTATTTATTTTTTCTATAATGAAATATATAATATAAATTATAACATAATTAACTTGATCGTTGTTATAAAATGTTAATTGTTATAATTTATAGAATGGTGACTGTATGTGGCTCCATAATATAATTAATATTTTTAATTACCTATTGTAATAAAGTAATTAGAGGATTTTATAGTACCTATTTTACCCCACGTGTTTGTGACCCATCACTATTAATCTATTTTATTTTTTTAATTAAAAGACAAAAAGGGTCGAAATATAGAAATAGCAACCTGGTTATATGGTCGGCCACAAATTATTATTATCCATAATTATCTCAACACTTTAGTGTTTTAATTTTAAACAACTTTTCATGAGAATTTGTAAAAGTTTTTTTCGAAAAATAAAACTCTTTATTATTTGAAAATTAGCGTTTGATCATATCAGATTTAATTAACTTGCTTCCAAATATATAAAATTTATATACTTTATATTAAAACGAATACTCCATTATTACACACTTGAAATTTCAAAATTTTGTCAGTAAAAAATTATTTAAATTATTCCTGAATTCAAAAAATATTGTATATTAATTTTTATCAGTAAAAGGTATTGTTTTTTTCTGAGAAAATAATGCCATGTTAGATAATATAGAAGAAACATTAATTATAAAACCTTATGATTTGTAGTATTTAGTTTCATAATACTTAAAATTTGGAACTCTATGAAAAGTACAAAAGAAACATTAGTTTTAAAACTTTATGATTTGTAGTAGTATTTAGTTTTATAATATTGAAATTTATAACTCTATGAACAGATAAGTACTGAAAGTATATGATTTGTAGTATTTAGTTTTATTAGAACAAAATTAGATAATGAATATAAAATATAAATATGCAGAAATTAAGGTGACACTTGATATTTATATTAGTTTGAATTGAACATTAATCAAATTATTTGGATTGCAAGAGAATTTCTCAATAAGCTTTTAAATTTATTTTAGAGTATAATGAAAGTGTATCTCACTGTATACACCATCAGTCCCTGTGATTTAGTAACAATTGATTTTATGACTCACCAACCTTTTTTTTTTCTCCTCTCTATTGAATAAATTGTTATTCAACAATTTAACTAGTAGAATAAAGACTTGAGAGTGTTTGGATAGGATGTATATATATATATATATTTTTATATACGGAAAAGGGCCTAAAATACCCTCAAAGTATTGGAAATGGTACAAAATTACCCTTCATCCACCTATTGGCTCCAAAATACCCTTCTCACCCACCTATTGGGTCCAAAATACCCTTGTCATCCACCTTTTGGTTCAAAATTGACCACTTATTTAACGGTTTTATATTTAAACTATTTAAATATTTTTTTAAATACGTGGCACGCAACTATATGTTATAATTTAACTTATTAGTATAATTTATAAATCAATCCACTACCCACCCATTACTAATTAAACCTCTCCAAATTAATACACCCGTCACATTATTAATGCAACAACAAAAAAGCTACTGCCAATTGAGTGTTTTTAAAAATTTAAGGCGAAAATATCTATAGAAGTAAATTATCATACGTTAAGTGTCTAAATAAAAATTATCGGTAAACTTAAAAGTCTGACTATGTTCATCTTAATTATTCTTACGTCTCAATTATGTAATGTTACTTCATAGTTAACTTTTTTTCAAAATAATATATTAAAGGTTTTAAAACAAATCATAAATATTTATAAAATTATATTTTAAAAAAGTGCATGAATTAATTCGGGATGTATTACTTCTTTACCTTTAATCATAAACTTTTAATTCAATCTTGAAAGAGAATCCTATTGAAAGTGTCCTCCTAAATAAGCGGCTCAACCTATATTTAATTGGGGCTTCGATTCGGACTCAAATAATTTTGAATGTCATTTTCAGGAATCTATAATTTCATCGTGTTTTAGTAGTGTTTATGACAATTTTGATATTATAATTGGATTATTAATTGGGTGGGGTTTAGTTAGTAATGAGTGGGTAGTGGGTTGATTTATAAATTATATTAATAAATTAAATTATAACCAATAGTTGAACGCCAAGTATTTTAAAAAATATTTAAAGAGTTTAATTTTAAAACAATCAAAGAAGTGGTCAATTTTGAACCCAAAGGTGGATGACAAGGGTATTTTGGAGCCAATAGGTGGATGAAAAGGGCATTTTGGAGCCAATAGGTGGATGGAGGGTAATTTTGTACCATTTTCAATACTTTAAGGGTATTTTAGGCCCTTTTCCGTTTTATATATTGGAAATATCCGAGCCAACCATATATAGATATTCTATATTCAAGCCAATCAATAGAGTGTACTAGATGTGGTATCAGAGTTAATTAGGATTAATATCATATATCAGGCGTGGTATTCGAGCCAATCGTTAGTATGTATTAGTGTGATATCCAAGTCAATCATACATGGATACTTTGTGTTAGACGTATGACTCATGTCAATCATTAGTATGTAGCAGGAGTGGTACCTGAGCTAACAAGAGGATATCACGTACCTGTCATGATACTCGAGTCAACCAACAATCATGAATCACTACCACAATAAAAACAAATCATATTTGTACGCCAAGTAAATACATTATATGTCATTTGATAACAATATGACATTTCAGTTTATACTCCTTCCATTGTCCTAGCCATGCGTTATACAAGTAATATCAATCCAAATTTAGATATTTTATGATCAAAATCTTCCTTGAATTGTCCTATACCTCACATTACTCATATTTTATTTGAGTCAAGCCTAGTCTGTAATGTTAACTCACTACTTCAAAAGTTTTACTCACCCTATTTCTTTTACAATTAGTTCACTCGTCACAACAGGAAAGATCGTCACACCCTGTGTCTTCAAAACTAGATGGACTTATCATCATGATACTAATAATTGTAATATCAATTTTGAAGTTTTTTCAAACTGAACTGCATTTATCGATCATATCCCAAAAGTATTATTCAATATTCTTTTTAAATCAAATTGTTGTAATATGTTATTTTTGTCACATATCGTTGTATTATTCGTCCACCTTTTAAAATTATTTTTACCCTCATACTATTATAAAAGTAGCGCATAAGTTCTAACCACAACTTTGTTAGTTTTGCAAGATCTAACATTTCATAACTCAACCTAATGTGAGTATTTGGAAAAAATAGGGACAAATATATAATTTTAAATCATATTTTCAATTAAAATATAAATAACTATTAATTTTCGAAATCAACCTCACCACGTGTCGCCGCATCATCATCCACTTAGTAATTTTTTTCCCTCAAAAAGTGGTGTATCTAACCACAACTTTGCTAGTTTGGCAATATCTAATATTCCAAATAGAGATAAATATACAATTTTGAATCGAATTTTTCAGTTTCTATAAATTACTATTAATTCAAAAAATAAATAAATTTGGGATTTGAATTCTCCAGGTCAAAGTGAATTTTAATTTTAGACTCATTAATTTAACCTTTTGTCTTTGGAGATTTAAAATCTATATACATACTCATACACTAAAAAATAAAAAAATATGTCAGTATAAAGTATAATTTATTTTTATCAAAATGATCGGATGAACATCTTCGTTCCTCCTAGATACATCCCTCGGGGAAATAATAATAATAATAATAATATATATATATATATATATATATATATATATATATATATATATATATATATATATATATCAAATTTTATGTGCTGGATTGTGTGACGAGATCAAGTGAAAAAGATTATTAATTAACTTAAATAAAATAAAACCTGGTTCATGCATCTGAGGATAGATGTGGGGTGTATTGTTATTAATTTAATTTACTAATTAACCCTTTTGTAATGACATATTAGGCCCAAACAAAAGCTTAATCTTCGGAAATTAGTTGTTAATTAGCACAAAAATGACACAATCATATCTTCTGATCAACTTTTGCTAATTGTGTCTGGTATTAGACTAATCAACTAATAATATACGTACAAAATTATCACTAATTAATCTTTCATTAATAGGTGTATTATCAACCTTATCATTGTCATCATTATTGTTGATAATTATTGAAATTTTTTCATTTACACCTCTTAACCCACCCACCACCCCCACCCAAATAAATAAATAAATAAATAAAATAAAGGAAAACAAAATTACGTTGTCCCAATAGATTAACTTTGTATTATATTAGTAAAAAGTTAAACTAAAGTTTAGAATGAAATTTCTTTAGATAAGATTTTCATCTGACTTATTTACTATTTAAAAACAAAGAGAGAGATATGTATAGTTGGGATTTTTCTTTTCCACGTTAGGAAAAATCTACAAAAAATTAGTAGTAAGGTAAATATTTACCAATATAGTTTATAGTTGTGTATGTTCAAGTATATTTTATGTATTTATTGATTCGACGTAAATACTCAGTATGAAGATGTATTTTATTTATTTAATTTGTTCTTTCTATGATTCTAGATAATGTTTATTTTAGAGAGTCAAGATACTTGGTTAAGTGGAAATAGAAATTTGTAACTTATCTACGGAAAAAAACATAGAAGTTAAAATTATTTTTTCAAAGAAACAAATTATATCTACATTATTTATCAATAATATTCTTTTTTTAATACAAACTTTCTTTGTGATTGATTTATTTTCTATATATTTAAAATTTGTTGCAAACAGTATAGTAATAGGATTGACTTGCAAGTATATATGCTTTTTCCTTTAATGGAGGATTATTCTTACGTTTTAGGTCAACTTTACCAATTGTTGTAATTTATGTCTTCTTCAATCTAATTTATTTAATTTCCATTGTTTTATTTAATCTATTTTCCCTTTCAAAAGAAAATGACAGAATTTCAGAAATTGACAAATCTGAAATAAGAGTAATTTTAAGTTAAAAGGTTGACGTCAAAAGTATTTGGAACTGAAAAATGAATGAAGTATAATTTTATATCAATTCAAACAGTTAAAAGGCATATTACGCCCACCATTTAAGGAAAAAAAAATTTAGTTTATGAAAAACAATTTCTTTTAAAAACGCTAATTTTCTATCAAAAACTTAACCGAACGTCTCACTTTTTTTCAATAAATAAATATTTTTTTGAAAAAACTCGGGAAAAAAAAGTAGGAGTATTTAGTCCTTTCATGTCCTCCCAAACCACTAAAGGTCACTTAATGCTAATCACTTATTATAATGTCTTTAATAAATATCTTTTAATGTTTTCTTGTTAGATATTTATCTTTAAATCTTATATATTTTCCTTTGCATTTTTTTTATTTTCCTGATGAATGTGATTTAATTTATCAAGATAAGAATGAATGTATGTCAACCTAGTCTAAGTAATTGAATTTACCTTACGCAAAATTAATCGCGATGACTCAAATTCAAAAAATTTCTTCGCAAAAAGTAAAGTGAAGCATGCAAGGGAGGAGAACTTCAAAATGTACTAGCATTATTTCTAACTAAATTATGTGAATCCCAGTAAGTATATTTGCAAGAGATTAGATGACTAATCAAATTGCACGTGTCGAAACAAAATTAGTTTGATAAAAAAGAGTAAATTTTAGGTTTAACAAATATAAAAATTATATTTGTATATTATAGTTATGATTTGTATAATTATGGTTAATAACAAACTTTATGTTTGCTATAGAGCATCATTTGTATAAATCGTTGGCAATCACTCGTTTGTATAAATCGTTGACAGTCTCTCAATTCAATTTTATGTGTTTAGATATCTGCATAAAATTTGAATTTGTATACAATTGAATCGAAATAAAATGTGTGTATATCAAATCTCGCTTTATACAACACAAATTATACATTATAATTTGTATAATCTCTATTTACATAGAGAAAGAGAGAAAGGCAAAAGAGACCTGGGCAGGAAAGATCTTTATTTGTATAATTATAAGTGTATATGATAAAAATATATATATATATATATATATATATACATATATATTTGTATTTGTATATAATTTTCTCTCGCTTTATACAAACATAAACGTGTTTTATGTATTTGTGTTTGTATAAAGTGAGAGAGGTGAGGGACAGACTGACGAGCGAGAAGTTAGGGAGAGAGGCGAATGGCAACTGTTTGCTACGGGTTACAATGAAATCAAACTATGATTATAACATTTAATTGAATTTATAATTAACTATTTTATACAATTTTCTCATGAAAATATGACTGGTCTATTTGTTAGATTATCTATTTTGGTCCGTCCAAATCAATTCATAATTATAATAAAAGTTTTGTTAGTTTTTCTTGATAGCTAAATAAGGAAAAACATACTTTACTATCATATATATTATTACTATTTATAATTTTAAAATATTATGTATCTTATCTCCAACTAAGAATATTTTATCATTTATTGAGAAAAATACACTTAGATGTATATATTTTTGCTATCAGGTATACTAAAATAAGGAGAGAGGCGAACGAGATAGTGAGAGAGGCCAGTGAGATTTGTTTTGTATCCAGATACATATGAACCACACACCAGATACATATAGTTGGACAAGATGGGAGAAAAGCGATGAAGACGGGCGAAATTTGCTACATATCTCAAATACATGCGGATCTACTTGGATACAATGTTTCTAGAACAAATTGCATCTAATTTTGATCCCATTATTTAACTCAATAATACATGAGTCTCGATGTATGTCAACATATTTAACCGCACCAAAATCTGATAAGATATTCTAATACTGCAAACTAACCAATTAACTCCTAAATAAATTATATTTAGGTAAACCCCCCATTGAACAATAATAAAAAATCAAACAAAAAAAAGTTAAAAACTAAAAAATTGGATGTGCTTGGTATGGTCCATTATTTATCATATATATTGACCCAACTCATCTAAATCCAAATAATCTTCGATAAATAATTTATTTATTTATTAACTCAACTAATTTTATTCCATATATTCAACGCCCTAGGCTCTAATTAGAGGTGTAAGAATAATGCTTGAAAATCATTTAAAAAGTCAAGGGTACAAAAAATTATTATATATGGAAGAAGGACTAATAATATTGATTCCTGGGATCATGTGCTTACTTAAATCCCCCTAATCATTATTTCATTGATTATTAATTAGGAGTAGTTTGGCACATATGAACTAATTAAAAATCATAATTGAAAGACCAAATATTCTTTTGTTGAACATAAATATTAGTATATATTAACTATCATCTATTAAAAAAACATTCAATTTTTTTGGTTGATGGATACTTCTTTCATGTCAGAAAAAAAGAAGAAAAATACATTTTTTGACTCTTTACAATGTATATATATCTACATTGGAATGTTAACTGAACCAACAATTTCATGTCTATTTGGGGAGCTTGATGTAGGTGAAACTTTGTCAGAATTTAGAATTGAAAATCAGAAATAAATAATTATGTGATTAATTATTGATATGCCAGCTATTAGCTATTATAGAAGAAAAAATTGGCCACCTAAGACTAGGGTACTGACTATATGTTATATAAATTAGTTGCCAACATCTATATGGTTAAAAAACAACATAATTTATCTACATGCATGCATGTAAAATTTTATAAGTTGTACAAAATTTGGTGACTTCAATTTTTAATGGTAGTGTTTGAGATAGTTGGTTCGCGTTCTAATTATTTCGTCAAGTACTTGCTATCTTTTATAAACCACATATATCATCATGTAATTATCTGCCTTCAACATAAGTTATCTAACGTACGTATGCAATCGTTGAATTTGAAAATCATTACATTTATTTTATCGATCACAAAGCTACATCTTGATTGATAGCATATATATATATGGGCGGAGCCAACATGATGTTAGAAGGTTCATTGTAACGCTTTTTGACAAAATTATACTATTATTTATATATAGTTAAAATCATTTTTATGTGTATATAATAAATGTTGAACCTCTTCAACTAGTTCATGGATTTACTTCTTCATATTTTGAATTCTCTTAATAAAAATCTTAATTGTACCATTATACGTATATTAATTTTTCGACAAGAAAGATTCAAAAAAACCCTTGCGCGTCTAGCTTTGCGGAGTAGCATCCTATTCAAAGGGATATAGATCATAGTTGCCACTCTTATATGTTCAAAAATTGGCCACGTCTAGGACTAACTATTGTGCAACGAAGTGCACCTGCCTATAATATCAAAGTTCAAAACAAATTAACAGGCCCATCCACTTGAGGCAAGCCTGGCAAACAAATCAATTATTGTGAAAAAGAAATATTTATTTATTTTTTAAAAAATATAAAAATCATTTAAGGTGTTGTTTCACGTATATATATTTTTCGCAAACAATATAAATTTTACTAATTTAAAATTTAACAACATATTTTTTCTTAAGTTTTTGAAATTATCATTCGTGTCAGATTTTGCTCTAAATATACATGTATATATACATCAGGTCAAAATTAAATGTAATTTCTTATAGATACACTGTATTTAACTGGATTCGTATGTGTTTAAGATACAATGACTCTCTCCTCTCTCCTCTCCCGCTAGCCTCGCTCGCCCTTCTCTCGCTCGCTCTTCTTTGTTTTTCAAAATGTATTTGATATCTCTGGTGTGATTCACATATATATGAGATACACTGAGTGATTGAATTCTCTCGCTACCTACCTCTCTCCCTATGTGTAGTATATCTGGTAGTAAAAATATATACATCAGGTGTATCTGATTTGAAATTTGATATGAAGTTAATATTAATTAGTAAATATGATAAGAATATTGTATAATTATATAATTTACTTTCCTAAATATATATTCCCTACGTTTAATTTATAATAAAAAACAAAGAACAATGATATTTTTGTAAAAAAAATAAATATATCTTACTAAAAATTTGGATATGAGCTATATTCCACAAGGAGGCAAACAAATGCATAGCCTCGTCTTACTAATTACCATACAACTTTAACAAAATTCATGTACACCTCCTAATACAAGCAAATATGCATTATAAAAAGAAGTAACCAAATTAGTGATCGATATCTATAAATTTAAAATTTTGAATTCGTTATTTTAGAAGAAAAAAAACTAAAATAATTGCACATTATATTGTTGAGAATCCGACAATTCCAGATAAGATGGCAACAAAAATCCATGTTAAAATAGATGTTTGTTTCTAGTTGGTAGAAGACAATGGGGCAGTCATTTCCACACTATTTTGCTAAAAGATGATAAAGCAAATTACACATCATAGACATGGATAAGTTCTAATTTATAATGAGCACCCACTACTTGATTATTATTTTTTATTTTTGAAATGTCATAGTTATATATATATATATATATAAGTTGTCAATTGATATATAATTGTTTGGCATGCTAGGATAGATAAATATAGTCAATGCTAGTGATTATTCTTGGATAATTTTCATGAACTATTGGAGTATTGACTTTTATTTTATCACGTTTGTTACACAACTTGCACTTTTTTTTCTAATTTTTTTCTTAAAATATATTGTTTGTACAATTTATTTTTTGGATAGGGATGTGAGAAAAGTGCAAGAAGATAGTGGAGGTTGGCTATTTTTAATTGGTGGAATGTTGTTCATATTATTGTCATATTACTCTCAATACTTAAGAGTCTTCAAGACTTCAAAGGGACAATATAGTCCACATAAGGTCACAATACTCCACAATGTACTAGTCTTTTTAAGATATTTCGGATTTTCATCAAGGGGTTCAAAATATTAATTAAATAAATAATATTAAAAAATAAATGGGTCGGATTAAACCATCAAATCAAGAAGAAAAGAATTTTTTAATATTTGATTTTATAATTAGGAATTAAACTAATAAATCCTAAATTCTCAATCAGCATTTTAATTTTTTTGGAACTAAACATAGTTTTCTGATTGCATTATTATTTTTAAAATAAAATTAAAATAAATATAAAAGCTGATAAGTAGTAAATGCCTCTGTCGGGATTCAAACACGCGACCTCACGGGCAATAGGGCGAATTACTGAACCCCCAACACCACTGAGCTACGCCTTTGATGTGTGTTCAAGGGGCTCAATAGTGTATATATACACGTAAATCAAAAATTTAATCATATATATATAGTGTAATTTTTCGACGAAGGGGGTTCGGATGAACCCCCTTCAATCAACGTATATCCGCCCCTGCTCACACCTAGTTAATTATGTGCGATTATTTTCTAAAAGTTTAAGTTATTAGCTTAGAGAGAGTATATTTTTATTATTTAGTTGTATTCTTAACAATACTCATTCGGTGTATTTTCAGTTATTTATGTTTGACTTAACACACCTTTTAAGAATCAATAATAAAATAATATTTGGATTCTTCTATTTCAATTTGTTTGTGCAAGTTTCTTTTTTAATCCGCTTAAAGAAGAACGTCTTTTTTCTGTTTTTCTCATCCCTACTTAATTCATTTTCTCCGTCTTATCTTCCATGGGTGTCATCCCTTTACCTATTTTCAAACTTCCATCTCTAGTTTTATCTCTACTGGTATGTCCACTCATCTACCTCAAGATCCTCACCACCCCCTCCACCCATACACTCGTATCTTCAAGAATTGAGAGTTCTTGACTGGTCAACATTCCACTACATATAGCATAGTTGTTAGAATCTGTGCTTCCACACTCAGTCAATGGACCAGGTCCCTTGACTCACTAAAATGAAATTTCAGTAAAAGAATGCAGTTTAAAGACACAAGGAGTTTTACGTGGAAACCTCCTTGCTCAAGGGAGTAAAACCACGACCTGTCTCACAGGATTTTCAAAACAGTTTCACTAATCTTCACAAGCAAAAGGAAAACGATTACACAAAATGTGAGAAAAAGTTTTTAATCTCACTATCAAGCAATAGCACTATTGCTTGATGAGCCTAAGTAGAGATTCCTCTACCCACTAAGCTATCACCACTAGACAACTTAATTAGGATTCAACTAAGCAATCTTACAGATTGCCCACTAAACCATCAACCTACTAATGATTTAGAATTTCTAAGCAACACACAGGTTACCCACTAAATTAGTTTAACTAACTAACTTAGAATTTCCAGATCAAACCACACTGAACCCTTTATAGATTTAGGATCAGTTCACAATTGTAAGATCAGAGGAAAGTATTTCTAAACACTACACACTTGTTCACTTCAGCTTGAGGTGTTTGAAAACTTTCTTCTTCTTGATTTTTGCTTCGTCTTTGCAAGATTCCTTGAATGTGCTTTTTCAAGTTGCAAAAACTAGGTCAAAGGTATGGAGATGTTGTCTTTTGTATAGGAAGGTCACTATCCTTAAAACCATGCCATTGGTTAAGGTTTCTGACGCTGTTGGAACCTGTGCACCTACCATTTGTACTTTCTACAGCTGGCAGTCGAAAAACAGTCTGAGCTGAGAACCAGGTACCTTCACAAGGTCCCTCTGGTTTCTCAAATTTTCAAAACTTCAAATAACATTTTCCCCATTTTTGATGATGACAAACTATACTGCAGACTTCAAGACAACATCACAGAATATAGCAAAGTTTATTGTTCCCCCTAAATAATTTATCCATATACCTGCAGTGAACAAGAAAATTCACAAGAACCATAAACCAAGCCAAGAGATATTATTTTCCTGTTTCCCCCTGAATTACATCTCTCATTCTCACAATCTCCCATTCTCACATTTTTCCTTTTTCTCTTGAAGTACATATCCCATTCTCACATAAAAATTCCCCCTTTTGGCATCATTAAAAAGAGACACAGTAAACCAATATTATCAATAATGCAATCAAGTAAGATCATAGCCTTTTGGCAATCAGACATAAAGGAGTACAATACACGTCAAATAATTTGCCAGAACAAAACAGGAATAAGATTAATAGCAATTCAGAGGCATCATTCAATACATTAAAATTAAACTAGAATACAACAGACTTGGTAGATAAGCCACACACAAGAACCATAAAGGTAAAGAAGATTGAAAATGGACTATGAAGGAGGAGGCTGATGGGAAAGGGACTGAATGATAAGAGTAAGTCGAGCATTAGCATCATCATTGTCCTTAATTGATTTCTCTTGTAAAGCAACAATCTTGGCCCTCAACTCTGCATTTTCTTGCTTCAGCTCTTGAACAACTGAGGTACCAGGTCCAATAGTATGTGCCTTAAGTAGCTCTGCCTTAAGAATAGCAATTTTGACATCTCTACTGCTCAACCTCATAGTCAATTCTTCCAACTCATGCTTCAATTAATCCTAGTTCTCAACAAGTTGAGCCACTTTGCTCTTAGGATTTCCTTTCCCTTCTATGCATTCACATTCAACCAGAGTGGACTCCGAGAAGGTTTGCTTCACTATACCAACTTTTCCAACACCAAGAGAAATATCAAAGTGTTTGAATACTTTAGTTAAAAAGTATCCATAACCCATATCATGCTTTCCCTTTCGCTCGATGACAGTTTTGTACATGTGTTCAAGCATAAGTCCTGGAAGATCCAAAGATTCAAATTTGCACAACGACTCCATGACAAACAGATCAGCAGAAGTTTCTGAAGTCCTCTTTTCAGTTCTTGGAAGGAGTATTTTGTTGACAAACTCAAAAACCAACTGGAATTCACTCTTCATCAGTTTCTTAAATAACCCTGCACACCTGGTAGTTGGGAGTTTAGAACAAGTCTTGACAAATTCTACCGAACAAGTTTTTCCAACCACGGACCTGATACCTCCTCGAGGTACTCCAAGAATCTTTCCCAACAGGTCTTCATCAAAACGAACAACTATGTTTTTCACTCTAGTATTTATACTGCCATCTTCTCCAAAAGTAATATTGTAGTAAAATTCACGGACCTCTTCCTCATGAAGAACAAGAGACTTAAGGTCGAATAAATGCATCCATGATTGAATTTCTACAATATCATGAAGAAAGTCCATTCCAGGTCGATGAACAATATTCATGTCGAATACCCTACCAGCCAAGACAGATTGTTTACTCAAGTTATCAACAATTTCTTGTTTGTTGATCAAATCTTCATCCATTTGCACTTCAGGTGCAGGTCCCTGTTCAGACTTTTCAATTTTTGTTGCAGATGTTTTTCTCTTCCTTTTTCCTTTCACTACAGCCTTTGTGGGTTTTGTGTTGTGTGACTTCTTTTGGATATTTTGTTTCATTTTTCCTGAACTATTCCTACCAGATCCCCCATCAGACTCTTCTCCAGAAACTTCCATCACACCAGTCGAAGGCATTTGGAATTTTAACACTCTGAAGGTTCTTGCACTTCGATTTCTGGCTATAGATTTGGTACTGGCTCTCATAGCATTGGCTAGCATTTTCTTTGAGTCAGATCTAGTAACTGGCCTTCGTTTAGGTTTACCTTCCACAACCTTCCTTTTCCCCTTTTTAGAGACATTTTCATCTCTCTTCTGCAGTGACCACTGAATAGAACGATTAACATCTTCTTCGTCAGAAGAATCAGAGGAAGGATATCTCCCAAAATTTGGAGTTTTATCAAAAATATGTTGTGTTTCTCTGATATCGTCATTCATGGGGTTTTCACATTCCTCCAGTCTTGCTTCTTCTCTCATCATTGTGAGGCTCTCAATGACCAGTCCTTCACTATCAGTCAAGATATTTGACTCAGATGTTTTGCTCTCTGGTAAGTCACCCTCAAAAAGGGTATCTGAAAGCATTTCTAGAGAGGGACCAGGTGCAAGGGGAAGGCTAGGACTGTTTAGATCTATAGACTGAATGGGGAAGTTGGGGTTATCCAAAGGAGGACTGATTTCAGAGGTTGTTGGAACTATGGATTTCGATCCTGAAGGTGATGGGGTGTAAAAGGAAACTGGATCGATTTCAACTTAAGGATGCAAGCATCTTCCTTGATGAGGATAAAAGTTCCGACATTGTTTATCCATTTTTTCTTTAAAAAAAAAACTACGAGAAAAAGATTTAGTATTTTAGGTTTTTTCAGAAAGGAGTGAGAGAATGAAGAAATTTATAAAGGAGAAAGGTTGAATATAAAAAAAAGAAGCGGTGCCAGGTGCCTTGAATTGACGCGTCGCTTGGAGTTTCAAGCGATGGGACTAACGGTCAGAATGACCGATGACTGACACGTGGCAATATCAACGGTCTATTTAGGCTAGTTTAAAATTAATGTAAAGAAAGCTAACCTCAGGAGAGACCAGGTCCCATACTGCAATTTAAGCACCATTCCTGAATGGTTCTGACTATGTTTTTGCTTTTGCACATCATTTATGAATGTATACCTGCAATAGGTACAACATTGATCTTACAAGACATATTATTATTAATAAAAAAGATACCTGCACTACAGATTTCTGCCACTAAGGAAATTTCATGCTTGAATAATTCTGGGATTACTTCAAGTTCATCATGCCCAACTTTAACATGTTGCTCTCAAACTGATCTTTGCTTAGAGCCTTGGTAAAGATGTCTGCAATTTGTTCCTCTGTTGGGCAATAAGTTAGCACAATTTTCCATTTTTCAACATTATCTCTTAGGAAGTGATGTCTCACATCAATGTGCTTGGTTCTTTTATGGTGAACAAGATTCTTTCCCATACTGACAGCACTTGTATTATCACACATGAGAGGTATTGACTTGATGCTAATTCTGAAATCCTCCAAGTGTTGCTTAATCCACAACAGCTGTGAACAACATGCATCAGCTACTACATACTCAGCTTCAACTGTTAAAAGAGCCACTGAATTCTGTTTCTTTGCCCCAAGAAATGAGTGAGGACCCAAGGAAGTGTGCCATCCCTTAAGTGCTCTTCCTGTCTACTTGATATCCTGCAAAATCAGCATATGCAAAACTTACAAGATTAAAGAGTCACCAGCTGGATAGAAAAAGACCAGGTCCCCTATTTTCTTCAAATATCTCAGAATTCGTTTGGCAGCCTTTAAATGTAAATCTCGAGGACTGGATTGGAATCTAGCACACATTTCCACGCTGAATACAATGTCAGGTCTGCTAGCAGTTAAATACAACAAAGATCCAATGATTCCCCTGTACATAGTTTGATTTAAAAGAGATTCACTTTCATCAGTTGCAAGCTTAGTATTTGTTCCATAGGAGTATCTATGGGTTTGGACTCAGACATGTTAAATTTCTTCAACAACTCCTTTGTATACTTCTCCTGGATGATTGAGATTCCCTCTGATGTTTGCATAATTTGTAGCCCCAAAAAGAAAGTCAGTTCACCCATCATACTCATTTCAAACTCCTTTCCCATTAATGATGAAAATTCTTCACATAAGTACTCAGATGTAGCTCCAAAAATGATGTCATCCACATATACCTGTATGATAAGAAGCTCCTGTTCTTTTTTCATTAAGAACAAGGTGTTGTCAATTTTCCCTCTTTTGAAACCATTTTGCAACAGGAATTTTGACAATCTTTCATACCATGCCCTGGGAGCTTGTTTTAACCCATACAGTGTCTTATTCAAGTTGAACACATGATTTGGTAGCTCAGCATCTTCAAAACCAGGAGGTTGTTTGACAAACACCTCTTCCTTTAAGTCTCCATTTAGGAAAGCACTTTTGACATTCATTTGATACAACTTGAACCCCATGAATGCAGCAAAGGCTATAAGAATTCTGATGGCCTCCATTCTTGCAACAGGTGCAAATGTTTCATCATAATCTATGCCTTTCTCCTGATTATATCCTTGAACAACTAATCTGGATTTGTTCGTTGTAATCAACCCATTTTCATCAAGCTTGTTTCTGAAAACCCATCTGGTTCTTATAACAGTTCTGTCAGCAGGTCGTGGGACCAGGTACAATACTTTGCTTCTCTCAATCTGATAAAGCTCTTCTTGCATTGAATTAACCTAGTCTACATCACACAATGCCTCTTTCACATTCTTAGGCTCAATTGATGATATAAAAGCTGAGAATGCAACTAGATTTCTTATTTTTGATCTAGTATGAATTCCAGAGTTCAATGGTGAAATGAGATTATCAAGTGAATGTGATGAACTGTGTTTCCATCTTGGTCTTGATGTCAACTGGTGCAACTGATTAGTGTTCTTTTCTTCATCAAGGAAGTTCTCATTTTCTGGAGAGTGAGTGATATTTTGATTTGAGTTCTGAATGGGACCAGGTTCCTCTTCAGGTTTATCAACCTCATCAGTGTTTTCAGATGACCTTTGATCAGTATTGTCAATCTCCAACTGATCATTTATTTCAGCTTTACTTCTTTCAATTTTCTGAGATTTAAACAACTGATTAACTCATCTTCATCATTTGATGCTGTCCTTTTCAGATTTCCATCTTCATCAAACACTATATGAATACTCTCTTCAATACATTAAGTTCTCTTGTTGAAAACTCTGTATGCTTTACTTGATGAAGAGTATCCTACAAACACTCCTTTATCACTTCTGGGATCAAACTTTCCGAGATCATCCTTCCCATTGTTCAAGATAAAACATTTGCATCCAAATGCCCTAAGATAGCTCAACATAGGTTTTCTATTATTGAGTAGTTCATAGGATGTCTTATTCAGCAAAGACCTTATCAAACATCTATCTGTAACATAGCATGTTGTGTTGATTGCCTCAGCCCAAAAGTTTTGTGGAAGATTTGACTCAATAATCATGGTTCTTGCAATATTTACCAAGGTTCTGTTTTTTCTTTCCACTACTCTATTTTGCTGGGGAGTTCTTGGAGTGGAGAGGTTGTGACTTATTCCGTTTACTAGACAGAAATGATCAATTTTTGAGTTTTCA
The DNA here is from genome assembly GCA_016801875.1 of Solanum sitiens. NCBI lineage: Eukaryota > Viridiplantae > Streptophyta > Magnoliopsida > Solanales > Solanaceae > Solanum > Solanum sitiens. The sequence goes on along the minus strand of JABWTJ010000204.1, from coordinate 131,258 downwards.
AACTCAGTTCCATGATCAGACCTAATTCCAGCTATCACTTGATTCAATTTTGTTTGAATCATTTTGAAAAACACTATCAATTCATCTGATGTTTCTGCATTTGATCTTAAAAACCTTGTCCATGTGAATCTTGAATAATTATCAACTATCACCAGAATGTATTTCTTTCCACTTCTACTTTAAACCTTCAAGGGTCCACATAGATCCATATGCAGCAGCTCTAATACTCTCGATGAGATTACTTGCTTCTTTAACTTGAAGGATGATCTGATCTGTTTTCCTTTGACACACGCTTCACATATTTTACTTTCACAAAATTTCAACTTTGGCAGACCTAGTACCAGGTCCTTAGAAATCAGCTTATTCAATAGAGATGAGCTCACATGACCTAGTCTCCGATACCACAGATCAGCATTTTTATATTGAGCACTTAGACATGTTAGATCATCTCTATGTGATGTTTCTAAGTTTGCCACATACATGTTTTTACATCTTTGAGCTGTGAGAATCACTTTCTTTGTAGTCAAATTGACTACAGTACACTCCTCAGATGTAAACCTTACTTCATTCCCTTTGTCACAAATTTGAGACACATTCAAATGGCTGTACTTCAGTCCACTGACATGGTACACATTGTCAATGGATTCTTCAAGAGTTTTTCCCACTTTAACAACACCAAAATATACCCCTTCTTTCTATCACCAAAAGAGACACCTCCCCCTTGAAGTGCCTTGAGCGAGAGGAAGTTGCTTGTATCTCCAGTCATATGCTTGGAGCATCCACTATCCATGTATCAACATTGACTGCTCTTCCTCTCACTCACCTGCAGCAAGAATCACTTATTAGACTTGGGAACCCATTTCAATTTGAGTTTCCAGAAGGCGGATAAAGGAGTAATTAAGGTATTTCTTGCCCAGTGAGGTAAATTTAAACTCTTTTTGATCAAGGATTTTTGGACAGAACCAGGTCCCCCTTTTGAAATCCTTTTCTTTTTTGTGAAATTTGAGAATCTTTCATGCGACTCTCTCCAGGATGTACATTCACTTTTTAAGTCCCCATTTCTACCACAGTGAAAACAAAGCAAATTATCTGAGACAAAAACATATTTGCTGTGAGGATTGAAAGGAGGAGTAATATTCAAGCTTCCCAAACCCCTTTTGTTGTAGTTGCTTTGATTTGTCACATTTGAAAGCAGCTTAGAAGATTTTGTCCATTTAAGAGAATTAGCAAGGTCATCCTTAAGTTTGACAATATCTTTCTCTAAGCTTTTGTTCTTTTCCAAGGTGAAAACAAGGTTAATCTCTGAATTTTTCAGTTTTTCTTCCAGCTCAACATGTAGACTAGCAGACTTTCCTTTCAGTTTTTCAGACTTCTCATTCATCAGATACAATTGGTTTTTGAGTTCTAGTTTTTCATATTCTAGAACAATCATTTTGCCTTCAATTTGAACCATTTTCTCACCAATTTTATCTCTGTTTTCACTTAGACTTTCAAACTCAGCATTCATGGAATCTCTTTAAGAAGTTAATTCAATCACAGAATCAATCATCACATTTGCTAATTTTCTCAGTCTTTTAAGAGAATAAGTATTCAGATTTTGCTTAATATCAAGAAGTGTTACCTGATCCTCGGCATCTTCACCATCTGAATGAGCCATTAAAGCAAACGTTTCATTGAATATATTATTCTCATCATGAATTTCCACCATTGATGCATCATTTGGTTCATCAAGGTCTTCTGACTCACTTGAAGAGTCTCCCCATGCAGCAAGAGCTTTCTTGACCACATAATCAGCTGCAGCTTTTCGATCACTTTTATCAAGTACCAGGTCTCTGCGTTTTTCTTTCTCACCTCTTGGTCTTTGATATTTTTTGTTTTCAGCTTTGAGTGATGAACAATCTCTTGAAAAATGTCCAGCCTTTCCACATTTGTGACAAGTATCATTTGGAGTTGCAGTTCGATGACCATTTTCTCCCTTTCTGAATCCCTTGTTTTTTCTCACAATCTTCTGAAACCTTTTAATAAGGTAAGCCATATCATCATCTTCACTGGAGTCTTCCTCAGATCTGTGTTTATCCTTCTTGACTTCTTTCTTTGACTGATCATAACTTAGATTCATCTCATGAGTTTTGAGATTTCTAATAAGAGCATCCATTGTCAACACTTTTAGATCTTTTGCTTCAGTGATTGCATCCACCTTACTCTCCCAGGACTTGGGAAGGATTCGAAGAACTTTCCTGACCTGCTTACTCATACTGATGGGTTCTCCTAGACTTTTCAACTCATTTGTGATTGATGACAGTTTTGTGAACATCTCATAAATGGTTTCACCTTCTCTCATTTTGAAATTTTCATACTGAGAGGTTAGCATATCAATCTTTGACTCTTTTACTTGTTCAGTTCCTTCATGGGCTGTTTTTAAGCAATCTCATATCTCCTTTGCTGATTCACAAGCCGAGACACGATTAAACTCATCAGGTCTTATACCACAAACAAGAAGCTTCTTTGCTATGTATCCCTTTTCAATCTTTTTCCTGTCAGCTTCATCGTATTTGCGTCTAGGCTTTGGAACAAGTCTAGTGATTTCGCCATCTTTCTCTTTAATCATAGGAACGAAAGGTCCATCTAGGACAATATCCCACAGTTCACTATCTTCAGCCATAAGGAAATCATGCATTCTAACTTTCCACCAGCTGTAGAAGTGACCATTGAAACGAGGAGGTCGAGTCGAGGACTGACCCTCTTTAAGATTGAGTGGAGAAGCCATTCTAGAACAAGAGTCACTCTCTTGGTATTAATTAGATAGAGAGTACCCGCTCTGATATCACTTGTTAGAATCTGTGCTTCCACACTCAGTCAATGGACCAGGTCCCTTGACTCACTAAAATGAAGTTTCAGTAAGAGAATGCAGTTTAAAGACACAAGGAGTTTTACGTGGAAACCTCCTTGCTCAAGGGAGTAAAACCACAACCTGTCTCACAGGATTTTCAAAACAGTTTCACTAATCTTCACAGGTAAAAGGAAACCGATTACACAAAATGTGAGAAAAAAATTTTAATCTCACTATCAAGCAATAGCACTATTGCTTGATGAGCCTAAGTAGAGATTCCTCTACCCACTAAACTATCACCACTAGACAACTTAGGATTCAACTAAGCAATCTTACAGATTGCCCACTAAACCATCAACCTACTAATGATTTAGAATTTCTAAGCAACACACAGGTTGCCCACTAAATTAGTTTAACTAACTAACTTAGAATTTCCAGATCAAACCACACTGAATCCTTTATAGATTTAGGATCAGTTCACAATTGTAAGATCAGAGAAAAGTATTTCTAAACACTACACACTTGTTCACTTCAGCTTGAGGTGTTTGAAAACTTTCTTCTTCTTGATTTTTGCTTCGTCTTTGCAAGAGTCCTTGAATGTGTTTTTTCAAGTTGCAAAAACTAGGTCAAAGGTATGGAGATGTTATCTTTTGTATAGGAAGGTCACTATCCTTAAAACCATGCCATTGGTTAAGGTTTCTGACGCTTCTGACGCTGTTGGAACCTGTGCACCTACCATTTGTACTTTCTCGAGCTGGCAATCGAAAAACAGTCTGAGCTGAGAACCAGGTACCTTCACAAGGTCCCTGTGATTTTGTCAAATCATTAAAACTTCAAATAACAATAATAAATTTAACCACCACTCAGTACATAAAACTCACCTTTAGATTTAGGTGACACATTTTGTCACATAGAAAAACATATGATAATCTCCATTTCATCTATCCATTTCGATGAGTGACATCCTCATCAATATTCAGAATTATGTTAGTATATAAATAAAATAATAATTTTACTATATCATCCCTAATATTATAAGTCATCTAAATATCGTGAGTGATTTCTTTTTATATATCGTTGTATAAGTAATTTTAGAAATTCTCACTCTATTTGATAAATAAAAATATTTAAATTTATCTGATTTGATAATTATCCCTTATATGTCTATATTCAGAAGCTTTGTTCAATTTTGGTACCCATTCAATACTAAAAGAGAGAAGGTCCAAAATTTTAGACCATACTATTCAAAATTGTTCATTTTGCATACATTTCTAGTGCGTTCATATTTTTATCATTAGCAAAATTTTCTAATATTTATTCTTACATTAACGAAGCTTCAACTCCATAATACCCATAATTTGAAATTATGCACGCCAAGGAAAACAAAATTAGATTGTTTCCTAAAAGAGGGGTATTATTAGACGAAAAGTTTAGTAAATGACAAAACATTTCAATTTCTAATAATGTAAAAGAAAAAATATGAACCTTTTCCTCTACCAAAAAGTAGTAGTACTATTGTGTACCAAGAGAACAAAACTAGATACTCCCTCCGTTACAAAGTGACACTCTTTCTTATTTAGTCCGTCTCAAAATGTATATGATCACATTATTATAATTAAAAATAATTTAATTTTAAAATTTATTTTTTATCCAAATGCTTATGCCTTATTATTTTTTTCTTAAATATCATATCAAGTTATAAAACGCGATATAAAATGAGAAAGGAGAAATGTATTTGATTTGCAGCAATTATATAAAGTTTGTGGTCAAAGTAGAGCAGGACAAAATTAGTATAAATGCAGTGTATGTAGTGACAAGTGACTAGATTATTTAATAGAGTCAGATGATCCATTGAAGGATTTTTATATTTTCTAAATGTCACATCTTTGGTGAAAATAATACTAAAGTTTTTTTTTTTTTTGGGTGTATTGGATTTACATGCCCCATACATTGCATGTGGATTCCAAAGAAATTGACAAAGTTTGGGGGTCTTAAACTATTCTATTTTGTAGCACATCTACATGGTTTGTTCTATTATGTAGTTTTTTTAATTTCATTTGAATAACAATATATCATAGTTTAATTTATGATTAGGTAAGTATTAGATATTCTAATATTTTTTTACGGACATAGAGACATAAGTATCAATCATAGCGGCTATTGACGCTAAAAATTAGTTAAAATTAGACGTGACAATAGTAACCTAAAAAATTGGCATATATTAGCCAACTCTTCCAAAAATCCAGTACTAATTAATTCATTCAAGCCAACAATTCCATCGTCATCTCGATCAAGCTCGACGATTCTTGACCTACCATAGAAGCTTCACCCCCATCCCCACCCCACCCCGGCCTTCTTGCTTTCGCTGTCTAAGGACCACGAGTAATTTTTCCTTTTCATATTCATATAAAAATATCTGACATTTTTTTGAGTGAGCGTGATTTAAATTGATTGAAAATACTTGAACGAGATAATATACAAAATTCGAGAAAGATAGACTGAGTGATTTGGAATCACATTTAGATATAAAAATGCCTCAACAATGTGTATATTATATTATATATTGTGTGTAGTGATGTATCCTCAAACAAATTAACATGAATATACATAGGAGTAGAGTCTGCTGTAGACAAGCAGATATACAGAATTTTATACACTGATATACATGAACATATATATGGATATACATAAAGGATATAGAGATGGAGTCATCTTTAACTCATTAGCAATATGAAATTCAAACCAAACTTTAAAGGGTTTTTAATGACATTTTAAAGTCACTATCACATATTTGGGTGCTAGCCTGCTAGGCTCAACTTGCTTTAGGCTACAACATTATTTTTTTTTTAGTTTTCGATGTTCGATATCTACATTGAAGTCTAACTATATTTCAGATTTGCTGCGTAGGTCCCCATTCGGGAGGAAGTGCTCCCTACAAAGGATTTTTTTTTTCATATAAGAGCTCAGAGCCGAAATCTCTGATCAAGAAGAAACAATCCTATCTACTGCATCATATTCGTTGATGGTTTAGACTAGAAGATTTACACGTTGGAGCAGTCGGTGTTCTATGTTCTTTTTATTGTGTAAGACATTTTCAATGTGTGAATGACACTATTGGTTGTTATTAAAAATAATTTTTTTAAAAAAAAATCTATTGATAGTGGTGTACATTATTAATTAAAATGCATGTGGTAATTGTTTTAGGCTTTTAGCACATTTTTCATGTCTAAGAATTTTTTCTTGCACATATTAATAAAATATAAAATAAGACCAAAGGTCTTCATATTATGATATATATATATATATTATTGTTATTATTATTATGTAAAAGATACAACACTGTTTTAGTTTATAATTCAGGAGCTGGATACATAAATTTAAAAGTTAAACAATTATACATTCCTAAAACACTTGAAGGTCTTAGAAAAAACTGTACTCTAATATGAATACTTTACTGCGTTGATCGACGACTTAACAATTCTAAACACTTTGTTTAGATGGTTGTTACCCGTTGTATTGTATTAATGTCAGTTTAAATATAATATTATTTGTTTTGAGTTTTACTTAAATTCTATTGTATTATTTCGTTTAAATCCATCATTAAGTAACGACGAAAAAATCCATTTTATAACTATCGATTTGATGTGATCCCGTCGTTTTTTTTTTTTTTTTGCTCCTTCTTCATTCCCACTATTCTTTCATGTCATGACCCATTAAAGCTTCTTAAAAAAATAATTTTAAAATGTGTCGCAAACGTGAATAATATATCAAAAAATTTGAAATATAGAGAGGAGCTCGTATCTAAGTTTTGGGATAGTCTAGATGAGATTTGAATTGGTTAGAAATAAAAAGAAATCGGTCTGTAATTATATACTGATACATAATTATACATCATCTATACACTATTTTACACTATTTATATACGTTACATATACAAATGATGATTGTTAAAAATATCTTATATTTCCCATATATATTGATAATTAACCCTATTTGATAATGGATGATTATTATCGTTCCCAACTATAATCTTCTTCGATTTTCAGTATCCTCAAAATATGAACTCAAAACTCTAATTAATATCGAGATGATTTTTTTTATTCATCTCACAATCATCATATAGAGTGCGTAGAAGTTAGCTTGAACACCTTCGTCATAAAAACAGAAAAGTAGATTGTGAATATGGGGTTTAGCTTTTCTCCACTCATCCCATGAACACATGAAACTATTCACATCTTTTTTCAAGATGAATTGATAAAAGTCATTCCACATTACTGTTTGTAATGGAATCTCTCAAGGCAGAGGCACTATGTTCTTGTACCTCATAAAGCCTAGTGTGGATCGACGACGACGTATAAATTCTCACTCATCATGTTTCTCTGTTTAATCTTAATTTATATCATTATCATACCAAATAAAAATAAATGTGAAAAGTATATGAAGAAACCTTATCCCTATACAAGAACCAGGTTCTTGCACGTTTAACAAAAATTAACATAACACAATAAAACAAAAATTTTATCGTGAAAACTTTTTCCCTTAAGAAAGGAAAAACCACACTACATTTTTATTACTCACAAGTTACAAGCACAATTTAAGATAAGATTACAACTCAATAATCAAAGAACTAACTCTAGTACCTTTACTCTCTCCGATACTCTCCAAGAAGTCAAATTTGATTCTTCTTACAATTCTCTCAAACTCTCTTAACTCTACTCCCAAGAAGTTAAACCCACTGCTTGTTACACTTCTCTTGAACTGCTCTCTTTCACTTAGAACACACCTCCTACACACTAATTCAAGACGAACCAATGTAACACTATACTTCAAAAAGAAATCCTAATTCTAGTACTTCTTTCTTAGCTTTCACTTTCTTGATCTCCTTAATGACTCTGGCTTTCGCGGAATAACTCTCTTGAATTTGATATTTCAAAGACGACTTTTTTTTCTTTGACTCTGTCCTTTTATAGAGGTCATTGATTGGTCCGCCTTCATCAACTTCTACAAGAAAAGAAATTTGTTTACCTAGAAAACTAATCTTTTTCCATATATGTATAGAACTTGTTTGTCTCCTTCCTATTCCGCATAAGAGTCGTTTGTATTATTTTTTTCCTTCTATTACTTGGCTTGCTATTTTGGACACCGTTTTCCTATTTTATATCTGAATGAGTGAACTCTTCACGCTTCTTTATTTTAAGTCTAGTATATATTATGTGAATCCGATTCATGTTGTCATCATCTAAAGAATTTTAAGCATTTCATTATTCATCAATTTCTCCCCTTTTGATGATGACAAATATACTCCATTTCCTGCACTCGTGTAAGAAAAACCATTTATTATTTACATACAAATCGATTAGGTTAAAATGCTCCTAGAAAAAAAAAACAATAGGTTCAAAATGAACGTACTAACAAGACAAACATATTCCCAACTAAAAGATATCAATCACCTATATGATATGTATCATTTTTTTTTAGCCCTATCTTTAGCTAGTCAGCATCAATTTTAAGAAATTGTAGGTCCTTCAAAATAATTTATTTTCAAGTGATTTTAAATCTACCTCGCCCCTCTTTTAACATTTTTACTCGACATAGTTTCATACCTATAGACGTGACTGAATCATGTCAAGTGACCAACTCTCATTTTATTTTTAACATGTGATACTTACATCTTCTGGCGAATATGATCATTATCAATCTAATCTAAATATATAGTCAAAATACAAGAAAACCTTCTACATAAAAGACATGAACTTAAAAGCATCCAGACACTTAAATGATACTTGGATTCTCAATTCATATATTAGTGATATCTCTCGAGTGATATTACTAATAACTCTAAAGTTATTACGTAATTTCTTGCTTTGAGAAAATAATGACTATAGCAGAGGCGATGTTAGAATAGTGATAGGGGTTCATTCAAATTTCCTTCCTTTAAAAACTTTATCAGTGAAAATTCTATCTTCATCACGAACATTTGTAAAGATAAAGAGCATATTCGTAGAGGTATATATCTTTCATTGTCAACTTTTATGCACCTTTTATTGGAATCGAATGAAAATTTTGGGCGGTATTTTTATTGTGTTCATGTCAATATCTATTAGTTCAATTTTGTTTTTATATTATGTATTTGACTTACAACAATTAATTGTAACTTTATATAAGCTTACATTAGATCAGTTGCTTTTAGATAAACTTATCAATCGTTTAGTCAAATTTATTCATCAATATCTCCAAAATATTCAATACCTATATACTAATTATATATGTTACTAATCTATCACCAACTGTTTGTTCAGAATTCCCAACGCAATAATGATAATTAAATAAGAGGACGATGCACAACTTATCGAACTTGTTATATATATCAGAAAAATCTACATATTACGTGTTTGCGCTCTAATCATTGAACCAGAATCTTAAACATAAGGAAGACATGACAAGTGGATCCTCATAATTCCAGCTACATTTTTTTTGGTTAATATATTTTCTACAATTACTCATTTGCAATGAGTTGTATTACTCTCTGTCTTAGTGCATTAAATATTTAGTTTTTAACCTTTTGACAAATCTTTTTGGCATGTCTATTATCAAATTTGTTTGGACTCAATTGAGTGCTGATGATAATATAATTTAACCTCCACTTTCTGTCTTCTTTTCAACCTTCTATTGCATATGTGTATCAAAAGCTTAGATGGAGTATATATTTTTTTTCTCATATATAGTATATCATTTTTGTGGGCCTAGAAGCACAACAGAAAAATGTTTGGTAGTCCAAAAATAAATCAGTCAATTGTGCTTTTTACTCCTTTTAGATCCTCCTTTCATTTTCTTCATAATAGTGGTCATGAATGCCACCATGTCGCATGTCGACTATTTCATCAGGTACTTATCACATCTATCAGGTAATTCTGTGTATCAAAATTTAGACGAATGGAAAATAATTATCTATTAGGGATTAAAATCTTGTTCTCTCGTGACTTTCATCAACTTCATTGACTGATAGACCACACCGTGATGTTGTTTATATTTGATCCTTATTTGACCTACACAAAGTGAACTATTCTTGAAATCAAAATGAAGCAAGGTATTAGAATCTAGTTGGAAAAGGGGTAAAGGAATATAAAAGCATCAAACTTGTTGGTTGAGAGACAAGGTATGTGGTCTTAATATATCTAAGAGAGAATTATATCAATTAAGAATAAAGTGGCAAAGTGCTATCCTATTCAACTAGCAAAAAGGCACTTTAGAAAAAGGAAATAGTGGGGCATTTTTGTCATTTATTGGAAAAGCTTATATGAATGGTCATACTATGACTTAAATTCTTTGGCTAATGGAGGGGACCAAAATATAATGAGGAGAAGATGTTGGTGGGCATTAGGATTTTCATGATACTTCCAAGAGAAAATGGTCATAGTTAATACTACCAAATAAGTCGGCTCTCGTTTCAATCTGTTTATCTTATTTTTTATTATAGTTTCTTTAAAAAAGAATGTTACTTTAGTTTATTTTAGCAATTATTTAATTTCAACTTTTCATATGACATATTAATTAAGACAAGACCACAAAAGTAAACGGTATGTTGATACATTTGATAATCTCTAATATAAGCCCACGTTATTGAAAAATCCTTTTTACTATCTTAAACTACGAAAGTACAAGTCATGTTAAAATAGGATAAACGAATTGAAAGGGAGGGAGTAGCAAAACTCCAATTGAAATAGTGGCGGATCCAACTATGGGTTCATGTTTTGATACAATCCAGTGTTTTTGAGTCGAGTCATAGATATACATATATATAAAATAAGTATAAATAATTCAAAACTCACCACGTCTAAATTCTAAATTCATCACTGAATGAACAACATGATAAGTAACTAAAATTCTCATATAATTAACATGTTATGATACTCATTTCAAAAAAGAATAATTTGAAGAGTATGGTAAAACACATGAAGGTCCTGTGCTTGGATTGTGGACAAAGAAAAAGACTATAGTTTAATTCCATGAAACATGTCAAAAGTGATTTTAAGAGTAAGTGTTTACTAAACTTGGACTATCACTAAAGACCCTTTTTATGTTATCTCATCATTAGATTATTTGATCTTAATTCCCAAATCCACTTCATTAGGAAAGAATTCTTCCACACTTTATTAATTCAGTTTTGAGGAACCATTGTATAATAAAATAATATTCCCACTTGGGGAGGTATCTTACTAACCATATAAGAATCTAAGAAAGGACAACATGATACACTCAACTTTTGATATGTGTGGGAGTTGGAGAGGAGTCGGACCATAAGGATTTATTGTACGTAATTTTATTCAGTATTGTTGCAATAGGTTGATTTCATAGCTCAAATTCATGACTTTGTGATCATATAATAATAATTTTACCAGTTACGCTGAGATTATCCTTCTAACCATATAGGTTTCATAAAAGGTAGTCTGGTATACTACGCTCTCGTGATGTGGGAGGTATGGGGAAGGGTTTGACCATAGATCTATTGTATGCAATTTTATCCTGTATTTCTACCATAAGTTGTTTAGGTCTATTGTATGCAGTTTTATCCTGTATTTCTACTATAAGTTGTTTCCACCATATGAATCACTGACTTTTTATCACATGGCAGCAGCTTTAGCAGCTACACAAAGCTCCTCTTCTAACCATATAAGAAATTTAAAAAGACACTCTAGGTGCACTGAGCTCTCGCTGTATGTGGGGTTTAAAAAAGGGGCGGACTACGATGATTTATTGTATATAGTCTTATATTTTATTTATGCAATAATTTATTTTCACAACTCAAATTCCTAACCTTCTAGTCAAATAAAAACAATTTTACCAGTTAAATTAATACTCTATTCTAACCATATAGGAATCTGAAAATGCGCAAATCAACTGATATATATAATCATGATGTGTCAGAAAAGCTTCATGAAGAGTTTTTTCTTTAATAAAAAACAGTGATTCCAACTTCCATGCACTTTAGAGCAAACAACTTTAAAAAAATGGGAGAAAATTGAATGACCAAACTTATGCCTACTTGTTAAGTAGATGGCATTATATATTGAAGAAAAAAGTCATCACTTTCACACCAATGACAAGACTTGATAAACTATAGTGGTTTGCTTGGTTAGTCCACTTGGAAAGAAGAAAGGATCCAACTTATACACATTAGCAAATGTAAAAAATTCATACTATAAGCATATTTAAATGTATTGTAGAATGTAACTCGTTTTAATCTTTTATAGACAAAACATGTTCATGTTACACTTAACCACCTCAAAATGAATAAGTGGACATTGACTAAACACATATTATTATTAAGAGTCATAACTTAAGAATTGGAAAATGTTGAATACTAGTTTCTTCTTCATTTTCATAATTCTCTTTTCTTTGCAACAGAAGCAAAATGAATAAACTGAGACTAACTATAATGTAGAGAGAGATTAAACACCTAGCATACTAGATGTTTTCACTAATGACTAATTTGTGACCTTAATCAACTTGGCAGCTCTTCATAATTAGCTTGATTGAGTTGAGTAATCTTAGTCAGCAAATCTGTTTAAATCAACCCTCATTCACAACTTTGAAGAAACACAGCAGAAAAATTAGTGCAAGGAAATAGCTCAAAGTTTTCCTAAATAATGAGCAACCCCACTTTGGTTTCAATATGAACTAACTAAAGCAAATCTCTTTCTAATATACTGGTTGTTTTCGCTCGTGGTCTTGACAAACGACAACAACAGCTACGCGTCAATTCCAAGCAAGTTGGAGACGGCTATATGGATCCTCAACAAGGACTTAACTTTGAATCTTCCCTGACTCAACACATAGTATTGTAGTTACCAAACGGGAGACCTTGTAGAGCAATGTTATGCATTCCATGCTCGAGTCCATACGATGGAGCCCCTCGAAAAGGCATGGCCATCAGACCACCACTTGATGAGTTGAATGTTATGTCTGATTCTTGATTTGGTGAATTATACTCACATAGTGTTTTTACCATGCCATTCATTTTCGAATGTTGTTGTGCTTGTTGAGAAGGGGCAGATTTATGATCCTCAGGGGAAGTAGACTTGGATTCCATAAGATTGACAACTGTGATATCATGTATGCTTGATCGCCTTTTATCTTTTCCACCGGAAAGCTGCCTAATGAAGTATTTCTGAGCATGGCTAGCTACCTGAGTTGGAGTTCTGGTGGTCACGAAATTGCGTGAAATATTTCTCCAGTCTCCTTTTCCATACTTTTTCAGCCCCAACAGAAATTGCCTGGGAAAAAAAATATAGGAAACATTATTACTCATGTACCACAACTAATATCCTTTACTACTACTATATGCCCAATCTCAAGCAAGTTAGGCTCGGTCATATGAATCTTTACTAACCAAGTCGCTCCATCTAAACTCATTCAAGACCAATACAATAAAAAGGACTAGTAATTGATCTATTCTATAGTTTCTACCGACATATAAATCTCTAACACGAGTCATGGAAGCCGAAGTAAATGTACCAACAAGACTAAAACATATTTCCAAACTTCCTCTTGAAACTCACTAAAACTTACTCATCTTTGCAGATCACTCTTGCTGAATCCTAAACACATTTTACTATAAACCATGATTGATGTTGTGTTTAAGAATCTACATTATCTAAATGAAATTATAGTTCAATTACTACCTCATATCATTATGACCATGTTCAGCTAGAAAGTTATGAGTTTTTATCACTTAAAAGCCACCTTGTGCGCGAAGGAGATCGTCTCTACAATAGTTAGTCCTTTAACAATTCAATAACATTTCTATAAGGAGAATCAAACTATTCTTCGATCTAAAGCGAATTATATAGAAAAAGTCTATATGATAAGTAAACTCACTTGTGCTCTTCTTCAGTCCATGGCACGCCTTTCTTCCTTTCATGTTCAGAAGACCGATTCGACGAGCCTCTTTTCCCAGATTGACCATAAAATTGCTTAAATCCATGAAAAGCATCTTGATTATTGACCCACTCTAATGTGAAAGAATTACTAGTAGTATAGCCAGGTACTGGTATTAGCCCTGCCTCTATATCACTAATATCTTCTACCAATTCTCTATACTGTTTAATCACATCATTCACTGTTTTCCCAGGGATCATTGCTGCTACATTATACCATTTATCAGGTGTATCTTTATCAAACAAAGCAAGTGCTTCTTCAAACACTTTGTTCTCTTCAGGTGTCCATCTTGTCCCCTTGTTTTCCTCAAACAACCAGCTTGAATTCTTGATATATGTTGCAGGGGATAGATATCCCATTTCTCTATTCATGTTTTCTTGATCATGTATAGTCTAAAAAACAACCCCTTTTGGTTTTCTTGGCTAATGATTGAGAAATGAAGAGTCTTTTTAACTATCTAACTCTCACAGGCATTTAATCAAACACAAAAAGGGCATAACAAGAGAATCTTTATTTTTTTATTTTTTTCAATTTTTTTTCCCTCAAGGTTTAGGAATCTAGAATAGACCACCCCCAACTTTCCAAAACCCAAGGAAAATTCTGAAATTTGTAATAAAAAGTAGATCTTGTTTTTATGATTTATCAAAAGCTCATCAATTGCTAGATATTCAGAGAAAATAAAAACTCATAAACCCTCTTATATATATATAATAGAAACAGTGACAGCAAAAAAAAAAAAGGATTAAAGAATAAAGAGAAAATTTAATGTAGAAAAATCAAGAATTGAAATGAATGAGAAAAATGAAAAAGAGGCAAAGTGATTGATTAATAAAGGTTTTGAGATGTTATTGGCTAAAAATGGTGTTTGTGGGGTCTTGTAGTTAAAAGAATTTTGTTTTTTTTCTTATTGGTGTTTAGAGAGAGAAGGAGACATATAATGGCCTAGTTGACAGTACTCATTTACCCAAAAAGGACAATCTATCATTGTTGTTCAAGAAAAAAAAATATTTATCCGAGTGCTCGAAGCATCTCGTATTTATATAGAGATTATTTTTATAATATGAATTAGTAACTTTTATTTGCTTTTAATGCGCTAATAAGAGTTTGTGCATAATCGAGAGTAAAAGTTTGTGCATAGTCGAGTGTTTCAACCATCTTGTATTTATATAGAGTCTGGTAAAGTAATGCATTTTTATATAAATAGTAATGGTTGTTTTTATAACTTGAACATGTAATATATAGATAATATGAAGGCAACTTTATTTTACTTTCAAGGATCCACTAAAACTTTGTGATAGGTACTAAATATACATTCGGTCTTAATTTAAATTTTTTGATATGAAGCATTCTATCGAAAGTTTACCCTGGTCTTAAAGAGAAATTTTCTAGTGTGAATCTGAATCAATTGAGTTTCAATATAAATATCGGACATTTATGAAAATAAAATAAAAGAGCCGCACTCGCATTCAATATCAAATATTAGACATTTATTTTCAAACACTTTTTTTTTGTTATTTGACTATGTTCGAATGTTACTGTAATAACAAAATATTTTGTATAACCTCATAAGTGTATTTTGGATAGTGAAGGAGATAGTCATACTTTATTTTATATTTGTAGGAAATAAATTATTTTTGATAGATTTTTAATTTTAAAGAAAAGTTTTCCAAGCTGGATCACAAAAAGAAAAAAACAACGGTAAAATAGCTAGATACAAATTAAATACAATAATAATAATAATACTTCTACTCATTCTAGATGCATAGTATATAGAGTTTTCTCCTCTTTTTAGTTATTGCAGACCAATCAACACCTTGAATAAGGAGTTGATTTATTAGCATAATAGGATTGGAGGTAAGATTTATATTTTCTTTGTTATATTTATTATTTATTTTTATTTAACTTATGTTAAGAAATGAAGTATTAACCTAGGATATGGTTATTAAAAACATATAATATACTATGAGTAAATGAGTTAATGTAACATAGCATAAGCATATTGCTAGATGCACGTATTGTAGTGTAAGAAAAGGGTAATATGATGTACGGAATATTTTATTATGACGCAAGTTTGAAGAAAGGTTGCATTATAAGGAGGTGAATATAGAAAGTCTATTATGATTTAAATATCAATTACTTATTTCACTATTTAAATTTGTAACTTATAAATCACATAAGAATAACTTTAGTTTATCGATCATGTCTAATTTTTAATAGCTGCTTAGAGTTATACAGATTTTAATAATGTAGAAATTAGTTATTAAAGAATTTATTTATTTATTATTTTATATAAGTATTAATTATCTAACGTAATTATTCATGTATTAATTATTTCACCTTATATCATACATGAAATTATTCATAAATTTTCTCATAACTTATACATATTGTATTAATTATATAAAAATTTAAATTACATGTAATATTACCTGGATAATTTTATAAGAGAAAAAAAAATATAACAAAAAAAATCTAAAAGAAAATGAAGAGTAAGGTGCCAAAAAAAAAAAATATAATTGCACACTCTGTCTTAAGTCAAAGAAATAAAAACCGTTGGTATTTCAATTATTATTATTATTATTAATATTATTATTATTATTATTATTATTATTATTATTATTATAATTATTATTATTATTATTATTTTGATTAAGAGCTGTCGGTATTCCTTTCCCATCAAAACTTATTTCAAATTTTATAATTCTATTTTATTAAAGTTTATGAATTATTGATCTAATGTCTGTAGGCCATATTAATTATGTCAATGATTCTCAGTGCTTGACCATCAAAATTGGTGTGTTCTTTCTCTCATTTATTAAAGTATAATACGATTTATATTAGTTGTTTATCTTATTAAAAATAGTTATTTTAAAATTATTGGTTAATATTTTATAAAACCAAAAGAAAACTAGTAATCCAATTTTTTCTCATTTTATTTTTACAATTAATTCTTCTTTTCAATATGTAAATAAATTTATAAAATTTCTTAAAGGTTAAATTAGTAAAATTATTATTTTTATTTATGATTTTATCAGAAATGTATAAAAAGAAAAGCAAACAACTAATTTGTGACTAAGGAAGTAAGGTATATTAATTTTAATTGAATATTCCTTCTTATTGGAATTGAATGAACATTTAAGTGAGTAATTTTAACTTAAATATAGAGCTGGTATTTATGGGAAAATATTTTTGGCCTAAAAATTTAGTCAGGATTTGATTAGAATGATATTTTTTCTATGTTATTTCACCTTTTTAAATATTTTTACCTTTTAAACTTTAATATATTTTAACCAAAGAATGAAAAAAAATTATTTTAAAATAGAAACATTACAACTTTTTTTAGTTTTCTTATTAAATTCCCAATATTTATTTACCAAAAAATGATGGTCCAATTATTAAGGACTCTATTGATCTTTCTACCAACTTGGGTGGGGAAAGGGGAAGAAGTTCAAAATTGAGTGAAATTAAGGAGATAATTACATTAATAAAATCACATGAGAGATGTTATAGTGAAAAAATAAAATATTTTACTGTAAATATTGAGTTAAATACTTGGAAGATTTATACTGTAAATATTGAGTTAAATCTCATTAAAAATATTTTACTGTAAATATTGATAATTACACTAATTGATACAAGGTGCACAAATGATTATTTAGTACGCAAACTTGAATTTGATTAACACTCCAATATCTAAAAAGAAAAAGTTTTTATTATCAGCAATGCCCTAACTACTTTCGAATCTTAGAGTTTGTATCTATTTTCAAATTAAATTGTAACAAATTAAACTTGTTAATCCATCGAAAGACTATAACGAGACGAGTTCTAGTGTTATTTTTAATTAAAATAAAATGGAGTCGCATGGATCATAATTCATAATCAAAATTGATATAATCTTACTAAATTTTAGGATTAAGGTATTGTTAATTTATTTTTCTTGATTTATATTCTTTTCCATCTTCCTTTTCTTTACTTTTAATTGTTTTAATTACTTTCATTATTAGAATGAAAGGTCGCTAAGAGGTCATTGTCTTAAGTCTTAACTATCTATTAATAATATTTTTAATTAATTCTATTTACATAATAATATCACACGTTCATTTTTTTGTACGTAATGTACGATAGTGGAATTTAGCAAGAATATGTGGAAATAATTGAGAGGGTCTGATTTTGTTATTTATTTATTTTCTGACAAGCTGTGAAGGGTTGCTTGGGAGTGGTTGGAAACATAAATTTTTAATTTAATTTTGTGTTGTAGATATTTTATAATTTTATTTTTATTTTTATTTTTTTTAAAAAAATGAAAAACTAAAGAAGAAGACAAACAAATAATAGCATTGAGGGTGGTTGGCTTTATTTGTAAATATTCAATTGGCAGCATTAAATGTTGATCTCCGTCTACCTTTTTTATTTATTTTTCTTTGTTATATAAAGTATTTGGTTACTGTCTTTTCTCATTTCTGAATTGTTTCAGTTACATTATTTACATATTATATTATTAAAAAAAAAATCAACGAATCTTTTCGTCTTCCTTTTCTTTTTTTGTTAAAAAATTAAATTTAAATCCATCAATTAAATTTACCTTAATTACTCTCGAAATAATTCAGATCGACTATATGACTCTTTTGTATTTGATTTGTATTCAAACGATTCGTCATATTTCTAACTAGTTTAATAGACGTATTATGATGGTTTTTTTATTCTAGATTTAGAACTGGCCTCAACATATGACGATAGTAGCGGAGTCAAGAGGCTTGAGTTCCATTCCCAACACTTCAATTACTCTCAAAATAATTCGGATTGACTATATGAATTTTCGTACTTGATCCACTCTGTTCTTAGATATTCAAATAATTTATCGTATTTTTAACTAGTGTTATCAACGAATAACGATCGTCTTCCTTTATCTAGATTTAAAACTGATCTCAACATATGACGATAGAAGTTGAGTCAGAACACTTGAGTTTCAATTTCCAACCTTGCATTTTAGAATATGTATTTTGATTTCAAGAAATTTTAGTGAACCCTAGAAAGATTGTGAAATAAGTCATGTGACTTTCCTAGTTATAATATTTACCCATTGGAAATCTTGACTTGCTAGAAGACAGAAATAAAATAAGTAAATAAATGGTGTATTTCTTGTTTTGTGATAGTAGGTAGATCTATGTGTGTTGGAAATGAAAGAAAGTGGTATTTATTGAGTATTTTTTTCTAAAACAAATGTGAGTTTCCATAAGTGGAAAGATTCCTTACTTAACATCTTTTTTCAAGAAAAGTGCAAAATGGTTGAAGATGGATTAGGTCATGTGATGTGGGCACAAATACAACTTGCATCTGCCCCTTCAATAGCTCATCTTTGTCTCCCCAATCAATCCACAAGCCCCCACACCACCTAATTTAACTCTTTTTTTTAAGTTCTACAGTGGCGGAATTATAATTTTCATTAAGGGTGTCTAAAATCTGAAAATAGATATATTATTAGGGGTTTGTCATCTATTACATATACCTAAAAAAATTCTCTTAACTTGAATAAATAATATAATTTTCTGTCGAAGGGGTTCGGATAAATCCCTAACAATAAGGTGGCTTCGCTTCTGGTGATACATATAATAAACAAAAATTCAAATTTGATTTCAATTGTTAAGTAACTTTGATGATGCACAACATACACTTTAACTTGATCTCAACTTATATAATGATAACTAAATGCTCTAACTTATTTTCGTTGTGTCTTATGGACACTAACACTGATATGACATAAATTTTGGAGGTGTATTTTCGATGATCATTTTATAAGTCGAAGTGTTCAACTGACTTAGTGAAGATAATCTGAGGTGCCTAAATGTGCATACTCAAAGTTAAAGTGCTTACGTATCCGATGAAGCCAAATTTGAATGTTTGTTTATATGTTATGTTTAAAATAAAACTTATTTATACTCCGTGTCCACATTAACTACAAAAGTTTATTAGTAATAATTACATGATTAATTATTGATATACAACATTACGTTATGTGTTTATTTATTTGATATGTATAGCGCGTAAGCCTTTTTTTGATAAATTTGAAAATAAAATACGATTCAAGTTAATATAAGGAAATTCATCGTCCCTCGAAAGAGTACATTTGAGGCGGGATCTCATTCTGCTTCTTAGATTAGCTTCGTGTCGCCTGCGTAGAGTAAAAAATTAAAATCTAAGATGTTTTATATAAATATCTCAATGTCCAAGATATATAAAAGAGACGATCGAAAAAAGAATCGACGATACAGTCTTCTAGAGAAAAATAATGCACACCAATGTACCATCAAAAAATAACATTTGGTTCTTCACACTAGATTAGCTTCTCAAAATATTACATTAAACTTTGATGTTTTGGCAAGATCATTATCAAATCCTATTGGCCTTTGAGGTGTGCTACTATAGATATTATTGTCAGACATGAATCTAAAATTTAAATTTGATAGTCCAATTTTTATATTTTTATTTCAAAAATCATTGCACTTTAGAGAACTTTTTCAAACCATAATTATATTTTAAAAGTTTTAACAAATTTTTACATAATGAATTAAGTTAAGCTCATTAAATCTATATTTTGATTACCTTTGCCAGACTTTTCTTAATGTGATCAAAATTTAAATATTAGTCCTTCAAAGTAATCGTTAAAATTAGTAAAAATCTATTTAGCAAAAATTGTCGAAACTTCATTATTGAAATTTTAAGGCTGATGGTTTGAAAATTGAAATTCCAAAAGTATTATTAAATTGAGAGTGTCATTGCAATAAATTCGAAGTATCCTTGGTGCTAAATTTGAAATTGGGCTCATTTTGGAATAGATTTGGTGTAAGTTGGGTTGGATTTTGGTTGTTATGGTGATTTTTATTTTATTTTTATATTATCTCTATGTATATCAAATGTATATTCACATGTATAATAGTGTATATTTACTTATATCTTCATGAAGCTGATACATATCATGTATATCTTTGCATATTCATGAAAATATTCAACAAGAATAATCATAAAAGAGAAGTATATCATAAAACAAACTCTTCAAACTTTCATCATCAATCACAAAAAAAAAGATACATTGAGTAATACTCACATAATTATTAAAATTTACTTGAGAAAAAAAAATGTTTTCCTTTTTTACTCAACAAAATGAATACCATGTCTTATTGCGTCTCCTTTCTTTTTTTTTGTTTCTCATTGAGAAACATTTTTTCCCTATTTTTCTTTCCTATATTTTTTCTTCTTGTAAAAATTTGTATATGTGAATTTAACTCCTTCCAAATGAGCCTTTTTAGCATTTTGGAAGATCTTTTGGAGGTGGCAAAAGTGATTCATTTGGACCTTTGCCATTTTCAACAAGAAATGCCATTTTCAATCCCCATGTTGTGTGTATCTCTAGATGGCAATGCATAAACCAAACTCCTGCAATAAATTACAGTACAATCAGACATCTCTATAACAGTCAGTCAGTCAGACATCCAAATTTTCTTTTGTACTAATTTTTATGTTATGTTATGTTACATTATATGTTCAGTATGACAGAGAAAAAATGATGTATGATGTATGAATGGTACCTGGATTGTCAGCGCGAAATCTTATGGCAACCCATCCACCAGAAGGAACACCAACAGTATTCCTCTCAACAGGATCCACAAGATTAAAATTCTTAGGATCAACTTTTGGATTATAATTTCCTAGTCCTTTACCAACTTGATAGAAATTAAATCCATGTAAATGTATTGGATGATTCTCAGGAGCTATAATTCCAGTATCCTGCAAGACTAATTGAACAGTATCGTTATACGATAACTTATAAACCTTAGTCCCACTCGTTGTGCCCATATTCGCGGGTGGTGTTGTGTTAGTATAGTTGTATACAAATGGAGGGTTCCCTGGAAAATCCGCGGTGAAAACTCCTTTAATCCCTTTGAAATGTGCTTGTAATAATGCAATTGTTGGCATAACAAATGTAACATTGTTAATACTAGCCACAACTCTGCTTCCATTGCCCTGTTTACAACTTGGACATGGATTAACACCTAAACCTACTGTAAATAATAATGAATGATCAACTTTGATTGGAACTTTAGCTGGATATTTTTTCGAATTTAAACTTCTTAAAGAGTCTAAAAAGTTGTTTGCTATAGGTGTTGCATTTTTTGGAGGTGTATTTGTACTAGTAAGTGTAGTTGAAGGATTATTTGATAGTGTGGCAGAGTAATGTAATGTTGCAATGGCTGTTACATTGTCAACAGCAATAGGTGCATCCATAAATGGTGAAGCAATAACCATGTATTTGCCTGAATTTTTATTGGCATTGACTATTACGTTAGTCGTTTGGCCAGGGGCGATCACTATAGTGTCCGTTTGGAAGGGCTTAATGTACGTGGCATCGACTTCAACAACTGTCATTTTGTGACCAGCGATTTTGAAGAAGAGTTCTTCGTTGAGTGCAGCGTTGATTACTCGTAGCATGTAGGTTTTTCCTTGTTCAACATTTAACTTGTATCCACCTGCATATTTCATATTGATTGTTATGTATTATATTTTTCACGGTGTACAAAAGTTAAACTCGTAGAATTATATATGACCTTGTGCAGGACAATTTGAAACAGGACCAGGATGACCATTGATAGTGTGAGCATCAGAAACATTAGGTGCTAATCCTGATTTTATGGCTTCATTAATCACAGCTTCAGTATCAGATTTCCACCATTCAGCTGCATTAACAACAAAAACATCATAAAAAATCATGTCATTAATATTTTCGTTCCTAAATTAAGCACACGTTAAAGTACCTCCACTATTAATTAATAGGGCATACTACGTAAACACGCCCTTTAACTTGGCATCAGCTGACATCTATGTCCTCCAACTTTGGTTGTGCACAGTGGACACTTAAACTTGTATAAAGTTGAACAAGTAAACACATGCCTCCGACATGTCGTCTGATGAGGCAATTTGCATCCCACGTGGCGTCCTACATGTATTATGCTACGTAGGACGCATGTATATATAAATTTTATACAAGTTTAAAATGTCTAATATACTTGTGCACGCCAAAAGTTAGAAGACGTAGATACAGTTTATGTCAAGTTAAATGACACGTTTATGTATTCTGCCTAATAAATATTCCAAGATATTTACCTAGGATAACAACAGCTTCATGATTGGGTTTTGGGAATGGATAAGGCACACCAAGTTTAGGCAAGATGACAATTGCACCATGAACAGTTGCCCTTAGCCACAAAATATGAGCATGCCAAAATAGTGTACCCCTTTGGCCTGTGATGGTAAAGTTGTAGACATAATTTTGGCCTGGCTGAATTGGACATTGTGTAATATATGCTGGTCCATCTGCCCATCCTGTTCTAAGTTGTCTAATACCATGCCTGTAAATTAAAAAAAAAAATCCTTGTAACTTGTATAAAACTAAACAGTCTAAGCGGGTCATATGGATTGAGACGGGTCGGTCCTTCAACCAGAAAATTAAATATATTGGTGTATTAGAAAGAGTATCTGAGAGTATCAAACGTTGATGTCTTATGAATACAAAATCAATACATACAAAAATTCATTTATACATACTTTAGTGAATACTTACAAAAAATATATATATATATAATAACCAACAAATAGCCAAGATACAACATCGTAAGATTCATCCGAGCAAAAAATATTACACGATCAATTTTTTCATAAACAAGACAACAAAGGGAAAATGGAAAATTAGGCCTAAAACAAAAGCAGACTGATTTTAGTGCGTTAATGACCCTAAAATGTAAAAGATCTACAAAGGAGTTGAACTTGATTTTATATTTTTAAAATATTTATTAACAAAATCTTTACTGATAAAACACTACTAAAATATATTTTTAACATTCATAGCTCATGGGCTGGCCTCTAATCCTCGCTGGCAAATGAGCCTGTGTCAAAAAACTTCGTTCCTAAATGGGCCAAAAAAATTTAGGTCCAACCTAAATTCAAGGGTTGGTTTAGGCCGACTTAACGGGTCAAGCCCATATTGACAGCTTTAGTAGAAAGGCAAAGGTGGTTCAATTGCATTTTTTTTTTTTTGGAATTCTATCCTTTTAAAATTTATAGCTTGGTCACTGTTGATATCATATATGACATGATTATTGTTTTTTACATTGTATACAAGAAGTTGATTAGCTCTAATTAAATATTAAATGACTTACCAATGGATAGAGACATTATACTTAACATGATTAACAACTTTGATAAGTACATTATCTCCTTCCCTAGCATATACTGTAGGTCCTGGAAATTTTCCATTCACAGTAACAATGGACTTTGAGGAACAAAGTCTAGTTGTATTTTTCATTACCACCTGCAATATTATAAATATAATAAATCAGTAATTAACTTGACATTAATTATTATGAATTGGAGTAAAACTTTGTCTCATCATCACTATGTAGTTGACATATTATTTTGATTAACCATATGGTTCAAAAAAGTGATAAATAATTTCTTTTTAAATATACTTTTGTGAAAGTTGGTTTGTATAGTGCATGAAATTGCACAATTGTTTTCCTTGTTATGCATGCAAAGAACTAAGAAAAAAAGAGAAATTCTTCTTCTCTATAATCAAATAAATATATTTGTTCATGCATATTAATTGATACAAATCATTTTAAAAAATATATAACAAATGATGATATCATTCTAATGGAGTTGATTTCTCGTATAGTCACTCGACTGATAGTAATTATCTCAAGAAGCCGATAAAAACTAATGAGTAAGTAAATATTTGTTTGTTTATTTTGATGCAAGAAGCAAACAAATGAGTAACTAAATATGCATAAAAAAAAGTAGCATTAATAATAAATAGTATACTTACATTGAATTTGTAATGTCTAACCCTGCATTCAACAACAAGTGGAAAAAGGCAAAGTGCCAATAGGATAAAATGGCAAATCCAAGAGTTCATTTTTGTCTCTTCTTTTTCACTTACTTTCTCTATGCAATTTAAGTGCTTAGAGAAAGTGAATTATGTTTCTTTTTTTTTTTTTAGTTCTTGATGTGTTGTGTAATCTTGTTATATTCAAGAAATGACATGCCAACACAAATATATATATGTGTGAAATATGGAAATTCAAATGTAGTTGTGTTATCATTTTCTTTAGTTAGGTGAGATGGATCTACTTCTTCTTGAACAGCAAATGAATTGAATTAAATTTCATTTTGACATATTTTTTTTCTCCCTTAATCATTCCTTGCATGTTACATAAAGTTTATAATCTTTGTGGACCTACTTAAATTTGCAAGTGAAGCTATATTAGTTTGTTTAGGTCAATAACAAAATTCCAATTTAATTAATTTCACTTTTGGATTTGATTATTGTCTTCATTACTTGTCTTAAAGGATGGTAGCACTTAGATGCATTAAAGTTTGGTCAAAACAGAGTTTGAGTTAAACTGACACTTCAAAAGTTAATTCAAATAGAAAAAGATTGTCTAAGTCGTTTGAGGAGTTCAGGTATCTCAACCCAGTCCGATGTGGAATCGTTCTCATCATCACCCCCTCTCATCAGATCCAAATATTCTTTATCTGAGATTTCATTGTCTGGTCTGGTGCAAGCAAATGCATGGATCAGGGTATTTCCCCGCAACTCTTGGGGAACCTGGAATTGAATTGGGTCTTGTTTTAATATCATGTCAAATTAGGTCTAAAATTAAAGGATCAAATTATACATGCCTTATATTGAACAAGTATAACTTGATCCGATTTGAGGGCGGTCCATTTTTGGGTATACATACATTTACGCAAATACTAATTCAAGAATTTCATCCAAAGATTAGACCACATTGAGTTTATTGTTTGTAACACATTACACAACCTTTATCTTTAATTTGCATTTATGCAAGAGGTAATTAGTTTCCTGATGCAATTAATTGTTGGTTGTCTAATTAATTTAAATTCATAATTATGAATTATTTAAAGGTTGATGTCAACTAATTTAATTAGAATTTAAGGCGTAATAGATTGAATTATCTAAAAGCAATTTATGATGCTTATTGGTGCTCATGTCCGCAGTCCGCACATGAAATAGATCACTAAATTCAAGGCTTTGAAAGTTTAAAATTTTTATTTTATTATATGGTTATTTAATCCTAACAAATAATTAAAGGTTCAAAATAATTTCAATCTGCTTAATTAATTTTATATAATTAAATTAATCATAAAAACTAAAAGTACAAAATTTCTATAAACATCATGAAATGCATGTGACAAAAAGTTCAACATTATAAATATAATGACATAAAAATGATAAAATATTAGAAAAAGATAATTTATCAAGGCTAACTAAATTTTTAAAAAAAAGAAGCTTGCAACAAGTCAATACTCCTAAAACAAATGAAATTGAAAATATATCATAAGTTTAAAATTCAAAACAAAAAAATAAACATGAGATCAGTACTCTCATGTCAAATTTCAACGTAACATACATAAATATGATTTAAAAGAAAAGAAAAATGTACGTCTATATAACTTTATTAAGCAATGAATACTACTTTAAATTTTAAAATCAAAATACTAACAAATTATACTAATGACATTTTTTAGATAATACGAAAATAACATGGAATTACATGAAGTAAAGACTAAAAATGACAAGAAAATGAAATATAAATACTATAAAATAATAAATATATTTTTAGAAATATTAGAATTACAAAAATTAAAAAGAATTTAAAATAATAAAAATAAAAAATAAAAATAGAAATAAAAAAATACATAAAAAGTAATCAGCTTGTAATTACACAACGTAATTAACATAATCTCCCTTGTTAATTAGAAAGTAATGCCAACTATACTAAATTACTTGTTAACCATTACCAATCAAACAAGACAGACTAAACTAAATATATGCATAATCTCAAAAGGAGATCAAATATAACGTGGCTATGTTCGATGGAATCAAATTGTCGAAGAATGAAAAAGTCTTATATCGGTTATTAATGAAATTGATGGTCTTCTTATATATAGATCTAGATAATTATTCCCTCATAAGCTAAATATGAAATTGAGTTAGACCTAAAATCAATTTCTTTACATAGTATCAGAGTAAGGTTCATGTCAATAGATGTTATGCCCTCAAACTAAATTATCCCGTCATAAGCTAGATATAAGATTGAGTTAGCCCTGGGCATGGGGTGGGGATGTTGAAGAATGAGAAAGTCACACATCAGTATAATTAATGAGATGAATGGTCTTCTTATATTAAATTAGATAATTTTCATCTCTTAAGTTAGCTTTGCAATTGAGATCCTGCCTATATATACTGAAGAGGGACTGGTTCACGAAGACTCAAGATGCATTTTATTACACGAATACACTTCACCTAAAAAAGAATAAGATCGAATAGAAATGAAGCACCAAAAGGAAAATCAATTATATTAAATTTTATTTAACTTATATATTATGTTTTTCTAAAGTTAAACTTTGATAATTAAATTGTTCTAATCAACCACAGCCCCTTATAACAAAAGATATTTCTTTTTTTTTCTTCTTTTTTACCAACAAAAAAGAAAATGGGAAATTGTTGTAGGACACTTCTTTTTTTGGAATATTAGTGATGCATTAGAAAAAAGTAATCATATTATTGTAGAACCTTAGAATCAATATTAAAGGACAAGAGATTATGACTCTTAGTTGCTAAACCTAGAAAATTATGGTTGTTAAATAGTTATCATGTGATTTTTTTTTCTTTGCTATCTGTAAGACATTAAACATTGTTTCAAAGCAAAGATTAATCCAACCAAATGGATTTTAACAACTTATTAGTTGTCAACAATTCCCCTTTTACTCCTACCTCCACCCTCTCACCAACAATAACAATGTTAAATCTCCTTGCTAAGGAGTAATTTTTTTAGTGAAATTTTAATTCTATCATTATTGATTATATTGTAAGATCAATTATTTATCAAAAATTTACAAATATCGTTGGTTATCAATCTACCACAACTCTTTGGACCAACAAGTAAGCAAACTTGGAACTCTCCCGTTACTAGAAACAAATGTTTTTTTAGTAACAAATTAAATTAGTGGATAAAACATGATTTTTTCACTCATTTTCTTCTGAATCAGCTCACTAGGAAAATACGTGATGAAAAACAGATTCTTACTGAAATAGTGAAAAGCTTTCTAATTTTTCATATGAAACCATTACTGTTTTCTTTTTTTTTCACCGATTCAATCAAAAAATCTGTGAAAATAATTGTTTTTTTGTTGGAAAATTCAATTGGGAAATAGTGATTTTTAGTATCTCTCACCCTCCCCAACAAGATAAAAAGATTAAGAATTTTTATTCTTTTTAACCAAAAATAAAGAATGAAATTTATTAATTAAGGATCAATCATGAATTTTAGGAGTGTTAGGACGACTTGGTGATCAACTAACTAAACCTCCTTGTTTGGGAAGGGAGTTCATCTACTAACATATGGTAGATTAAATTTCACTTTCAAATATTATTCATGATCGTTGCATGTAAATTCTAAACTGAAAATAAAAATAAAATAAAAGAAGAACAATTAATTAGTTATATTTTTTGTTATTCTCTCTTTGTTTCAATTGATTTTATTTGATTAAAATAAAATATTTAATGAAATGTTTCAAATACATGGTGGATGAATTAATTAAGAAGCTGGATTGGTGAAATTAACTTATATAAGAGAAATTTAATTTGAAGCTTAAAATAAATATACTGAAGCTAATTAACTCTTTAATACTTTAATAATTAAAAAAAGTTTACAAAGTATAGCTTTGTGAGGACTTACCTAACATTGTGATTGAACAAGTGGACTTCAGCACAAACGAAAATGATCGAAAAAATATTTTTCTAAGAAAATAAGTTGATTTTTTATTTATTATATGTTTGGTACGTAAGTTAAAAAAATATGTTATTCTAGAAGCATTTGTATATAATCTAAATAAATATTATGCACAGTGAAAGTAAAGGTAAGGGATGGGACGGGACTAAGAAGGTGGGGGTAAAGAAGAGGGAAGGTGGCGGGAGGTTAAGTGGAACGTTAGAATTTAGAAATTTATATTTTCTATTTTCACTAAAAAAAAAATCATTTTTTTATATTTAAGAAATTTATTTTCAAAAATAAATGTTTTTTATCTTTTTAACCAATATAGAAAAATTAAAACTCCCTAATCATTATACTTGCGTAAAAGTAAATACCCCTTTATTTAATTATATGACTCATAAAGTACAACACATTTTTCTTCTTTGACTTTAATTATTTTTAGCTCAAAGAATTGTTAACTATGAAATAGAACTTTATGTTATTTTTTAAATGAATAATTTAATTCTCTAAAACATTAAATATCATTGTTCGTTATATTAGAAATTAAATCTCGTATTTTTAAATTTAGATTGTCCTTTTAGATCGGTACTACGTGGACAATTTATTTCTTTTTCTTGTCAATTCTTAACTTAAATGTTTTAAAATTATTAGGAACACTTAGTGTTAAATCGACTTGCTACCTTTTAAAGATGTAAAATATAAATAAAATATTTAAGAAATTGTTTGAGAATGAAACAAATGAATAAATATCCAATCTTCTAGAATTAGGTATTATTATGTTTCTCTACTTTTTCTGACTAATAAAATTTTTATAAGCATTGAAATAATTAATTTATGTAATATTTTACCTAATTATGTTGAACTAATGTAAGCTTGACCAAAATATTATTATCACAACAAAACTTAGATTCTACTAAAGCTATTTGTAACGGCACAACATTTTGGTGCCGCTATTTTAGTTTATATTCTAAGTTTACTATTACGGATCTATTTATTTTGGAATAATTTTTAATATATGATGTTAAAAAGTTAAATTCAATAAAATCTAACTGCCAAATTCTAACAAAATATTTGAAATTTCATATTGCTTTGAAACGCGCGCACACATATATCATTGTACAAGTAATATAGTAATTTTAAAAATAGGATGTTGAATACACAAAGACTTATGATTATTATTAAACTAAACTAGTGCTAATTACTATTTAATCAAGAGATAAATCTCAGTTTTTTTTTTCCAAACTAAAATTAAAACAAAACGAATAATGAACTTTAACTACACAAAGAGCGATTTTTAAAAAATATATATTCTTATGAAATTGCTCTGTTACGAATACAATGAGCTAACTATATTTCTATCCTAATCGCAAATTCTTGTCATGTCTTCAATAAATTCGATTACATTCTCTTAATTTGACCATTCTCTAATGTAGTATAAGAAAAAAAACTTCAATTTATTAAAATGAAAATATAAAATAAAATATCTATTTTTGATATATGATAAGTAAAATGAAATGGAGAACAAAATTTTAAATAGAGACAGAAATCTTGGTTTGACAGTTTGTGATATAAATTGGGTCTTTTATCCTATCCAAAAACTCAAAAAGAGGTCTATTTTTAAAATCCAAAATGGGTCACCAAGTTTTATACAAATATTTCTTTCGTTTATTTTTATTTGTTTAATTAGTAAAAAAAAATTATTCGTCACTTTTTAGTATATCAAGAACGAATTAAAAAGACAATATTTTATTTTTAATATTACTTATTTATTCTCTAAATTATTTTTCGAGACGTAAAATTATATAGTATCAATTATTATAGATATTGTGATAACATGAAAAATTGAAAGAGGGAGTAACTATGATATTTATTGTGATTGCAACCTCTCAAATCCCCATATGGGAGAGAAGTCTGCATATAACAGGGGAAAAAAAAAGATCCAATTCAATTCAATTAGAAAGATAGATAGAAAACCAGAGCAAGTAGAGAGAGTGGGATTGATTGATGATCAATCAATACAAAGCTACCGATCAGGACTTGTGATAAAGTGGTAAGTATTTTTTCATTTTTAATTAGAGATTTCGAGTTTGAATACCTCTAAATATAATTCTCAGTGTTTTAATTTACGTATGTCAACTTTTCAACATACATAAATCTGATTTAGTCAAGCTCCACCGTAAATATAGAACATTGAATAAAAAAGAAAAAAATCGATAATAGGCTAAGTAAAGGGCTCAAAAACGAGAAGACACTGACTGATCAATTACTACTCTGGATAGAAGTGTGTGCCATGAAAAATGAAAATGTGTGTGCCATGGACAAATATCTTCTACACTTACATTCATGACCAATAACAAGTACCTAGAAAAGAAAATGGATAATTGATTGGAAAATTAGCTTGAAAATTTGATCGGTGTGGTATTTTACCAATATTTTTTTCCGAATATTTTCACTCTTTTAATTTTAATATCTTTTAATTAAAAATAAAAAAAATAGTTTATTTTAAAATAAAAAAGATATTATAGACTTTTTACTTATTGTCAAATTTTGATTAAATATTCTGGCCATTCAGCATTACCCGTTAAAATTTATGTTATACCATTAATTAACTTCATGTAAATTAAATCAAAATTTAATGGACATTGACATTTTTTATCGTCAATAAAAAATAATTATATTTTTAGTCAAATATATAAATATTAACATAAGAAATAAGTAAAGTCGCTAATGAAAAGGTTGAAAATTTTGATCTACTTAAAAGAAGTAATACGTAAGAGTGTACATAAATTTTACTCGCTTTTTTCTTATATAGAAATAGGAATATGTTTTTTATAGATCCTTAGTTTAAACAAAATATTTAAAGAGAATATAAAAAGAGAAAAGACTAAAACATATCATCAAACTTTGAGAAAAAACTCATTTATACATGCAATCAATATAAAGTTTGTTTCATCTATATCATTTCTGTTTGAGAAAAGATTCATTCATGTCATTATTTGTTAACTAAAATGACATATTTAGATGAGCCAGATTCTTAACGGATGAAATAGATGAGCCTTTTTCAAAGTTCGGTTATATATTTGAACCTTTTACCTTCTTTTTTAAAAAAAAGTAATTAATGGTGTAGTCAAATCATAATTGACCACACGTACAAATAATTTTACAAAACTGAAACTGTTTTCAATAACCTTCTATTTATTTGCTGACAAATTAACATAAATAGTTGTCCACCAAAATATATTATAGTATGACATATATAAAGTATATACATGTTTGATACCAAATAGTTTATATATATATATATATATATATATATATATATATATATATATATATATATATATATATTTGGCTAGCGAATACAGTTATGCTTAGTTGGCTGGCCAAATGTATAACTTGCCCTAAATTCAAACATTTTAACCTGTTTAAATTTAGTTCAATTCGTCCATCTGACATTCGTAACGAGGATGGTAATTTGTGGAGGGCTTTTTGGTAATTTGGTCGAATAGGGTTGTAGATGGTGGAAGTGTCCAATGAAATGTATGCATGGCTGCAAATTGGAAACCATGTACCTCTCTAATATGTGTATATTAATTACACTTCCAACTTCCCAAATTAATTATACTTACTCATCTTATTATAAATAATTTGGTCAGCTTTCTTATTTTCTTGAACCTTCACTCCCTCCTAGCAAAAGCAGTATCTGCAAAACATCCCTAGGTATGTACACAATAATTATTTTATCTGTCTCAATTTACGTGAAGGTGTTACTATTCGGAAAGCTTTAACTATAATTTTATCACATTTCTAAAATATCTTCAATTATTAGTTATGTTGAGTTGTACAACATATTTGTGTATTTTTCAAATACGTAAATTTTATTTAAATTAAGTGTTTTAACCCTCGTAAATCGAATACAATTTTATTTTGTATGATTTTATCACTAGTATCAAGTATGGAGGAAGATGATAATAAATTTGTGAAAGATGGAACGGTGGACTACAAAAATAATCCAGCTATCAAGAACCAAACTGGAACTTGGAGAGCTTGCCCCTATATTCTTGGTACACTATTTTCTCCGTCCGTTTCAGTTTATGTGATACTTTTATTTATCTGAGATTCACCCGAACCCCCATAACCAAAAATTATTGTATATGTAATATTGATTTTTTGTGTGTTTATGTACATATAAATTTTGAATTTCGTTTAATTTTAATTAACAGGAAATGAATGTTGTGAGAGGCTGGCATATTATGGGATAAACACAAATTTAGTGAATTATCTGAAAAATCAGATGAATGAGAGTAGTGTAGTAGCAGTTAATAATGTTACAAATTGGTCAGGGACATGTTATGTTACACCATTGCTAGGTGCATTTATAGCTGATGCTTATTTGGGAAGATTTTGGACTATTGCTGCCTTCTCAATCATCTATGTCTTTGTAAGCTTCTTTATATATTTTCTTTAATTTTTGTAATACGCATAACATGTCACAACTTCAGCTTACTGAGGACATGACCCTAATAAGTCTGCATTTTTGTGAGATTGCACTAACTAACACGTTTATTATCGGAAAAATGCACAAGTACTCCCCTAGACTATGATTTCAGAGACGCATGCACCTTAACTAAACTAAGGTCATATTACCTCTCTGAACTTTTTTTTTTTTTTTATATATAATTTTGTGTACCTTTCGTCTTACGTGGCACACTCTGTGACTCCACGCAATTGTGGCGCGTGGAAGATATTTGAATGCCACGTTAGCCCAAATGGTGCACAAAATTACAAAAAAATAGTAAGATCAGAGGTTAATAAGACCTTAGTTTAGTTAAAGTGTGTCTCTGTGATTTCGCTCATAGTCTAGATGGTACTTGTGCATTTTTCCTTTGTTATCCTGCCTAGGAAGTATGTTCACAAGAATGAAATATTGTCAGTGCATATAAGTTAAACGTTGTAATACGTCAAATTTATGCAGGGGATGACAGTACTAACATTATCAGCATCATTACATGGATTAAAACCACCTTGTGATGAGAACAATTCATGTCAACCTAAAGGATTACAAATTGGAATATTTTACTTAGGTCTTTACCTAATAGCACTTGGTACTGGTGGAATAAAACCTTGTGTTTCATCATTTGGTGCTGATCAATTTGATGATTCTGATGAAACAGAGAAGAAAAAAAAGAGTTCTTTCTTTAATTGGTTCTATTTTTCTATCAACATTGGCGCGCTCGTTGCATCGACTGTTCTTGTTTGGATACAAACAAATGTTGGATGGGGTTGGGGATTTGGTATTCCTGCTGTTGCTATGGCTATTGCTGTTGTTAGTTTTTTTTCAGGAACAAAACTTTATAGGAATCAAAAACCTGGTGGAAGTCCACTTACAAGGATATTTCAAGTTGTGGTTGCATCTTTTAGGAAAATTAAAGTTAAGGTTCCTAAAGATACTTCTGTTTTGTTTGAAACTAATGATCAAGAATCTCTTGTACAAGGGAGCAGGAAACTTGATCACACTCAACAACTGAGGTATGTCTAAGTATTCTGTTGAATCGTATGATCATCTCATCAACAACAATTGACTAATAGTGCTTCTTTTTTCATTAGTTATGTCGTTAACACGCCCCTTAAGATGCCTCATTCTTGTGAAGCAACACCATGTGAAAACTAGTTTTTATACTCCCTCGATCTCATTTTATATGTGACAGCACGACAGTGGCATAGCCACATAGTGGTAATTGGACACCCTTTGTTCGGAAAAAAATAGCATATATACAAGTAAAATGATACTCGAAATGATTAAATAACATATTTTAGACACTCTTAACATAACAAACTGTTATTTCTAGACACCCGCATTCCTGGCTCCGACACTACAGCACGAGAGTTTAGAAAAAAAGGAAAAAAAGACAAATATAATCGTAAATGGTGTGCAGATACCCTTCGTCATACTTTTGGGACATTGGTGCTTCTGGCGTTTAAAAACTAGAGCAAATATGTCATTCACTCTAACGGAAGACTAAATAGGGACACATGACACAATCTTATCCGCCGACCCGATATTTAATAAATGTCAGATCGGTGGATGAGATTGTGACACATGTATGTCCGTTAGTATAAAGGGTATATATGTTCTAGTTTTTTTACGACATGGACACCAATGTCTCAAAAATATGACAGAGGGTATTTACATACCATTATGTTGATAGAGTAAAAGAACTTTTATACTATGAGACAGTTACTTGTAGTTATCTTTTTAACGACCTAATATTATTTTTTGTCTTCATAGTTTCTTTGATAAGGCAGCAGTGGAGACACAATCAGATAAAATCAAAGGGTCAATCAATCCATGGAGCCTTTGCACTGTGACACAAGTTGAAGAATTGAAATCAATCATAAGGCTATTGCCTATATGGGCAACTGGTATAATCTTTAGTAGTGTGTATAGCCAAATGGGAACTTTATTTGTTCTCCAGGGCAACACAATGGATCTTCACATGACAAAATCCTTTGAAATCCCTTCAGCTTCCCTATCCCTTTTCGACACGATTAGTGTCATTTTTTGGGTACCTATCTATGACCGTGTGATTGTTCCGTTAGCCAGAAGAATCACAGGTCATAGAAACGGTTTCACTCAGCTACAAAGGATAGCAATTGGACTCATAATCTCAATTTTCGCGATGTTGATTGCTGGAACATTGGAAATGGTTAGATTGACAAGTGTAAAACAACATAATTACTACGAAAAGAAGCATATACCTATGTCGATTTTTTGGCAAGTTCCTCAATATTTTGTTATAGGTTGTGCTGAAGTTTTTACATTCATTGGACAATTGGAGTTCTTCTATGAACAAGCCCCTGATGCTATGAGAAGTTTATGTTCTGCTCTGTCACTTATAACGACCGCGCTCGGGAACTATCTGAGTACATTTTTGGTGAATGTTGTTACAGATATGAGTACTAGACATGGTGGTGCTGGTTGGATTCCTGATAATTTGAACTATGGTCATCTACATTACTTTTTCTGGCTTTTGGCTGTGCTAAGTGTGATCAATTTTGGATTTTTTATGTTTGTTGCTAAATTTTATACTTATAAGAAGGCTTATATAAGTCCATCCTCATCATAATTGCAATTTGTAACAATATTATTAGGATGTTTCTCTAGTACAACATCCTTGTAATTGTTGTTCAAGATTCTTGATTTTCTTGAAATGAGCATAAAGGTTGGTTTTTTGGTTCTAATTTTTAGTATTGCATTGAAACATACTTGCTCTGTTTCATTTTAACTGTCGTTTTTAGCTCTTTTCATGTCTGTTAATTAAGAAAATAAATAAATGGGACTCCCTTCGTCCACATTTTATATGTCATATTACGGATTTTAAGATTCAAACAAGTTTATCTTTGACCATAAATTTATCATAAATATGTTAAACATTCTGAATTATCAATTATTGTGACTCGTAATACTTTTTACATAGTTTACAAATATTGTGACTCATAAATTTCACTTCAATTTTTTTTTGAAGATTTCACATGCAAATTTCCCATCAAACTTAAACTGTTTTACTTTCAAAAAAATAAAATGTGTTATATAAATTAGGACAGAGAAAGTATAGTTTAGTAAGTTATCCCTATTTATTAGATGTTTATTGATGATCAAAGTGCTAGTTTTTTTTTAATATAAGAGGTGTAGTTGAACACAATTACTCCCTTTATTCCAATTAGTGTATGAAATCTTCTTTTATCTTTGATCGGCAATTTATGCATGAAATTTTCTTTTGTTAAAAATAGAACTTATATATTTGTAAACTATGTAAAAAGTATTATAAATTATGATAATGGACAATTTAAAATTTTTAAAAGATAAATGGAAAATTTACAATTAAAGATATATTTGTTTAAATTTTAAAATAAAAAATATATAATATAAATCTTAAATAAAGTTATTAATTTTCGGTGAGCTAAAATTAATAAAAATCATTTGATTTGAGTCCAGTGGCTAATGGAACCTTTATGATTGTTTGATCAAGCTTTTACAAAGTTATGTCAAATGTACAAAATTATCCTTTAATCTTGTGATCTTAAACATATTACGTGGAAAGATGAAATTAAAATGTTACAAAAAAAAGATTATTATTTTTGAAACAGACTTAAAAAAAAAGATATCACTCTTTTTTAAACAGAGGAAGTACTATTTACCCAAAGTACTTTTAAGTTTAAACTTTGGTCAAACACAACTTAGTAATCTAAAATGCAAAAGTATTTTTTCAAGTTGATTAGCCATATAAACTATTTCAAAAGTATATTTTTTTTAAAAAGAACTTTAAAAATAAATAAATTTTAAAAGTTTGATCAAACAGATTAATCGCATCTTTGAATTTTGGATCTGCCCTTTGCACTGTTAACTGTCTTTATCAGCTAGACTAAATAAGTAGTCCAAGAAATGGATACTTTTGTGGATAAGAAGTGCAATGATGCTTATTTTGTTGTTCAAATAGTGATTGATTGATTCTTCTTATCTGCCA
Organism: Solanum sitiens; assembly: GCA_016801875.1. NCBI lineage: Eukaryota > Viridiplantae > Streptophyta > Magnoliopsida > Solanales > Solanaceae > Solanum > Solanum sitiens. The sequence goes on along the minus strand of JABWTJ010000204.1, from coordinate 94,116 downwards.
ACATTGACAAATATAATTGGGAGATCCTACACATCATTCATAATTTCACCAAAACCAAGTAACATAAATATGAGGAAATGATCATAACTAACAATATGAACCATTATTCCCCAAATACTAACAATTCAGTGTATATTTCGTGGCGAAGGAAAATTTTGATATAACTGATAAAGTTATTGTTATATGAAAAACTGGAGCTCATGTTCAAGCTTTGAAAATAATCTCTTATAGAAATACAGAGTAAAGCTGACCATAAAATTGACCCTTGATTTATTTTCTTTTAACCCCATTCAAATAGAAAGAAATAAAAGAATATGTTGTTTTGCCTTCTTACATTATCTACTAACATATGCCTAATTTATATATTTCTCTTCTTTTACTTCTTTTGTACTCTCTTTCTTCAAATTTTTTGAAAAGTTAAAAACAATACTTCATAAAAAATATTAATTAGTAGTTGAAAAGTGTTAAATAAAGTAAATTATAATTTTTATTTTTATTTTTGAATTTTCAAGCATTACAATAAATATATTAAAGTGGGGGTATACCAATAATTATCAAGTACGAACTTCATGAATCAAATACTATGATTCTACTTCTCATTTATGTAAAATTTGTTAATCTATTACTTATTAACATCTTACCTAAAATTAATAATTAAAAAAAAATCACTTACAAAAATATATTAAATTATAATATGTATCTAAAGAGTTTTTTTAAAACTTTGAATAAATACATATCATATTTATTTAGATTTTAAGCATGTAAATAAAATTTTGTTCGAATTATATTAAGCCCCTCCTAAAGAGGAAGTTTAGTGCACCGGCTATCTTTTTAATATATATATATATATATATATATATATATAAAAGATAAATGTTCACACTCTTTCATTTCTGCCAGTTGTAGTTGAGTTACGTAGAATAAAAGATCAAATGTTCACACTCTTTACTTTTACCAATTATAGTTTATTTAAGTACAATAAATAAAACAGACTATATAAATATTCATACTTTTTATTTCTATTAATTATATAGTTTAAGTACAGTAAATGAAACTTGATTGAATGAATAGTTGATCGGAAGATAACTTTGATTCTATATACATATAAATGTTCACATTCTGCTAATTACGTATCAAACACAAAGATTGTGAAGATAAACTATAATTAAGGTACACTTTTCTATTCAAATTCAATGCTTTGTTTTCTATAATTGACATAATATTCATGAAAGAGCATTGAAGTTTTTTTTTTTTTTCATTCGGTGTCCTGGAAAAGTGCATTTTATCAAGGAATTTTTTTTAATTCAAAATTTGAACTCGAATCATCTGATTAAGGAAGAAACAGTCTCATCTAGCACCACATCCTTTTGGTTTTGATGGTAGTATTGAAGTTATTTCTTGTCATTTAAGAGCCATGAATAAATAAATATTTAGGTTGCGCAGATATTTGGTACTTTCTCCGTATAAAAAAGGAGGACATAGTTTGACTTGGAACGGAATTTAATAAAAGAAAGAAAAATTTTTAATTTTGTGGTTCTAAATTAAAGTTATGTCAAATGTACTAAAATGTCCTTCAATCTTGTGGTCTTAAACTTGTCACATGAAAAGTTAAAATTAAAGTGTTGCCAAAAAAGGAAAGGGGTCATTCTTTTTTAAACAGACTATAAAAAAATATGATCATTCTTTTTTAAACGAAGGGAGTACTATTTAAGAAAATTCAATCCCATTGATTGTTCAAGAGGTTTTTTTTATGGAGTTTTGGAGTCTCCAATTAATCGAGAATTGTTTGAATTGGATTAATTCAAAAAGATTTATAAGTAATGCTATAAATATAAATTAGATTTATATTATTATTATTATTATTATTATTATTATTATTATTATTATTATTATTATTATTAAGTTTTGTTAAGCGTGAAAAGGCTTGTCGAAAAAGAAAAAAAATAGGCCTAATTAATTTATGAATGCTAACATTGAATCTAACCATTGAAAAATATTAAATTTATAGTCATTTGGAGTTGATTTGGACGAACTTTGAAGCAAGATACGTTGATTAGTACTTAACACAAAAATATTATGAAGATTCATAAAAAATTAATCGTTAATCCCTAGGAATTATGAGGATTTTGTGGTCATTGATGATTCATTAAGATTACAATTAGATAAATTTTTCCATTAATTTTAAAATTCGTAAGGATTTGATCATAAATCCTGACGATCACTATAACAAGACAAGTTTCATCCATCAATTCTAAATTCTAACGATTTGTCAAAATTTGCTACATATGAGAATTTATTCTAGAAAAACATTTCTTAACCAAACTATTAAGTCAGTATTTAACCATATTTCATTGTGAATTCTTTTTTTTTTCTTCTAAAAAAGAATTTTTTACTTTTAAAGTGAAAAATGATATTTGAAAATTAGTTTGACCATTGAAAATGTTTTTGACTTTTGGTCTGTACTTTGAAGTTTTTAAAAAAAAAAAAATAAAAACACATTTTATTACTTTTCAAATTTATGAAAATTTTAAATTCAACAAACATATCTACTGAAATTCAACTCTCCAAAAAAAAATCATGGTCAAACGTCTCCTTAAAATTAAAAAAGGCATTGAAAACATTTCCTATTTTAACATATCTACCCATAGTTGTCAAAGGATAGTAAAAAAAATATTTTTTAGTATATAGACTATAGAGTTAAGTATACAATTTTAGATAATAAATCTTTTATTATTATTATTATTATTTATTTATTTTCTCCAACAAAATTTATATAAAGTTAGTAACTAGAAAATCTGAACTGTAGCAGTAACACCCCTTTATATTCTCACATTCCTCAACTTCAACATTTTACTCTGCCGCCTCCTTCTCTCAAACCCCACAATAAGGTATTTTTCAATTTTTTATATATCTATATTCTATAATACTATAATCATCATCATATATATATATGTCATGTGTATGCAATGTATTAAATTTAATGGATTTTCGAATCAATCACTAATGCTTGTCTCAAGCCAGACACTTATTGAACACGTGATGTTTTGTGCAACACCTTCAAAAAGGATTTTACATATATATACACCAGTATAATTGAAGGATTTTTTTTTTTCTTTTACATTTTTAGTGTATATTATATATGTGTGTGGTGTGATTTTTTTGTTTTCTGATTATCTTAATTTTGCTTATAGAACGTGATTTTTACATATAGATAATTTAACAGATCTTCAAAAATCAACTACTGATGTTTGCGTCATGCTTTGGGATGTGACCCTTCCTTAGACTCTGTGTGAACACAGAATGACTGCTATATTATTAGTGTTGTTTGTTTGTGGGGTCCACTTTTGGCCAATTGGTATCCTTTTTTGATCTTGGATTAATTTATCGTCGAAAAATTATATTATATGTATAAAAGTTATTTTTTTATTTGTAAAGATAGTGAATTTTGAATTCTGTTGATTTCGTTGTATGTTTACTTCTTTCTGGTATGAATCTCCTTTGTGAAAATCCTAGTGTCAAAGCCCATAAATGTTGTTCTTGATTAGATTTCGAAAATCTCCAATGTGTAACAGAGGTGTTTGTATGATTGTTTGCCCTTTAGGCTGTTGCATTGATTTGGTCTAGTTGACATTGTGGGAGAAGCTAGAATGGATAGCGATGATGACTACACGAAGGATGGGACTGTGGACATCTATAAAAGACCTGCTAACAAGAAGAAAACCGGAACGTGGAAGGCTTGCCCTTACATTCTTGGTATGATGTTTGACTTAATCCATTGAAGTAGTTGTGTTAGAATGATGTCGTTGACATGTAAAGGTTTTTGAATTTATAGGGGATGAAGCATGTGAGCGTTTGGCGTACTATGGTATGAGTACAAATTTGGTGAACTATATTCAAAAGAGGCTCAATCTAGGCGTTGCTTCTTCTTCAAAAGCTGTAAACAATTGGTCTGGAACCTGCTATGTCACGCCATTGATTGGAGCATTCTTGGCTGATGCCTATCTTGGCCGATACTGGACAATTGCTGGTTTCTCATTCCTTTACATCATTGTTAGTACTAAATGGCTTTTCTTCGTTTTTTACCTTTTCATGTTCTTTGATAGGAGGTCGTGGAGGTTAGTAGGTAGTTGAGAGTTGTTGTATTACTAGCCTATATCATCGTGTTCATGTAGTCTGTATTTTGGTATTTGATATCATTTGTGGTTTACTGTGTTTAGGTGATTGCACCTTATTGTTGTTGTTACGGTTCATTGCATATATGCTCTGTGTACAATTTTGCTATTAATTGTCTTGTTTCTCTCCACTACTGTTTTGATTTGCTTGAGCCGAGGGTCTTTTGGAAACAGTCTCTCTACCTCTCTGTGGTAGTGGTAAGGACTGCTTAGACTCTATCCTCCCCAGACCCCACTTCGTGGGATTTCACTGGGTATGACGTTGTTGTTGATGGTCTTTGACTTTAGCTAGTACACATTAGAAGTAGTGGTAACAACATGTCCTGATGTTTCTTTTCACTCGAGCACACTGATTTTGGCGGAGGAATTGATGAACTTAACTTTTTTATGTAGGGAATGACACTCCTGACGTTATCTGCTTCTGTGAAAGGGATAAGGCCTTGTAATAATGGTACTTGCAACCCAACATCATCACAGAAAGCAGCATTCTTTGTTTCGATCTACTTGATTGCCTTTGGAACTGGTGGTATCAAACCTTGTGTCTCTTCCTTTGGGGCAGATCAATTTGATGACAATGATGAAAACGAAAAGAAGAAGAAGAGTTCTTTCTTTAACTGGTTTTACCTCTCAATCAATGTTGGTGCTCTTATCGCTTCATCAGTTCTAGTGTATATACAAAGCAATGTGGGATGGGGCTTGGGTTTTGGTGTTCCAGCTGCGGCTATGGCCATTGCACTAGTGTTTTTCTTTTCAGGTACCCGTCTATATAGGCTCCAACCACCAGCAGGGAGTCCCCTGACTCGCATATTTCAGGTGTTTGTTGCGTCTATTAGAAAATGTCATGTCAAAACTCATCATGACAATACTCTTCTCTATGAGACTGCTGATACAGAATCCATCATCGTAGCAAGCCGCAAGCTTGAGCATTCAGACGAGTTCAGGTAACTCTACAATCCTACTGTAACCTTTCTGAAAGTGAACACTTAGACTAAACACTCTGACTTTGAGGTGTCTAGACGTGCATTCTCAAAGTCGGAGTGTTTAGTTGTCAGTTGAGGGAAAGTTAACGTGTCTGTCTTAAATATGCCTTTTAACAATTTTAGCCATATATACTTGTGTATCAATCTCGAATATGTGAATTGCAACTCTATTGTTTGCTAATATACTGGCCACTTGAAAAATGGAACTCAGGTTCTTTGACAAGGCTGCTGTGGAAGCTGAATCTGATAAAGTCGATGGATTAGTGAATCCGTGGAGGCTTTGCACAGTTACTCAAGTTGAGGAGGTGAAGTCGATCATCCGTCTACTCCCCATATGGGCAACTGGTATCGTGTTTTCCTGTGTCTACGGTCAGATGAGCACCATGTTTGTTAACCAAGGCAACGTAATGGACAATCACATTGGACCTCACTTCAGGATTCCATCAGCATGTCTATCCCTATTTGACACAATGAGTGTTATTTTCTGGGCGCCTATATATGACCTTTTCATCGTTCCCTTGGCACGAAAGTATACAGGCAATGAACGAGGTTTCACTCAGCTGCAGAGAATGGGCATTGGTCTTGTTATATCAGTATTTGCCATGGCTTGTGCTGCAGTTCTGGAGACCATTCGACTTGACATGGTAAGGAAGAACAACTACTATGACAGCGAATACGTTCCTCTGAGCATCTTCTGGCAAGTTCCTCAATACTTTCTGATTGGATGCGCGGAGGTGTTCACATTCATCGGTCAGCTGGAGTTCTTCTATGACCAGGCTCCAGATGCTATGAGAAGTTTGTGTTCAGCCCTCTGTCTTACAACTACTGCATTAGGTAACTACCTAAGTTCTCTCCTCGTTACAATCGTGATGAACGTGACCACAAGGCACGGGAAGTTTGGATGGATTCCAGATAAGTTGAACAGAGGCCACCTTGACTACTTTTACTGGCTATTGGCATTCCTCAGCATCATCAACTTTTTCATCTATCTATGGATCTCCAAATGGTACACTTACAAGAAGATTGCTGGGAAAATCTAAACATGGAGCGTTTATTCTTCTGTAGATATGGATTACAGCTGCTGCTGGTTCCGATGGGTTCTGATCTATCAACGAATTTTATTTTATTTTATAAACAATCAGTTATGCATGTTCCTAGGTGATGAACGCTTTGTTGATTAATCTTAGTCTTGTTTTTGAGACTTGTTTTATCTGTATGATCGACTTTTTGGCATGACCATCTTTCATATATGTTAATGCTAATATTATATAGGTCATCCCAGTTTGGAGTAAGTGGAATGTGTTACAAGCTTGAACTTGTTGTTTGTATGATCTATAGTTCATTCACTTTATTTGACATGTGGTGAAGATGCTTATATGTGGCGCTAGTAAGACCAAGTTTTTCTTTTTGTGCGCTCTGTGTTCAAGAGATTCAAAAGCTATATATATAGAGAGCACGTGAACATGAAAAATGAGATTAGACACTTTGAAATGCCATCTGAATTATTTTTTTAGAAAAAAGTATTTTCAATTTCATTTGACTCGAAAAATGAAGAACCCTCCAGAAAAAATATTTTCATTTTTTGTTATCGATAAGTTCCCTCGGTACCCCTCTCTTCATATGAAATATTGGTTCAACTGTTTAAGAAAAAGAGTGATTTATGTCAGCAAAACCCCTTTTGTGTACTATATTGGTTGAGTACTATTTGATATATTTTTTTTTTCTTTGTATATCTACTTTATATTTTTGAAATATAGAAGTATTTTTCTTTTACAAGTGTGAACTCCCCTTCACGGCCCACAATGACTAAAACAGACAAATAATGAAATGACCCATTTCTTTTATTTTGTTTCTAAATTATCTGCAAATAAAATGGATAAGGTACATTCAATCAGAGGTATACAAACACTTGCCTTTTCATAGTTAAAACTCACTAGCGATTCTCCCAACACAACTTCCAAGGATGATTCATCTAAAACCAATACACTATTCTATGACACCAAATCAACATGTATTTTTTAACAGAACAAGTCATTTCCAAAGGAAAGACCTCGTTCGCTGCCTCTGCAAACCAAATGATACAAATTCAGACTCAGAAGCAACTCCACCTCCACCTACGCCGCCTCAAGGAGACTCCCGTCAGCAGGAACTGCTTGCAATGATAGCACAGCTTCAAACACAGAAAGTTCGTCTTACTGATTATTTAGACGAAAGATCTGCTTATCTATCACAGTTTGCTGAAGATGCCAATACTGAGATTCACCAAATTGGTGAGAACGCCCTCAAGGAGCTTGATGAAGCTGGTGAAAGGGTCTGTCATACAGAAAATGGAATTTTAATTCATCCAAATACACAGCTTTTGATTATTTATTTATTTTTCTTTCTTTTTGGTGCAGATAATGGGAAATATAGAGAGCCGGATGCAAGCTTTTGAGGAATCAGTAGAGTTAAACAAACAGGAGATCGAAGAGAACGAGAAGAAGCTGGTGGACTTCGTAGACCAAATGGAGGAAGAGAAAAATGAAGGGCTTTTCTTTAAGAACTTAGGGCAAAAACAACCAGTGGATAAAGCAAAAGCTAAGAAGGAAACAGAGAAGATGAAGCAACTCAATAAAGAAATTGCCGAGTCAAATACTAGAAAGAATATCTACCTTGCACTTATGGGCCTCGTGGTAATTGGGATTACGAATGCCTTGATCTCTTCACCATCTGACCTGGGAAAGAGTGCAGTTCTTGGAGTGATCTTGGTGGGTTTGCTGTCTCAAGTCATCTACGAGCAGAAAGTGTTATCAGAAACAAAGCAAAAGCAGACATTTGAAGAAGAGAAAAAGTGAAATCATCTCTTCCACCATTGTACAAAAACAGCAAAATGTCAAATATTAATGTAGCATGAGCTATAACCTCAAATAAAACGTTATTATTAGAGGCTGATATATCATGCCGATTTTTCTCTTGCATCAGCGTATCCAAGTCCCATGGCAACTGCAGCCACCAAAGTTGGATACATGTAGGATGCTATATATTTATCAACAAAATAGGACATGTCAACTTATACTTTCTAGAGATAGGGGTGGGCATCGGTTGGTTCAGTTTTTCATATTTTCTTCGTTGTTTTGCTTTTCAATTTGTGAATGAGAAAACCAGAACCTAACCAAAAATAATTTGGTTCAGTTTTTCCAGTTGTCTTTAATTTTGAAAAGGTTCTGCCAATTCTTTTTTCCCTCAATAATGAATGGGGTAAAACGGAAAAAAAAACTGGGCAAAAATTTAAATTATAATAATGTGAAATATCAATTATTTAGTGTCGCCTCATCAACAGAGGCTCATTGGCAAGGATAAGTATGCCTTATAACCTTGATGACAACACTAAAGCACAAATAATGCAAGGCGAGGCGCTCAACAAGTTTTGAGCCTCGCTTTAGGGCTTAAGCGCACCTTTGACAACACTACTTAGGTAGCAAACTGATACTAGTCCTGGTTCACAAGCAGGCCATTCATACATTGGGTGTTATAGAGAGTGCATGCACAATTTCACTCGAGAGTTCCAAGGTCTAAAAGAAACACTGCGAAGTCAAATTGATAAAAAAAAATCCTACTTGCACGGAACACAGGGTGGCATAATCAAGGGAAACATCTTCAAAATGGAGATGTCTGATTTGATCTATAACAATAATAAATAAACCCACGGCCCCCTCCCCAATCAGGCAGGCAATAGGCTTGATTCTGCCGTACCCATAACCAATTCTTTGGATGATATTTTTTTGTGTTACCAACATGTGTAGATAGCAAAAGAAATCCAAGGACAATAGCAATACCTTAACATTAAGAATATCTCATCCCAATAAACAGCCCAATTTTGTTGAACAAACATCTAGGTTGCCTCTAGTTTCCCTTCATTTCTCTGCACCAGAAAGACATGGAATAAAGTTTAGTACTTTACTAAACAAAAGCATAATCAAGCTTATCAGTAGATAGGAGATGCAGGGAAGGCAGCATATTTCTTTCAAAATTCAGAATTTTAGCGTCTCAGTCACAAGAATACCATTCAAACTGTATTTACCACAGAATCTTAAAACACAACAAAAACCACACCTGATTAGCGGAGCATTGTACTTCTTGTTGGATATCCCATTTTTGGGAGAAATGCAAAATCATCTACTCACCTGCCTTGAGTAGAGAGCTCACTTACAACTTAAAACAAGAAATATCATATACAGGTCGGACAAACTTGGCTTGATAGTGAGAGTAATAATGGCAGCCCTGCAACCATGAAGATATGCTTCTCCTAGTACATTGTGAGGTTACATATGCAGGAACACAAATCTAGGATACTGAAGAGCAACAGAAAGGAGATTAGACCTGCAGCTGAACTTCATGCTCGGGTCAGAAATTGGTATCAGAAACCCACCGGGTGTGTATTTCATAAATATCGTGTTAGAGCTCAGCCATAAATAACTGCTCTGACAAGTATATTCCATGTAATTGCCGTTGGACGGATTTTCCTATTAAGGGCATCACTAAAGAATAATATAGCATCCGACATTCTATGGCAAGAACAAAGCCCCTTAAGAGTAATATTATAAGAAATAATATCGGGCTGAAACCCACCTTTTAAAATGAGAGCCCAAACTGCTGAAGCATTTTTGCAGTCTCTAGCTTTATAAAATCCCTCCATAAGGGTGTTATATGTGACGAGATTCGGGAGACATTCCCATTGGCTCATGCTCAAAAAGAGCTGCAATGCGTTATCAAGGTTTCCAGCAGAGCAAAGGCCGTGAATTATAATGTTAACCATGGTCACATCAGGCTTGAATCCCTTGCTAACAATTTGACTCAATAACTTCAGGGCCAGGTCTACCTTTTTGCTTTGGCAAAGGCCATCCATTAATAAGCTATATGTTATCATGTCAGGCATCCACCCTTTCTGCAGCATGTCCTCCACAAGCTTATAGGCGTCACCAAATCTTTCAGCTTTGCATAATCCATCAATCAACACATTATAGGTTACTACTGTTGGCGAACAATTCCGACTACTCATTTCACCAAAAAATCTGAGTGCCTCTGCAATTTTAGATGCTTTGATGAAGCCATTGATTAGTGCATTGCAAACATGAGAACTTAGTGTACATCCCTGTTTAGCCATCAAATCAAGTATAGCATTTGCTTCTTCCAATCTTCCTTCTCTGCACAACCCCTTAACAATAGACGAGTATGCATATGAATCCATGCATCTTTCCCCTTGATTTTCAGCTTGCAAGACCTTCAAAGCCTTGTTCAGATACCCATTGTTACACAACCCTTGAATTAGGATTCCGTAAGATGTTGAATCAGCAACAACGCCATTCTCATTCATAAGCTTCCAAATAGAAACCGCTTCATCCACCATTCGATTCTCAAACAAACCTCTCATCAATATATTATAACTAGTAACATTGCGACAATCTTCCTGCCCCATCAGCTCCCACAACTCAAAACACTTTATAATCTCCCCGACCTTACAATAACCATTAAGCAAAGCACCATATACCACAACATCAGGTGATAGTCCAGACTCAATCATTTCCTTAAAAATCCTCTCAGCCCCATTGACATTGCCCAATTCACACAAACCATGAATCAACGTACTACACGTGAACAAGTCCATTTTTTGTGCATTTTTCTTCATCCTGTCCCAGAGTTCCAATCCCTCATTAAACTTACCACATCTACATAAACCATTAATCATGACATTATAGCTAACCACGTTAGGGTAAACATTCGACCCACTTATCAACCGCGCCCAAATCTTCTTACCACTATCATAATCACCAGTTTTTAAAAATCCATCAATTAAAATATTATAACAGGTCACATCTGGATATAACCCTCTTTCAAACATTTCATCAAACACCTCTAATGCCTTGCCCAAATGTCCATTCTTTGCAAGTCCATTGATCAAAGTTCCATAACTATATACATCTGGCATCAACTTACTCTCCCACATCCAATCCAACAACTCTTTTCCCTTATCAAATTGCCTCTTTTTACAAGCAAGTTTAATCAAAACATTATAAGTTTCCAAATTTGGAGACACACCCATTGTTCCAAAATACTTAAAAAACAACTCAGCTCTACTCAACTGATTCGAAACAACAAAAGCATTAAGCAATGTATTAAAAGACCTAACCCCAGGTATACAGCCAAAAATATTCTTCATATTCTGAAAAACTTCCATAGCTTTATCAACCATGGAATTCTTCGCATACCCTTTAATAACAGTCAATGCAACATCCTCAGAGCATAAACATTTCTGGGTTTGAATCATATCAACGATTCGGGTCATGTGAGGGATGAATCTTTGGTCGGAGAGTTTCCTGAGAATATGGTGGAAGATAATGGAGTCGTGAGTGTAATTTGGGTGTTGAGAAGCTATATCGAATAAGGAAAGTGCTGCGTTGGGATTCTTCTCGGATTTGAGAAGCTTTAAGAGGGATTTTGGGGAAAGCTTCTTGGGTAACATCGCCATGAACTGAAAGAGTTCTCTTTGTTGGATTTTTCAGTCTCATTGTTGCATTCTTAGCATTGAAATTTATGTGTGATTTCAGTAGGAAGAAGAAATCTACTGCCGGTGTAGATTTCTGGTTTTCAGAACCTCCATTTTTGCTCTTTCAGCTGCTGTCTTTGAGAGTGAATTTAAACTTTGCCGAAATAGTAGCGGCGGCAACTTACAATGCCTAATGCAGGATTTACTTGGTTAATAGAGATTTGAATGTAATTTGGTAAAAGCTATTTGAGGGCCAAATTGGAAAAAAAAATCATTCATTTCGATAAGATAATATATTACGGAAATTATGCAAATATCTCAACAACAAAATAATTACCGTCATGCACCCCTTTACATGCATACCCCATTAAATAATTACAATATATACCCATCAACTAATTTCGCTTAGTTGGTGCTAACGGTATCATATATTGTATAGATGTCATTAAGGCTGACAATTGCGTTTAACTGATACTAAATCAATATATATATTGTATTGGTATCATGTAAGTTTTTTGTTGAGAAATTATTTAATTGTCAATAATACTATAAGAGTATGTCATTGACTGATGAGCAATTTCTGAACAAGAAACCTTAATGATACTATAAAATATTAGAAAAATAATTGGATGAGTGTCTTTTAATAAATAACGGAAAAGGCCTAAAATACCCTTAAAGTATCAGAAATGGTACAAAACTACCCTCCATTAATGATACCATAAAATATTAGAAAATAATTGGATGAGTGTCTTTTAATAAATAACGAAAAAGGGCCTAAAATACCTTTGAAGTATCAGAAATGGTACAAAACTACCCTTCATCCACCTATTGGTTCCAAAATACCCTTGTCATCCACCTATTGGCTCCAAAATACCCTTGTCATCCACCTTTGGGTCCAAAATTGACCACTTATTTAACGATTTTAAATTTAAACTATTTAAATATTTTTTTAATACATGACGCTCAACTATTTGTTATAACTTAACTTATTAATATACTCCCTCTGTTTTACAAAGAATGACCTAGTTTGACCTGGCACGGAGTTTAAGAGTATAAAGAAGATTTTTGAATCTTGTGATCCTAAATTAAAGTTATGTTAAATATACAAAATTGCCCTTTGATCTTGTGGCCTTAAACATGCCATGTGGAAAGTTGTTACCAAAAAAAGAAAGAGGTCATTCTTTTTGAAACATACTAAAAAGGAAATGAGGTCATTCTTTTTGAAACGAAGGGAGTAATTTACAAATCAATCTACTACCAAACCTTACTAATTAAACCACACCCAATTAATAAACTCGCATCATTACTAATGCAACAATAGAAAAGCTACTTCCAATAAGTGTTTCTAAAAATTTGAGGCGAAAATGTCTATAGAAGTAGATTTTCATACATTCAAGTCCTCAATCAAAACATATTATAATTCAAGTGTCTAATTAAAAATTACCGATAAACTTAAAAGTCTGACTATGTTCATCTTAATTATTCATCTGTCTCAATTATGTGATGTTACTTAATAGATAACATTTAAAAAAAGAATATATTAAACTTTTGTTACACTTGTAAATATTCTCTTGTATACATTCAAGATTAGAACAAAACCAGATTCATTGTTTCATGTGCATTGTGTGGTGATTTTGAATTAAATTCAATTGTTTTGCATTGTTGATCTAGAACTTGGCCTAAATGTTATTGAGGCAAAATTCTGAGTAATGTTTGATTTGAAAATGATTGTAGGCCTCCTTTGACCCGTTTGAGCCTTTCAAAGCCTACCAAATGACGTTAACCCTTAGTATGTCCCACTTTGAGCCTTAAGCCTTTTCTTTGGACAACCACATTTTAGCCTATATCTTTTTTTTAAGTGCTTATATGCACTAACACTCTTTTGACCAGACTTTCTTGAGCGCACTGAAGACGTGCAAGTTACTAAAAAAGATTCAAAGTTTAAATTTGTCAAAGACAAAAGTTATCAAAGTCCTTGAAAGTCAAGAAGACAAAAATGACTTCAAAAGAAAGAAAAAAAAAGTTCAAAATTCTCCACAAGTTTAAAAAAGCAAAATTTCAAGAAAAGAAGAAAAACACTCCAAAAAAAAATGAGAAAATTCAAAAGGTGAAAAACTCAGACAAACAAAGTTTCAAAGAAGTCAAAAGTGCAAAAGGAAGGGACAACAAAGAGAATCAAACGCTAAAAGCGTAACAAATGTTGAAAGCACCAATTTATTGCAATGCTCAAGAAAGAAACAAGTCACTTTTATCCCAAATGACTATCCTACCCGTCTCTAAGCCCACATTACAAGCTATTAACAAGCCCTACATGATTTCAATTCATTTGTTCTCATATTAGTGGAGATTTACATGAAGGCCAAGCATATGGTATCACAATTGCATGCGTTGAACATTTTTCTGAGTGTGGGATGTTTCCCAAATCAAAATATTTTAAATGTGTGGAAATTGGGATTTTCTTTATAGTGAGGGCACTTGAAACATGATTTTTGGTCTAGTTCAAAGTCTTTGTTTATAGCAAGATGGACAAATCTTGTTGTTACTTAAGAACATTTGAGGTACCACTTGAATCCATAGGATTTACCTCGAAATCAATCTCAGTTGAAAGATAAAGAACTGTGAGAATTTTTTGTACAATACTTTCGTTGGTGCTAACCAAGTTAAAATATGTTTTATTGTTCATAAAATAAAAATGGGTTAAAATTCACTTTTCAATTTTTGTCCAAACAACTTTGTGGACCGTTTCATTGTTGATATTTGTCCAAATAACTTTGTGGACAGTTTCAAAGTTTAAATCATATTTTTTGGGTAGTCATACCCTTCAAAATGACATATTTTTATTTTTGGATCGTCATATCCTTCAAAATGACATCTTTTTAAATTTAAGTCGTCATACCTTTCAAAATGACATCTTTTCATTTTTGGGTCGTCATATCCTTCAAAATGACATCTTTTAAATTTGGGTCGTCATATCCTTCAAACTGACATCATTTTAAATTTTTTTATCATCATATTTGTCCAAATAACTTTGTGGACAGTTTCAAAGTTTAAATTGCATTTTTCGGTAGTCATACCCTTCAAAATGACATCTTTTATTTTTCGGTAGTCATACCCTTCAAAATGACATCTTTTTATTTTTGGGTCGTCATATCCTTCAAACTGACATCATTTTAAATTTTTTATCATCATATTTGTCCAAATAACTTTGTGGACCGTTTCAAAGTTCAAATTGCATTTTTGATAGTCATACCCTTCAAAATGACATATTTTTTTTATTTTTGGTAGTCATACCCTTCAAAATGACATTTTCTATTTATTTCTTATTTAGGTCGTCATACCTTTCAAAATGATATGTTTTAGAAATTAATTTATTATCTCAAATAACTAATTCTTTTCAAATTGGTTTGTTATGTCGTTCAATATGACACTTTTTATTTTGTTATCCAATTTCAAATTGTCATTTTTTATTAAGTTCAAATTGCCCCATCAGTTAATTACCTTGTCTATATGAGGTCATGGTTGCATATTTTATGTCGCTTTTATGTTATATTTGCTACTAACATGGTTATTGCAGATTTTGTGATATGTCATTCATGTTAAGTTCAAGTTGGGTCGTCCGCCTTTCAAAGAGACACGTTGGGTTGTCATATCCCTGCAAATGACATGTTATGTTCAAGTTGGTCGTCCACCTTTCAAAGAGACACGTTGGGTTGTCATCTCCCTTCAAATGACACGTTAAGTTCAAGATTGGATTGTCATCTCCCTTCAAATGACACGTTATGTTCAACATTGGGTTGTCATCCCCCTTCAAATGGCACGTTAGGTTCAAGATTGGATCGTCATCTCCCTTCAAATGACACGTTAAGTTCAAGATTGGGTTGTCATCTCCCTTCAAATGATACGTTATGTTCAACATTGGGTTGTCATCCCGCTTCAAATGGCACGTTAAGTTCAAGATTGGGTCGTCATCTCCCTTCAATTGACACGTTAAGTTCGAAACTGGGTTGTCATCTCCCTTCAAATGACATGTTAAGTTCAAGATTGGGTTGTCATCTCCCTTCAAATGACATGTTATATTCAAGATTGGGTTGTCATCTCCCTTCAAGTGACATGTTAAATTCAAGTTGGGTCGTCCGCCTTTCAAAGAGACACGTTGGGTTGTCACCTCGTTCAAAGTGACATGTTAAATTCAAGTTGGGTCGTCCGCCTTTCAAAGAGACACGTTGGGTTGTCACCTCGTTCAAAGTGAAACATAATTTTCAAATTGGGTCGTCCGCCTTTCAAAGAGACATGCTGGGTTGTCACCTCGTTCAAAGTGACATGTTAGATTTAAATTGTGTCGTCCACCTTTCAAAGAGACACGTTGGATTGTCATCTCCCTTCAAATGACATGTTATATTCAAGACTGGGTCTTCAAATGGCATGTTAAGTTCAAGTTAGGTTGTCCGCCTTTCAAAGAGACAGTTTGGGTTGTCACCTCGTTCAAAGTGACATGTTATTCGCATCATTCTTCTTTCAAAAAGGTACACCACCTTCATTGTGAAATTTTGCAAGTAACATCGAAGGTATGTGAACATTCTCAGTTTACAATCAATGTCTATCTTTTGTTTATTATTTTCAGCCCAGTCGACGAACGTAGAGTCTTGCTCAAAAGCTCTACTAGCGTCTCAATTATTTTGTTTAAAGTTTATCAAACCAAAATTTGGGTTCGTCAACTTTGTTTGACAAGGATCTCTTTCATCGATCCTAATCAAACAAAGGGGCAAGTTGTTGACACCAAATTTTGGTCTGATAGTTTTACAATTAATACATTTTTGAGTATGTTATTTTAAATAATTCAAAATACGTGTTCTGTCATTTTAATGAAATTTGTTGATAATCATCCTCTTTCTCAAAGTATTAGGATTTTTATCGATTGTTATGTTTATATTATTTTGTCACAACCAGATGTTCAAATATTTGTTCATTTCTTATTAAATCATTTTTCTATTAAATTGCATTTTTTACATGTAATTGATTACGTTCATACATTTTTCATATTCATTTTTTCTCTGTTACATTGTTAATATTCATTTTGATATTCTACACAGTCAAAAAAATTTATTCAAATTCGAATGCAACTTACATAGACAGATATTTTATCAATCGATAACTTTTGGATCACAACCTCAAGCCCATAATTTGAGTCCATTTCATAACAATTCCTATTTAAAGAAAAGTTGGTCCATTAGGTTTAAGGGGTGGTAAATAAATTTTAGAATTTGGGGTTTAATTTTCAGATTTTTTACTTGATTTTTTTATATATTGTTCATTATCTCCGGCAAACTCTCGCCGGAGCTCCGACCAGTCACCACCCAAAAGAGACCCCTACTGGTCAAACCCTCTCCTCACAGCATCCAAAACTCTCTCCCCTTTTCTGTTTTCCAACAACAAGCAGCGAAGCCACCACCTTCAAAGCGCTGGACAACAGCCACTATCAACGACCCTTTTCGGCCAAAACAACAGCTGAAACCCCGGCCGAAACAGCCATTTCTGGCGACCCCCAAACAACCCTTCCTACTCACTGCCTACATACATTCAAAACCTTTTTGTTTTTCTTGTTATTGACCAGCGAACCCAACACAAAACAACCACTGAAATCCCATTTTTTCTCTTCCCCAACCAGCAGCTCACCCACCTCCGAACTCCATTTTTCCGGCAACCAAAACTCAACTACTGTTCCTCCAAACACACCAGAAAATCATCTCTATTTCCCTTCCTTTTCCACCCATAACAGCAAACCAAACAAACCCATCTCCTTTTTCTTTATTTTTTCCGGCGAAATCTCGCCGAAACACAACTAACCAGACCCTCCAAGCCATCCAAACGACCAACTGCTACCACCCATTCAAAACCACCGAAAACACCCAACACAACCAGAACACCACCACCCAAAATCCGTTCTCATCTCTTTCTTCTCACTACCAGTGAACAAGCAAGCAAACAACCAACAAACCACCATTAAAACAACAACCAGCTCCGATAAACAACAGTAGCTTCGAACTCCGGCGAACTCCACTCACACCCACGACTAGTTACGACATCAAGGTGGCTCCAACTCCGGTAACCTCTTTCACTTCATTTCTCTTTTTAGATCTGGTCGGAGGGTTCAAAACTCAGGCCACTATCATTTTCTTTTTGGGTTGAAATTTGTGCACTGTATTGTTTAGTTCATATTTTTTTAATTAATGTCATGTGTGCCTTATTTTATTCTTAAAGGTTTATTTTTTTATTTTCTATTTATGAGTATTGACACATTATATTCCTTTGTTGATTAGTTTGATGTTCAAGATATATTTGTTTATTTTATTTATTTTTCTAGCGTTTTTTATATATTCAATTTGTCATTATCAATAATGTTAGTTGCCTTTACTGTTCATGTTAAACCAACAAGTTGTTAATATTTGAATTCTTTTGAGGGGTCTGACATGAAATGTCACATTATAAGGTTATTTCTTTCAATAATTGTTATTATTTCTAAGTTGTAGTTTTTGTTTGGATTGTTTTAGAGACAGTTGATTACTTATTAATTTTATTTAATTGTTAAGAAACAAATTAATGTTGGCCGATGAAGAAATTATCGTCGATTTCCAAGGTCTCCCATGTTAATAAGATGGGTTTTTATTTTTAAGTTATTATTTCATGTATTTAATTTTATTTACATTTATTTATTACTAACAAATTTACTAAGTGTGTTTACAGGTACCCCGGAGTTGCTTCCCATTGAAGTTATTCGAATTAAGTTCGAATTATATTCTTTATTTATATTTTGTATATATTACGTTAGGCAAACTTTAGGCCATTTCTTATATTTATTTATTTTTACTTTATTATTTGTGTATATTGCATGTTTATTATATTTATACATTATTTTATTTTACTCCTCAATTTGAAAAAATAAACTCAGTCGGGAACCACATTTGTGGATTCCGAAGGATGCCTAATCCCTTCCCTTCGGAATAACTTGAACCCCTTAACTAGAATCAAATCGGTTTCGTAGACATTTTTTTCAAGTTAATTAATTAATCGGTTTACTAGTTTTTCCTAAAAATTAGGTGGCGACTCTCTTTTCTATCCCTTAACCCCTTTTTACCCGTTTTAAAATTCTTTTAACTTAATTCTTTTTAAATTGAGTCGTCGCGACGTTGCTCCCATTCGAAGGATGTCAACAGTGTCCTCCTAAATAAATGGCTCAACCTAAATTTAATTGATATTTCAATTTGGATTCGAATAATTTTGAATGTCATTTTCAGGAATCTGTAATTTCGTCGTATTTTAGTAGTGTTTAGGGCGATTTTGATATTAGAATTTGTTTATTAATTGGGTGGGGTTTAATTAATAATGGGTGGGTAGTGGGTTGGTTTAAAAATTATATTAATAAATTAAATTATATCCGAGCGCCAAGTATTTTAAAACATATTTAAATAGTTTAAATTTGAAACCATTAAATCAGTGGTCAATTTTGAACACAAAAGTGGATGACAAGGGTATTTTAGAGCCAATAGGTAGGTGAAAAGGGCATTTTGGAGCCAGGTGGATGGAGGATAGTTTTGTACTTTTTCTAATACTTCGAGGGTATTTTAGGCCCTTTTCCGAATAAATAATTACTGATTTTAGCGATATTTTTTATTTATTACCATTTTTAGCAATATTATTGTAACATCCCGAAAATCTAATGACCTAAGTTAGAGCCTAACACGTAGTCTAGTAGCCTAATGAAGTTAAAACGTAAGGTTAGGATCCTAAAATAACTTCCCTAACATAGTACTAGGGTTTTAGTGCCTAAACGTCAAGGCATGGGCCCCCAAGGGTCCTTGAGGAGGACCCAAGAGAAGACCTTAAAGCTGTCAAAACAACACCTAACCACGATTAGGCACCCACGACTCGTAGGTGGATCCGCGCTCCGTGGTTGGGAAGTCGTGGGTCGATACTTAGAGCCCGTTTGGATGGGTTAAAAAAAGTAGTTTTTAAAAAGTACATTTAAAAGTGCTGGAACTTATTTTTAAAATAAGTAGTTATGTGTTTGGATAAAAGTGCTGAAATTAAAAAAAAGTTGTTGATGTGTTTGACAAATAAGTGCTGGTAAACACTTTTTTTAATCAAAATATCTGAAATACCTTTAAAAGTTATTAACATGATTACATTTGATTAATTTAATAATAATATCTAATAATAATAATAAATAATAATATAATAATAATAACTAATAATAACAATAATAATAAAATAATATGAAAATAATAATGATAATAATAATAATAATATAATAATAATAATATATAATATATATTATATAATATAAAATAATAACAATACTATATAATAATAATAAATAATAATAAAATAAATAATAATAATAAAATAATAATAATATGTATAATAATAATAATAATACTAATAATAATAAATAATAAAATCAATAATAATAATAATATATAAAATATTAATAATAATAATATATAATAGTAATCATAATAATAAGTAATAATAATAATAATAAAATAATATGAAAATAATAATAATAATAATAATAATAATATATAATAATAATAAGTAATAATAATAATAATAAAATAATATGAAAATAATAATAATAATAATATAATAATAATAATATGTAATAATATATATTATATAATAATAATAATAAAGAATAATAAAATAAATAATAATAATAATAAAAATAATCAAATATTAATAATAATATATAATAATAATAATAATAATAATAAAGAATAATAAAATAAATAAATAATAATAATAAAATATTAATAATACTAATAATTATAATAATAATAATAATAATAATAATAATAATAATAATAAAAATAATAATATTAATAAAAGAATTAAGGGTAAAAAGGTAATATACACAGTCAACATAAAATGACTTTTAAGTTTAAAAAAACGCACCCCTCAGCTAGCTTTTAGTTTTTTGCTTAATATAAGTCATTTTTTACTTAAAATAAGTTACTTTGATAATTGTAAAACACTTTAATAAGTCAAAAACTGACTTTTTAGGTTAGTTTGACCAACTTTTAAGCCATCCAAACAGGCTCTTAGAGCCTGTTTAGCTCAGCTTAAAAGCTGGTCAAACTGACTTAAAAGCTGATTTTTGACTTATTTAGTTGTTTGGCAATTCTCAAAATAACTTATTTTAAGTTTAAATAAAACTTATTTTAAGCCAAAAGTTAAAAGTTGGGGTAGGGGTGTTTTTCTTTTTTTTTTAGCTTATAAGCTCTTTTAAGTTGACTAAATTTTTACATTTTTACCCTTATTTCTTTTGTTTTTGTTTTTATTATTATTATAATTATTAGTATATTACGTAATATTTTATTATTTTATTATTATTTATTTTATTACTCTTTATTATTATTATTATATATTATTATTATTATTAATGTTATTATTATATATTATTATTATTATTATTAATATTTTATTATTATTATTATTTATTTTATTATTCCTTATTATTATTATTATATATTATATATTATTATATATTATTATATATTATTATTATTATTATTTTCATATTATTTTTTATTATTATTATTTATTATTATTATATATTATTATTATTATTATTAATATTTTATATATTATTATTATTATTTATTTTATTATTATTTATTATTATTATTGTTATTATTTTCATATTGTTATCTTATTATTTATTGTTATTATTATTATTATTATTATTCTTACTATTATTATTATTTTATTTATTATTATTATTATATATTATTATTGTTATTATTATTATATATTATTATTAATATTTTTTATTTTACTATTATTATTTATTTTATTATTCTTTATTATTATTATTATATATTTTTATTTATATTTTATTATTTTAATATTTTTATTATTAGTATTTTATTATTCTTTATTATTACTCTATATTATATATTATTACTTATTTTATTATTCTTTATTATTTTTATATATTATTATTATTATATATTATATATTATTATTATTATTATTCTTTTCATATTATTTTATTATTATTATAATTATTATTATTATTTTTTGTTATTATTATTATTATATATTATATATTATTATTATTATTATTATTATTAAATTAATCAACTTTTATCATGTTAACAACTTTTAAGGGTATTTCAGACATTTTGATTAAAAAGCTGTTTATCAGCATTTATTTGTCAAACACATCAACAACTTTTTTTTTAACTTCAGCACTTTTATCCAAACGCATAACTGCTTATTTTAAAAATAAGTTTCAGCACTTTCAAAAGTATTTTTTAAAAGTTGCTTTTTTTAAGCCCATCCAAACGGGCTCTTAGTCTCCCCAATCTTTTCCCCGCTTTCCCCCCACTTTAAACCAAATGACGGATGGACATCACGGGGCGTGACCCCATCCATGGTACGTGGATAGGGGTCCGTAGGTCACCCCTGAAGCTGCCCAAAATTCGGCCAAGGCTTGATCAAAGCCATAAATTTCAAAACGTGTTATATTAGTGTGGGGTCATTTTAATTCATTATTTTAGACGTGTATAAGTATATCCAAGTTATTAACCAACTTTTTTAAACCCCTCACAACTCACAAACTCAAACTTAACCAACTCTACTCTTCCATAATATTTCTCTCTCTAGACTCCATTGAAGACCATCAACAAGGTGAAGCTTAGGATTCAAGATCCAACCTTTTCACTTCAATTTCGTGAGGAAAACATCAATCAAGGTATGTGAGTCTTGATCCATGGAACACTTTTTTTCCATGGAGCCCTTCAACTCTTTAATTTTAAATCAGTAGATTCTTCAAGTACTAGGGTTTTTAATCTAGCAATAGGTTCTTCCTAAAATCGATTTCAATGGGTCAATTGTCTTATATTATGATTGATTTGTTGTTTAATGGTGATTTTTATAATAAAATTTCCCGTGAACCATGTACTCCCTATGACTCCAATTTCATGAATTGTGATAGGTGTATTGGTGCAAGATGAATACTATGAATTATGTCTATGATAATTTAGTATTTGAATCTCGTTTTATTCATGTCTAGTGTAGTAATTCTAGGTTTAATTGTAATACATGCTTAACGGTGTGCAAAAATTGACCCGTTCGATAAATTGAATCGATAAAAGTGTTATTGGTTTGTTGTTATTGGGGTATTGGGTTAACGGGTTTTTAATGGTTTTATAAAAAAAATATTGGGTTATCGGTTCGGTATTGATTTTTAATATTGGGTTATTGGTAAACCTATAACCCATTAAGACTAGTAATTTACTACTCTTACTTGTACATAAATATTATATATTAATTTCAATATCTTACTAGTTACAATATTTGTCTTTAGCCTTCAATTTACACTTCATAATAACTTTGAGTTCACAATTTTACATTATATAAAACGTTAAAATGTAAAGTAAGAACCTTATTATTCTTAATTTCTCTTTGTGTTACACTTGTATAGTTCTTTTCATGTTTGTTATTATTGTTTTTACTTTATGAGCATTTGTAAAAGTTACATTATTGTGTTTTCGCATCAAATTTATTAGAAAAGTCATATATTTATTTTATAAGTATTTTCTTATTGGTTAAATAAAAAACCGAACCGTTAAGGACCAAAATCGATAAACCAAAAATCGATAAAAATATCTTATTGGTTTGGTTATTGGTTCAACATATTTAAAAACCGAAAATTGATAAATTGAACCAGTAATACATAAAACTGAATCGAATTGAACCAAACGATGCACACCCCTAGACGACATGATTCATGACTCTTGAGGGGGTAAATTGCTTGGGTTTGTACATATTGATGAAGGTTGTGTATAAATCCATGATTCATCCAGATGGTGATGATCCTACAATTATTATGTATTGGGATGCATGATCCTCATCCCCTATGCCCTTACGCATGACTATGTATGAATAACCATGACTATGATAAGCTTGTTTGTTTATTGAAAGGTTTCTTATGAACACATTATGAATAAGATGTGAAAGGTTTACTCACATGTGACGATTCTGAAGTTGAAAGGACATTATCACCTAATTAATCAATGAGCTATTACGATGATATGTTGTTGAGTTTCTAGTGCATTCTTTGATAAATATGAACTTACGTACACACTTAACATGACTTTTAAAGGGAATGATGCCTAGCACCGAGTGGAAAATAAGATGGAAGTTTTTATATTAGAAAGTTCGGCTTCCCAATGTTAGTTATCTCATAAGATGGGAACCTTTTCCGTTAGATAGTCTGTGTTTCTAGTAGCAATCTCTTTATCTCATAACAATGTGCCCACATAGGTCTTTAGATAGTGGATCCACCTAAAAGCTAAAAATGTTAATTCTACCTTAGGCAAGTAGGACATCTCTTTTCGGTGTGGAAGTAAGACACCAAATTCCATGTAGCTCATACTGTCTATGTCGGTTAAGGCTATTTTCCCTATATAATAAGAATATGAGTTATGATAAGAATATGAATTGTGTTAAGAATATGGACTTTAGACATGGCTTCTTAAGGGGTACTACTTATTATGAGTGGGGGTATGAAACTTCACTTATGTATTGCACAAGTAGACTCTACGAGGGGTTGTGGTGAGATTCTCTTATATCATGAAGCTTATGGATTATGTATGCAAGATATGTATGTATATATGTTAAGGTTGACTTTACTTATTACAAGTTATGAATATAAATCACTCCTTACTTACTCCTTACTTATGTATGTTGGTTAGAGAAAAGACATAAAGACACCATCAAAGTTGTATCGTATTTGCATAAAGACACCTTAACTTTTAAAGTGTCCTATCACCCCACAGAACTACTTAATATATTTCTAAATGAGCCATTTTGACCCATTCCCTCATCTATGTAGTCGTGCGTGTTGCTCACTCCCTATGATAGAGTTCAACCCGACCCGACCCTATTGTTTGAAGAAAAGTTGTTTATCCTTTCCTTTTCTTCTCTATTTGGCATGCCCCTTCACTAGACTATCATCATTCTCCCCTAGAAAAGAAATTTTTCATTATTTTTTCTTCATTCAGAGTTTTTTATTCAACTATGGAGTTAGGTGACAACAAGATTCTGAGTGTGGGATTGCTTTTAGTTGCAACCCTTTTGGTAGAAAAGCTCATATTTGCACTAATTATATCCAGATCTAAGAAGTGTACGTTTGCCTCCAGTGATTAAGGCATGGCATATTGTTGGTGGGTTGATCCGTTTTCTTAAACGGTCAGTTATGATACTTAGACAAGATATCCAATGCTTGGGAGTGTGTTCTCCGAATTTTTGAACAAGAACATCACATTCTTCATTGTCCAAAAGTTTCTGCACATTTTTTCAAAGCCGCAGAAATAGATCTTAGCCAACAGTAGTATCTTATTTTCTTGGGGAAGATGATGAAGTCGTCAACAAGAGAACACCAACGTTGATATTGCTATGAAAAAAAATTATGAAATCAAAAAAATTAGGGCTATCAAGAGTTATTTTGGGTTTACATTTGGGGAAGATGACATAAATTGATTAAATAATTAATAATAATAATAAAACTGACACGTGACACTTTTAAACTGGTCCATGACTGTGAAAATAGTGCATGACGCGCCTCATGTGCGTGGTAACAACCTAGACGAGGGATTGGGTCAAAATGGCCCATTTACAAAGATATTAAATAGTTTCGTGGGGTGATCGGACACTTTGAAAGTTAAGGTGTCTTTATGCAAATACAAGACAACTTTGATGGTGTGTTTATGTCTTTTCTCATGTTGGTTATGATAAGGTAAAAGTAAGATATGCATGATGTTGGTGACCTAAATGTGATACTTCACATTTGCTAGGGTTATGGGATCCTACCAATGCATTGCACTAGTATGGCCTTGAGTTGCCTGTATGTTGGTTTGACTTATGTTTCTTTGTATATGTGTGGCCTATTAAACTTGATAAATGCACGTTTTTCACTAAAATGTCCTGTTTATCATAATTCAAAGATTTTATGCATGCCTCCATACACAATACTTTATGTACTAACCCATTTCTTCTACTATGAGTGTAGGTTCCTGTGTTGAGATGTATTTCATTCTTCAAAGAAAAGTTTGGATTGACAATTCTCTAGGCTTGGTGAGTCCTCATGTTCGAGGACAAGATGTCATCTTTTTTAGTTCTATTGTACTTCTTATTTTGAGACTTTATTGATGTAAAAGGCTTATGACCCTATTTGTACTCTCTATTGTATTAGATGGTGAATGAGATAAGTCTAGATTTTTATTTTTGTTTATGAAAAAGAAGTTGCCTTCGATTGTAAATTATTTAAATTAAACCGCATTATTCTATATATTGATGTTATGATTATGTTAAGGGCTTGTATAAAACCCCTTCGGGGTCAAGTACGCCATGTTTCTTATAGGGAGTAACTCCGGGTCGTGATAACTATGTTAAATCTGTAATATGTATTAAAAACTAATTAAATATGCAATACTAATACCCGGAAGTGGATACCATGATTATCCACATTGTTCACAAATATTCATTTTTGATTTCAAAAATTTCTTATAATTTAATCCATAACTCATGTCGATCCGAATGAATCATCCTTTCCACGGAGGTAAATCTTTGCCTGCTAGGCAAGAGGATAGCAAGTTCCAAATTCTGTCGATTTTCCTAGAATGTATCCTAATTTTTGGCCTAATTCTTCTTCTGATGATCGATTCAACCTCTGATCAAAAAGATATACCTTGGTGTTAAGCTTTTTATCATCCTGGCGTCGAGCTATTTTTCCGCAGGACACTGATGGCTCGGGCCCCCCCGGAAGGAGGCCTTCTTCGCCCAAACAAATTGATTGAGAAATTCATCTCCAATAATGAAATAAATCGATGATAATACGATACGATGACAATGTTGCAGTTGTTATTGATCAAGAAGGAAATCCAAAAGGAACTTGAATTTTTGGTGCAATCGCCCGGGAATTGAGAGAATTAAATTTTACTAAAATATATGTATTATAACTGTTTTTTAAAGAATATATTATGCTTGTTTGGTAAGAAGTTGAACCATTATATTATAAATGCATTAAAATGTGTGATAAATGTATTATCTATCAAAAAAACTTACATTATATGTGTATAATAAATTACTCTTCATAATATGAATTAAAAGTGTATTATGAATGTATTAAAAGTGATCAAGTGAAAAAAAAATGTCATTGCTATAAATGGCAAAATATTTTTTTGTTTATAGTATATTTTTGTAAGTTATCCTAAAATATTTAGGCGTATAAACTCTTATAGTATCATTGACTAATGAGTAATTTACGAACAAGAATCTTTAATGATACCACAACTATATACATATACTCTTATAGTATCATTGACTAAAGAGTGATTTTTGAACAAGAAACATTGATGATACCAATACATATATATATATATATACTGATTTAGTATAAAGTTAAATGCAATATCAGGCTTAATGATACCAATATAGTATATGATATTGATGTACTATCAGTTATGTTTAGTATCAGTTAAGCAAAAATTATCAATCTTAATGATATCAATACAATATATGATACTGATTTAGTATCAGTTAAGCAAAAATTATCAATCTTAATGATATCAATACAATATATGATACTGATTTAGTATCAGTTAAGCAAAAATTATTAGCCTTAATGTGGGGTGTATATATTGTAATTATTTATGAGTGTGAGTATTTCAGAAATTACTTTGGTTTTGATATGAAATTGTAATTATTTTAAATTTTATTGCTCATTTATGTAGTTTCCCCTAATATATTTCTAGAAGATTCATATATAAATGCTGAAGCCGTCAAAACGAACTTAGCCCATGGGTCGGCCCATTCCAACACCTTACTGGGATAGAGTTGGATAAGATTTTTCAAGCACATTTTAAATTAAGGGAAAATTAGCAAATTAGTCAAAAAATCAAACATATTGAGTAAAAATCTCCATACTTTAAAATAATTAGTAAAAATATCAAAAATGTTATTATTTTAAGAAAGATTGTGCATCCTAATTTACTTCCTATTTTATCTCACCTTAATTACACATTTTTCAATTAATTCTTTCTCATATGTTTTTAAAAAATAAAATATTTTCTCTCTCTCATATTTTCATCTTCCAATTCTTCTCATGTTCTTCATTTCAAAAAAGCCTCTCTCTTCCTCTTTTTTTTTTAGCATCTTTATTCGTTTTTTAAGATTTATTGCATGATTTTATTTTTGTTTAAATCGTTCAAAATTGTTGTTTGTAGTTGAAATCACGTTTATGATTTAATAAACTCTAAATCACTCTCCAATGGCAAAATCTAAGATATTCACAAGAATCTCATTGATTTAGGTATGCATCTTTATTCGATTGTTGTTAACCTTGTTTTTGTTTAAATCTTTCAAAAAAATTATTTATTTAGTGTTTTAGATAATGAAAACCTCAAGGATCCCCTCTAGTGGCCCTCTAAGAGGATTACAAGTGGTATTCCACTTAATCATCAATTTTCTAGATCGAAGCATACACATGACTGATCATTGCTATTAATCAGTGTAGGCAGAATGGTGGCGTCATTGGTGTTTCTCACTGATGTACCGTGGTTTCACGGTATTTTTAATGCTTTTTCCTTAAGTTTATTGTGTGTCGAAAGCCTTTTTGTGTTGATTTTTATATAAGTTTCTCTTTGTTTGCAAGAAATCTGTCCAAGGATGAACGCGGAAGTTTTTGAGCAAGAAATGCAGAAGAGACCACCTACGGAGCTCATGACGGTCCGTCGAGGCTGTGACGGTCCGTAGGTGGCATCATAGGGAGGAGAAAAGCTGCTGATGGAAGATGGGGAAGTCTGACCAAGTGTGGGATTACGAAAGTCCATGACGGACCGTCATAGCCATGACGGTCCGTCCTACTTGTTCGTCGTGATGATCAGAGAAGTAGTCCCAGTATCCAAATTCCAAGAAGTTCAAGTGTTTTGGAACGGAGACCCTCGACGGACCGTCGTGCTTGAAGCGGTCCGTCATACTTGTCCGTCGAGGAGATGAAGAAAGCAGCAGAAGAATGTGTGAAGTATGGGACGACGGAGGCCATGACGGTCCGTTGTGTCCATGACGGTCTGTCACGAGGTCCGTCGACCCAGACGCGTTTGGACAGATTTTCAGTAAATAGAATCCTTCGTTGATTAGGTTTTGTTTTTATTATAAATAGTTCAAAAAACCTCGTTTTTGGGGTTAGACTTTTTCATAATTTTTAGTTCTCTTGTTCAAGTATTGAAGAATTAATTTCAGTAATTGATACACTTTTTCTGGAATTGATTGTTGGTGTTTTGTGTTGATTAATCAAGTTAAATTCTGGATTTTATTCTTTCTCATTAAAGTAAGTACATGAATTCTTCCATTAAAAATATGAATTGTGTAATTATGACCATGGGTAACTAAACTCCATAGCTAGGGTTGTGGGAACCATGGGTGAATAACAAGGTAAACTCTAACTAAAATAACAATTCTAGAATGGTGTCTTGCAAGTATTGATAATTCTTTCGTGTAGAAGTCTTTTTAACGGATGGCCAACGTTAGAACTCGCCTTAATGCGGCTTGCCGGACCAAGGAGGTAGATAATAGGAAAAAAATTATCAACATAGATTTAGTGTAGACTATCTAATAGGCTAGTATTGGTTGGTACGAGGTAATAACTTAGTCAAATACCGAATACAATGCTTAATATAAGGTATAGATAAGGGTTAGTAAAGCAACACACGTAGCCGACCAAGGTGCGGAATAAAATTTTCTAGATGCCGGACCAAGGATTTAGAGATACATAACTTATCACTTTACATGCAAGATACTAGGATTGTATTGTTATAGTTAGAGTTATCAAGTGGGGAACACTTAAGCCCTAGTTACTTTTATTAATTGATTAAACTCCGAAGTTTGAATCTGTTAGTTGTTTACTTTAATTTAGTTAATCATTTTTTCTTTAATTCAGAAATAAAACCCCCCTTTTTGTCTTTTGTTTTCTTGGAAAATAGTTGGCTAAATAGTAGTAATAATAGAATAAGGTTAAGTCTGAACTATTTTCCTCGTGGGATCGATCCCAACCTCATTAGTTGGGTTCTTTACTTGATACGACCGCTTTACTTCTTATTTGAGAAGTAAGTTTGAGCGTATCAAATTTTGGCGCCGCTGCCGGGGAAAGTAGCTTTTAGATTAACTTAAACTTATTACCAAAATTTTGTCAATATTTTCTTGATTTTACTTTTTCTATTTTTTTTGTGTGTGTGCAGAACTAACCTCATTGTATGCCAAATACACGGAGAGGAAGAGAACCCTTGTTTCCCTACGACCACGAATTAGAGCGTACACTATGCAATATGAATCGAAACTTGGGTATTAACGATGATGATCCAACCCAGAACATCTCAGCTCCAGTTGATGCTCATGGTTGATTATTACCTGATAATCCTGGTCAAGATGCACAAAGGGGACAAAATCCCGCTCCACGCCCTCAAGAATACTACAGAGGTTATGATAATATTGCAGACTCTGATGGGCCTCTTGTCTTGCCCCCTTTACCAGAAGGCCACACCTTTGTGGTAACTAGTAGTCTAATGCAAATGCTCACTGCTAGAGGTTTGTTTTCAGGGCTACCTTCTGAGGACCCACATTCCCATATAGCTAAGGTGAGGGCAGTGTGTAAAAGTTGTGTAGGGAGGCCTGATTTAAATTTGGATGTAATAGGGCTAAGAGTATTTCCTCTCTCACTGACGGGAGAGGCTGCTATATGGTTTACTGAGCTCCCTTATAACTCAATTTTCACTTGGAACTAACTAAGGGACATTTTCTTAGCACGTTATTACCCGATCTCCAAGAAACTAAATCACAAAGACAGAGTGAACAACTTTATGGCACTACCAGGAGAGTCAGTTAGCAGTTCTTGGGATAGGTTCACTTTATTTTTTAGAAGTGTCCCCAATCACTGCATAGATGATGAGTCACTGAAAGAATACTTCTATCGGGGACAGGATGATAATAATAAAGCGGTATTGGATACGATAGCAGGTGGTTCTTATGGGGAGTGTCCTTATGCTGAGATTGCCGAAAAGTTAGAGAAAATCTCCCGGAATAATAAAGCATGGAGTACTAGGAAGTCAGATACTGGGAGAAATACCTTTGCAGTGCAATCCACACACAACCCAGCCACAGACGAGATTCGTGAAGAGATGGCTCAGATGAGAACTGAGCTTGGGTTGGTGTTAAAACATGTCAATGGGGGTGCAGAAAAGATAAATGCGGTGAACTACTTGTCTAAACCACCATAACCAACTAATGAATATTATTATGAGGAGGATTCCTATGCAGTAAATGATCAGACGGGGGGTTTCCGACCAAATGCCCAAGGCTCCAATCAGGAGAATTGACGCCAAGGTCAAGGGAACCAAGGTCGGAACTATGGTAACTATAACCGTGAGGGTAATTATGTTCGTGATGGAAATTACAACCGCGACAACAACTTCAACAGGGGTAACTATAGTAACAGAAATGATAGGAGTGGGCCCTATGTTCCTCCTCAAAATCGTGAAGTTGCTCCTAGGGATGGTGGAGGTAGTATGGCGCGAGTTGAGGATATGTTGGACAAAATGATGAGGAGGTTCGATGCTAGTGATGAGCACACGAAAGAGTTAAGGAGTGATGTAGCGGGTATTGGGCAGAAAGTCGATACACATGCAATATCGATTAAGCAGCTTGAGTTGCAAATGACCCAATTATCTGCGACTGTGAACACACGGCAACCGGGCACTCTCCCTAGCAACACTGTCCAAAATCCAAAAAATGATGGACACTGTATGACAATTACTACTCGGGGTGGTAAGCAAACCATTGACCCACCTATGCCGTCTATTGTGGAAAAGGTGATGAGAGATAATGATAAAGTGGTAGAGGTTAGTGATGAAGTAGAAGATAACACTGAAAAAGATGCTGAAGTGCCTAAAAAGGTAACTCCCATGCCTAGACCACCACCACCCTTTCCTCAAAGATTAGTGAAAAAGACCGAGGATGGTAAATATCGGCGTTTTATAACAATGTTGAAGCAGCTTTCTATCAATGTCCCTTTGGTAGAAGCTCTAGAACAAATGCCCGGTTATGCCAAGTTTATGAAAGATCTGGTTACAAAGAAAAGAT
This sequence comes from Solanum sitiens, assembly GCA_016801875.1. NCBI lineage: Eukaryota > Viridiplantae > Streptophyta > Magnoliopsida > Solanales > Solanaceae > Solanum > Solanum sitiens. The sequence continues at coordinate 62,242 of JABWTJ010000204.1, read as the reverse complement.
CGGTCACTTTTGAGGATGATGATAGAATGCAGCATTGTAGTGCTATTGCTACAAGATCTTTAGTGCAGAAGAAAGAAGATCCGGGTGCGTTCACTATTCCTTGTATAATCGGGTTATTACATTTTGCGAAAGCACTATGTGATCTGGGGGCAAGCATAAATCTCATGCCTCTCTCGATTTACAAGAAGTTGGGTTTGGGTGATCCAAAGCCCACTACGATGCGGCTACTGATGGCTGATCGAACTGTAAAAAGGCCTATAGGGATACTCCACGATGTGCTAGTAAAAGTGGAGTTGTTCATATTTTCGGCAGATTTTTTTATTCTTGATTGTGAAGTCGATTTTGAGGTGTCTATTATTCTTGGGAGGCCATTCTTTGCTACGGGTAGAGCCTTAGTTGATATGGAAAAGGGGCAAATGAAATTTTGGTTGAACAATGAAGAAGTGACCTTCAACATTTGTAGGTCCATGAGGCAGAGTGGTGAGCTCCAATCGGTATCTGCTATATCCTACAAAGTTGGTAAGTCACCCGAGACACAAATAGAAGAACGTCTAGGTGTAGAAGCACTGGCGGCAGTGATAATGAATTTTGATAATGATTGCATTAAAGAATATGGGTCATTAGTCGCTGCTCTTGATCGTGGTAATGTTCGGTTTAAACCGAAGAAATATGAGCTAGACATGAAGAATCGCGAGTCTCCACCTGCGAAACCATCTATAGAGGAGGCTCCAAAGTTAGAACTAAAAGCTCTCCTACCTCATCTCAGGTATAAATTCTTAGGAAACGGTGACACATTGCCGGTAATCATTGCATCATACCTGAATGAACAACAAGTTGAGAGTTTGGTGAAAGTGCTAAAAAGGTTCAAAAGAGCTATTGGGTGGACTATTGCGGACATTATTGGGATCCTTCCTAGTATTTGTTCTCATAAAATCCAACTCATGCCCGATCATAAGTCAAGTATTGAGCACCAGAGACGCTTAAATCCACCTATGCAAGAGGTCGTGAAGAAGGAAATCATTAAATGGTTAGATGCCGGAGTAATATATCCGATCGCCGATAGTAGTTGGGTATGCCCTGTTCAGTGTGTACCTAAGAAAGGGGGAATGACTGTGGGTCCCAATGAAAAAAATGAACTTGTTCCAATGAGACCGGTGACTGGATGGAGGGTGTGTATGGATTACCGGAAATTAAATGCATGGACCGAAAAAGACCATTTTCCTATGCCCTTCATGGATCAGATGTTGGATAGACTTGCTGGAAAAGGGTGGTACTGTTTTCTTGATGGTTATTCGGGGTATAATCAGATTTCTATTGCATCAGAAGATCAAGAGAAAACCACCTTTACTTGTCCATATGGGACCTTTGCGTTCAAGAGAATGCCGTTTGGGTTGTGCAATGCACCCGCCACATTTCAGAGATGTATGATGTCAATATTCTCCGACATGGTGGAAGATACTATTGAGGTTTTTATGGATGATTTTTTTGTGGTTGGTGAATCATTCGAGCGGTGTTTGAGCCATTTATCTGAGGTTCTTAAGAGATGTGAAGACTGCAATTTAGTACTCAATTGGGGAAAATGCCACTTCATGGTGAAAGAAGGTATTGTTTTGGGTCATCGCATTTCAGAAAAGGGCATAGAGGTTGATCGAGCCAAAGTCGAGGTAATAGAGAGACTTCCTCCACCTATCTCTGTAAAAGGTGTGAGAAGCTTTCTTGGGCATGCAGGTTTTTACAGGAGATTCATCAAAGATTTCTCAAAAATTACACATCCGTTGTGCAAACTGCTGGAGAAAGATTGTAAATTTTATTTTGATGAATCCTGTCTTAAAGCATTCGGCGAGCTAAAAGAAAAATTGGTATCTGCACCTATCATTATTTCTCCGAATTGGAGCAGTCCATTTGAGGTGATGTGCGATGCTAGTGGGGTTGCCCTTGGTGTGGTATTGGGACAAAAAAAGGACAAAATCCTTCATCCCATTTACTATGCTAGTAAAGCCCTCAATGAAGCTTAGAAGAACTATACAGTAACTAAGCAAGAGCTCCTTGCAGTAGTATTTGCTTTTGAAAAATTTCGCTCCTATTTGCTAGGTACTAGAGTTATAGTGCATACTGACCATTAAGCCTTGAGATATTTGATGGCAAAGAAGGATGCGAAACCGAGGTTGATTCGTTGGGTATTACTACTGCAAGAATTTGACTTTGAGGTAAGGGATAGAAAAGGGACCGAAAATCAAGTTGCTGATCACTTGTCCCGTCTAGAAGATGAAGCTATGAGAGAGTTGGGGGATAAGACTGATATTGATGACACGTTCCCCGATGAGCATGTATTGGCTGCCTCACAAGACTTGATTCCATGGTTCGCAGATTTTGCGAACTATTTAGCTAGTGATATTGTTCCATGGACTTGTCCTTTCATCAAAGGAAAAAGTTCATGTACGATGTGAAGAAGTTCTTTTGGGATGAACCATACTTATATAGGAGCTGTGCTGATGGGCTTATTCGGCGTTGTGTGCCAGAAGTTGAGATGTTGAGTGTTTTAGAGGCATGCCATTCCTCACCCTTTAGTGGACATCATAGTGGTATCCGGACTGCTCATAAGATCTTACAATGTGGTTACTATTGGCAACTATTTATCAAGATGCTCATGAGTTCACCAAAGCGTGTGATAGATGCCAAAGAGATGGCGGCATTTCAAGAAAGCAAGAGCTCCCTCTAAACCCCATTCTTGTGATTGAGTTATTTGATGTTTGGGGTATTGACTTTATGGGTCCGTTTGTGAGTTCTCATGGAATGAAGTATATTTTAGTAGCAGTTGATTATGTATCTAAGTGGGTGGAAGCTATCGCCCTCGCAAACAATGAGGGGAAGAGTGTCACTGCGTTCTTGAAAAAGAATATATTCTCTCGATTTGGTACCCCACGGGCAATTATTAGTGATGGGGGATCCCACTTTTGTAACAAATTGTTCAAGGGATTATTGGAGAAATATGGGGTTCGCCATAATGTAGCCACTCCTTACCATCCTCAAACTAGTGGGCAAGTTGAAGTGTCAAATAGGGAGATCAAACAGATTTTGTCAAAAACAGTGAACGCTAGTAGAACAGATTGGTCAAGGAGGCTTGATGATGCTCTTTGGGCCTACCGGACAGCGTATAAGACTCCCATAGGTATGTCCCCATACCAACTAGTATATGGAAAAGCTTGTCATCTTCCGGTTGAATTAGAGCATAAAGCCATGTGGGCTATGAAGAAGTTAAAAATGGACTGGAACGAAGCTGCAGAACAACGGTTAAATGGGTTAAATGAACTCGATGAATTTCGCCTAAAAGCTTATGAAAGCTCAGCCCTCTACAAAGAAAAGATGAAGAAGTACCATGACCTAAAAATCGAGAAACGAGAGTTTATGATTGGGGATTCGGTGCTTTTATTCAACTCTAGGTTGCGCTTGTTTCCAGGCAAGCTCAAGTCCAAATGGACTGGCCCTTACTTGATCACCCAACTATTCCCTCATGGAGTGGTTGAGTTGGAAAACAAGGAAGGTGTGCGGTTTAAGGTGAATGGACAACGTCTAAAAATCTATATAGGGCATGCGGAATCGGCGAATGAGGTGATTGAGACATACCATCTTGATGAAGTCTGAGTAATCGAGTGTCCTCAGTCGTGCCGCGACGTTAAATCAGGCGCTGGTTGGGAGGCAACCCAATATGTATCATCTAACCAAATTATAGTTTTCTTTCTAGTAATGGTAGCATTTTCTACTAATGGGTTTTAAATTTTCAGGTAGCACATCTCCAGGAAGTTCTGCAGAAAATTACTCTGCCACATTCACTGACGGATACATCGACGGACCGTCACGCCTGTGACGGACCGTCGCATGACTCCGTCGTGCCAGGTACGTTCTTTATTGCTTTGAAAAATTAGGGCACATGCGACAGAACCTATGACGGACCGTCACAGATGTGACGGACCGTCGTCGGGGTCTCGTCGCTTCATTATCTAGCAACCCGACCCGACCCGGCTGGGGAATTTTAAAAGTTTTAAGCCTTTTTAAACTCCCCACCCCTTCATTCAACCGTTTCTTTCCCTCTTTCTCCCATCTCCTCCCTTTTCAACTTCCTTCCCTTCCCAAAATCCCCATATTCTCATTTTCCCCATCCCCAAATCTCCTTTCTTTGTCGGAGTCTGCTACTGTGATTCTCATCTTCATAGTTGGGTGCCTCACTTCCGTTTTGTTTTCTCCTCTTCCAAGGTATGTGCTTCTGAACTCTACCCATTTACTCTTCATTTTTGTTTTTAATTTACTATTAGCATATTTCTTTTTGTGGGTCTTTGATCTTTGACCAAATCTTATCTGACCTAGGTTATTAGTCCCACGAATTGCCTTGACAAAACTCGAGAAATTGGTGCTTTAGCCTTGTAAATTTGATAGGTATTTGGGTTAGAAAGCTGTAGGGAAATGTTGGGTCTTTGGTTTGAATCACTTGGGTTGATTGTGGCATCCCCAGTTCTGTCTCTGAATGACAGAACGAGACCCCGATGACAGACTGTCGTAACCACGACGAACCGTCATAGGGTCCGTCCCAACACCCCACAATGTATTTTCTCTAAGTGTCCACCAACTGACACATGTGAAGGACCGTCATGCCCACGACGGTCCGTCCTGCACAACCGTCATGGTTGTCAGAGACCCTAATTCTAAGGGTCTCAATACTTTTTCTAAGTGTCCACTGACGGACACATGTGACGGACCGTCATGCCCACGACGGTCCGTCCTGCCCACGACGGTCCGTCCTGCACAACCGTCTTGGTTGTCAGAGACCCTTGTGCTAAGGGTCTCAATACTTTTTCTAAGTGTCCACTGACGTATATCCACGACGAACCGTCGTACCCACGATGGTCCGTCCTGCTCAACCGTCGTGACGGTCAGAGACCCCTGTCCTAAGGGTCTTAATACTTTTTGTAAGTGTCCTCTGACGGACATCCACGACAGACCGTCGTACCCACGACGGTCTGTCCTGCTCAACCGTCGTGACGGTCAGAGACCCCTGTCCTAAGGGTCTCAATACTTTTTCTAACTGTCCATTGACGGACATCCACAACGGACCATCGTGCCCACGATGGTCCGTCCTTCTCAACCGTCGTACCAGTCAGAGACTTTCCTTCTGAGAGTCTATATTGTTAAGTATTACATAACGGACCCCATGACGGTCCGTCATACTCACGATGGGCCGTCACCTGGTCCGTCGTGCCTCACTACTACTACAGAGCTGTCATTACTGCTTTGATTTTATGTGTATTTTGTCTCATTTTTGCTTGTCATGTTTGCTCCTTCTAATACTAATGATGATTCTTTACAGGTACTACCTCTCATGGCACCAAAACAAGATCGCGTTTATGCACGTGGGCGTTCCAAGTCTGTCGCCCCGTCTGCCCGGCTGGTGATAGGCTCTGATGATGAGCATGATCCCGAGTACGTGCCCCCAGGCACTGCCACTTTAGCACGAGCTCCACGTGCACCTCGAGCCACGCCCAAGAAGGTGGCGTCCGGCGTAGTCACTGCCTCCCAGTCTGATGAGGAGCGCACACTGACCGGCACACCTTTTGGGTCAGCTACCCAAGACGAAGGAGCATCTGGCTCCTTAGGAGTTTCTTGTTCAGAAGAAGCCTCCGCACCCGCCACAGCTACACAGTCTGCCTCGGCTGATGAGGCTGACAGCACTGACTCCACTTCTGGCACACCGACTGGAGTTCCTGCCCCGATTGCCGACCAGCCCAACCGGTGGTGTGTCGACGGGCAATACCAAGTGTACTCAGACGCCAAGGTTCTAAATGATAAAGGCGTCATGACACGGACCCTTACACTGGAGAGGCGGGTCCTTACGGTAAGTCTCCCCACCATGTCGGATATCCACACTCTCTTCACCAGACACCGGTTGGAGTGGACGGCTCGTTCTTTGGGCCGCTACATTGAGGAGTTGGTCCGAGAGTTTTATGCCTCTTATGTGGCCACTCTCCGATCACAGATCGATAGGCGGGCTGCCCCCGCCAAACAGGCCCCACTTGAGCACGTCAGAGTACGCGGCATACAGGTCGAAATCTCCCTGCCAGCCATTGATACGCTCAAATTTACTTCTCAAATAAGAAGTAAAGCGGTCGTATCAAGTAAAGAACCCAACTAATGAGGTTGGGATCGATCCCACAAGGAAAATAGTTCAGACTTAACTTTATTCTATTATTACTATTATTTAGCCAACTATTTTCCGAGAAAACAAAAGACAAAAAAGGGGGTTTTATTTCTAAATTAATGAAACTGATTAACTAAATAAAAATGAACAACTAACAGATTCAGCTTTCGGAGTTAAATCAAATTATAAAAGTAACTAGGGCTTAAGTGTTCCCCATAGGTTCCTAACTTGGTAAATCTAACTATACCAATTATATCCTAATATCTTGCATGTAAAGTGATAAGTTATATATCTCTAAATCCTTGGTCCGACATCTAGAGAATTTCACTCCGCACCTTGGTTCGGCTACGTGTGTTGCTATACTAACCCTTATCTTTACCTCATATTAAACATCGTATTCGGTATTTTACTAAGTTATTAACTCGTACCAACCAATATTAGCCTATTAGATAGTCTACACTAAATCTATGTTGATAATTATTTTCCTATTATCTACCTCCTTGGTCCGGCAAGTAGCATTAAGGCGAGTTCTAACGTTGGTCATCCGTTAAAAAGACTTCTACATGAAAGAATTATCAATACATGCAAGACACCACTCTAGAATTGTTATTTAAGTTAGATTTTTACCTTGTTATTCACCCATGGTTCCCACAACCCTAGCTATGAGGTTTAGTTACCCATGTTCATAATTACACAATTCATATTATTAATGGAAGAATTCATGCACTTACTTTTATGAAAACGAATAGTTTCCCAGAATTTAACTTGAATAATTAACAAAATCACTAACAATCAATTCCCGAAAAAGTATCTTAATTCCCAAAATCGAGAATTCAATATTATAATAGAAGAACTAAAAACTAAAAATTATCCAGAAAGTCTAACACCAAAAATGAGGTTTTTTCCAACTATTTATAATAAAAACAAAATCTAATCAAATAAGGATTCTATTTACTAAAAATCTGTCCAAACGTGTCTGGGTCGACGGACAACGTGACGGACCGTCATGGACACGACGGACCGTCATAACCTCCGTCGTCCCATACTTCACACATTCTTCTGTTGCTTTCTTCAATCCCCTCGACGGACAGGTATGACGGACCGTTTCAAGCACGATGGTCCATCGAGGGTCTTCGTTCCAAAATACTTGAACTTCTTGGAATTTGGGTACTAGGACTACTTCTCTGATCATCACGACGAACAAGTAGGATGGACCGTCGTGGCTATGACGGTCCGTCATGGACTTCCGTAATCCCACACTTGGTCAGACTTCCCCATTTTCCTTCAGCAACTTCTCCCTTCACTACGATGCCACCTACGGACCGTCACAGCCTCGACGGACCGTCATGGATTCCGTAGGTGGTCTCTTCTGCATTTCTTTCTCAAAAACTCCCGCGTTCATCCTTGGACAGATTTTCTGCAAACAAAGAGAAACTTACATAAAAATCAACTCAAAAAGGCTTTCGACACACACTAAACTTAAGGAAAAAGCATTAGTAATACCGTGAAACCATGGTACATCAACACCCTCAACTTAAATTCGTTGTTGTCCTCAAGCGATGCACTCTGACTCACTACAAAATCTTTGTACAAAAGTATCCATATTTTAACTTCCGCAATCATTTGGCTATCAATCACGATTATTCTCATTATGTTCATGCATGGTATCACTATTAGGCATTGACTTGTGTAGAATCAAACCATGACCCAGACTCACTACGCAATGATACCTATCCTCTTCAATTTCTCACCGAGATGCTAATATTTCTGGTATTGCAACTCCTGTCCTCACTTCAAATAACATCCTCATTTTTCACACAATGATTTTAGTTTGAGTATAAGGATCACTTTTCGACACTCACTCTCAGAACAAATTCACAACTCATTTATACATATTGCCATAGGCTTACCCTTATTTTCACTATTTCAAGTTCGCCATACAACTCTTAGGATCACAATAGGACTTTTTTAGATTGTACCATAGGCTCAGGGTCAGGTAGGGTGTATTTAGGTATACTTTAGTGACTTGTTACCCTCCTTGACATATCGGCTAAGCGAACTACCTTGTTATCATTTTATTTCACCCTATTACTCAATTTTGTTTTCACTTTGCTGTTTTCCCTTTCTTATCCTTATGTGTAAGTGACTTTTCTCTTTTCTTGTGTTTATTTTGCTTTTTATTCATATATATATATATATATATATATATATATATATATATATATATATATATATATATATATATATATATATATATATATATATATATATATATATTTTTTTTTTATTTTTTTTTTTTAATTTTTTTTTAGTCACTTCTGTTTTATTCTTTCTTTCTCTTCATTCTTTCAACCCCACTTTTCGGGGTGTTCCTTATAACAGCCACCCTCAACTCATGATTTTGCGATGAGTCAAGGTTCACAATACCCATGGTTGGGTCAGGGCCAAAACAAGGTTGCTTTCTGCATTAGCCACCCTCAACTTATGCTTTTGGCATAAACTGAGGTGCACATGTCCAAGAAGGGACCAGGGCCAACACATTGTTCCCAGAGAAGATCATTTGGGCTGAAAAAGAAAGATCTATTTTAAGCTCAATTCATTTGGATCAAAGAGGGATTAACTTCATTTGGTTTTCTGTTATTTTATTTTTTTAGGCTCAAGATTGACTATTTCGAACAAGGGCCTATGATCCTTTCCTAATTGATTGTTTTAACTCACTTTTAGCAGGACAAACCAGGCAAGTTCTAGCTCAGTATTGATGGTGGACATTCGAATTCACCTCACACTCACTTGACATTCCTTGCATTCCCAGATTATTAGACACCTAGTTCAAGTCTTAGATTCAGGATCATGCAGTAGTGTATCTTTATTTCATGTTTCAAACCACACAATTATCACTTACTATGCCTAGTTATGCATCATTTTGATTATCGAGATATCATATTTATTTTAGCCATCATGCTTCAGATTTATACTATGTACATAAGATATGACATGCCGGTTCAACAATAAAAGTAATCAGTCTCTTGGGGAGAAAGAACACAGGCAAGAAAACCCCAAAAGAGGATCGTGAACTTGGGCTACTCAGAATTCACCCAAGTACTCACGTTCCATTTACCCCACCCCTAACAAAAAGATATGCAATTGTCCCCAATGCATAGAAAAGTTAAACTACTCGAAAGGTAAGTGAAGCAAACCTGAGGCGCTAAGCGCCGGCGATCAGCAAGCTGGTTGGTCCGGTTCACCGGAACCAACTCCCTGCGTAGTCTGGACATCCTCAGTAATGTCCTCAGCATCAACAACACCATCCGTAGTGCCTCCCACAGAATCGACAATTTTGGAGCTAGACGCCCCGGCAGCTAACTCTACAACCCTCAACTTCTGGGCCTCCTCGGCAGCAATCGAGGCTCTCCTCGCAGCATCCATCTCACGGCGTTCCTTCTTCCTCGCCCTAGCCTCATCCTCCTCTCGACCCCTGCGTCTCTTGGCATGCTCTCGTGGGGGAGGTGGTGGAACATCAGAAGTGGCAAAAAGAGCAGCCATCACTGTGTCATCAGCAGGCTCTGCAGAAGGGGCCTCAGACTCAGGTACCCTCGCCTCTAGGATCGTATCAAGATCAGCCCGCAGACTCTCAACCGCAGCCTGAAGGGTCGACATGTCCGCCGGAGGTGCTGGTCGGGCTAGCACTCGCAACTCAAAAGCGTCTAAACGCTGATGTACCTCTGCGATCTTCCTCTTTGTGTGTTGTGCCATCTTGCGCTCTATGCGCTCCTCTGCCTCAGCAATAGTCCTCTGTATCCAAGGCTGGATGTGATGCAGAAGTGTAGCCATCTGTGCCTCGAGTTTCTGGACCCTAGCAAGTGGGACCAGAGTGGCGGAAGGAGCTGAGCGAGAGGATCTCGGGGCAGTGCTACTACCCGGGATAGACTCGACTGGGGTAGTGTCAGTGTGTGCAGAAGAAGCCTGGGAAGCCGCATGAGCATGCTCTATGGTATCGGACAGGTTCTCACCGAGTGGGACCACCTTTGGGCGGGGCCCTCTGCGTGGGGCCAACTCATTAGCCTCATCCCTGATGAGGCCGATGTCAACATTTCCTTGCGGGGTCTTGAGCTGGTCAATGTGCCAAATGGGCACACCTGCGGATCTGCACAAAGAGAAAATCATGCAAGGAAAAGGGTAAGTAGTGGTGATCTTGAAAGCCCTCTCATGCATGACCGCTTGGAGAAGCCAAGGGAAATCGACCTCGAACCTTGCCATCATGGCGGCCATCAGAACTGCACGATCCCATGTGACTATATTATCAGCAGCAGTGGGGGAGAGACAATGGCGGACTATCAACCAAAGAAACTTGGCCGTAAAGGTCAAGTTGGCCTTCCTGATGGCTCCCTTCGGCTCCATCACCCAATTCGCAGCCTCTCCATCAATAGATAAGTGCTGGGCCATCCATATCTTGGTGGTCTCTCTCAGCGAAGGCTCGCGTAAGAACCAGCCCTCTTTAACAATTTGCCACCGGTAGTCGAACTCGGCGGTGAGAGGTGTCCTGGTGATGTCAACATCCGTGCCGTACAGATATCGGCAGATGGCTGGTAGGGAGATATCAACCTGTATGCCGCGTACTCGGACGTGCTCAAGTGGGGCCTGTTTGGCGGGGACAGACCGTCTATCAATCTGTGATCGGAGAGTGGCCACATAAGAGGCATAGAACTCTCGGACTAACTCCTCACTGTAGCGGCCCAAAGAACGAGCCGTCCACTCCAGCCGGTGTCTGGTGAAAAGAGTGTGAATATCTGGCATGGTGGGGAGACTTCCCGTGAGGACCCGCCTCTCCAGTGTAAGGGTCCGTGTCATGACGCCTTTGTCATTGAGAACCTTGGCATCTAAGTATACTTTGTATTGCCCGTCGACACACCACCGGTTGGGCTGATCGGTGATCGGGGCAGGGACTCCAGTTGGTGAGCCAGGGGTGGAGTTAGTGCTGTCAACCTCATCATCCGAGGCAGACTGTGTAGCTGTGGCGGGGGCAGAGGCTTCTACGGACCCGGAGGCTTCCTCTGACCACGAAACTCCTAAGGAGCCAGATGCTCCTTCGTCTTGGGCAGCTGACCCAGAAGGTGTGCCGGTCAGTGTGCGCTTCTCATCAGACTGGGAGGCAGTGACTACGTCGGGCGCCACCTTCTTGGGCGTGGCTCTCGGTACACGTGGAGCTCGTGTTGTAGTAACAGTGCCTGGGGGCACGTACTCTGGATCATGCTCATCATCAGAGCCTATCACCAATCGGGCAGACGGGGCGACAGATTTAGAACGCCCACGTGCGTAATTGTTTAGGTGCCATGAGAGGTAGTACCTGTAACTAATCATCATTAGTACTAGAAGGATGAAACATGACAAGAAAAAAATGACACAATAATACACAGAAATTCAAACCAGTGATAACAGCTCTGAAGTAGCAGTAAGGCACGACGGACCTGGTGACGGCCCATCATGAGTATGACGGACCGTCCTGCGGTCCGTCATGTAATACTTAGCAATATAAAGTATCAGAAGGAAGGTCTCTGACTGAAACGACTGTTGTTCAGGACGGGCCGTCGTGGGTATGACGGTCCGTCACATGTGTCCGTCAGTGGACACTTAGTAAAAGTGTGGAGAACCCTAAGACAGGGGTCTCTGACCGATACGACGGTTGTGCAGGACGGACCGTCGTGGGTATGACGGTCCGTCACATGTGTCCGTCAGTGGACATTTAGAAAAAGTGTGGAGACCCTTAGGACAGGGGTCTCTGACCGTCACGACAGTTATGCAGGACGGACCGTAGTGGGTATGACGGTCCGTCACATGTGTCCGTCAGTGGACACTTAGAAAAAGTGTGGAGACCCTTAGGATAGGGGTCTCTGACCGTCACGACGGTTGTGCAGGACGGCGTCGTGGGTATGACGGTCCGTCACATGTGTCCGTCAGTGGACACTTAGAAAAAATGTTGAGACCCTTAGGATAGGGGTCTCTGACCGTCACGACGATTGTGCAGGACGGACCGTCGTGGGTACGACGGTCCGTCATCGGGTTTTCGTGCTGTCATTCAGAGACAGAACTGGGATGCCATATTCACCCCATGTGATTCATACCAAAGACCCAACATTTCTCTAATGCTCTTTAACCTAAATACCTATCAAATTTACAAGTCTAAAGTCCTAATTACTCTAGTTTTATCCAGGCATTTTGTGGAATTAATAACCTAAGTTAGACAATACCTATTCAAAGAGCAAAGGCCCATATGCTAACAAAAAAAAAAAGAGTAAATGGGTAGAGTTTCAGAAACACATACCTTGGAAGAGGAGAAAACAATACGAAAGTGATGGCACCCAATCGAGAAAACTGAGAAGCACAGCAGCAGACTTCGACCAAGAAGGGAGATTTGGGATGGAAATGGGAGAATGTGGGGAATCTGGGAAGAGAAAGAAGTTGAAAGGGGAGGAAATGGGGGAAAAAGGGAAAGAAAACTGATTAATGAAGGGGTGAGGGGTTTAAAACGTTTAAAAACTTTTGAAATTCTTTAGCCGGGTCGAGTCGGGTAGCCGGGTAATGAAGTGACGAAACCCCGATGACGGTCCGTCGAAGATGTGACGGTCCGTCATAGGGTCCGTCGCATGTGCCCTAATTCTTAAAAAAAACACTAAAGAGCGTACCTGGCACGACGGAGTCATGCGACGGTCCGTCACAGGCGTGACGGTCCGTCGATGTATCCGTCAGTGAATATGGCAGAGTAATTTTTCTGCAGAACTTCCTGGAGATGTGCTACCTGAAAATTTATAACCCATTAATAGAAAATGCTACCGTTATTGGAAAGAAAAAAACTATAAAGTGGTTAGATGATAAATATTGGGTTGCCTCCCAACCAGCGCCTGATTTAACGTCGCGGAACGACTGAGGACACTCGATTACTCAGACTTCATCAAGATGATATGCCTCAATCACCTCATTCGCCGATTCCGCATGACCTATATAGATTTTGAGACGTTGTCCGTTCACCTTAAACCGCACACCTTCCTTGTTCTCCAACTCAACCGCTCCATGAGGGAATAGTTGGGTGATCAAGTAAGGGCCAGTCCATTTGGACTTTAGCTTGCCCGGAAATAAGCGCAATCTATAGTTGAATAAAAGCACCGAATCCCCAATCATAAACTCTCATTTCTCAATTTTTAGGTCATGGTACTTCTTCATCTTTTCTTTGTAGAGGGCTGAGCTTTCATAAGCCTTTAGGCGAAATTCATCAAGTTCATTTAACCCATTTAACCGTTGTTCTGCAGCATCATTCCAGTCCATTTTTAACTTCTTCATAGCCCACATGGCTTTATGCTCTAATTCAACCGGAAGATGACATGCTTTCCCATATACTAGTTGGTATGGGGACATACCTATGGGAGTCTTATACACTGTCCGGTAAGCCCAAAGAGCATCATCAATCCTCCTTGACCAATCTGTTCTACTAGAGTTCACTGTTTTTGACAAAATCTGTTTGATCTCCCTATTTGATACTTCAACTTGCCCACTAGTTTGAGGATGGTAAGGAGTGGCCACATTATGGCGAACCCCATATTTCTCCAATAATCCCTTGAACAATTTATTGCAAAAGTGGGATCCCCCATCACTAATAATTGCCCGTGGGGTACCAAATCGAGAGAATATATTCTTTTTCAAGAATGCAGTGACACTCTTCCCCTCATTGTTTGCGAGGGCGATGGCTTCCACCCACTTAGATACATAATCAACTGCTACTAAAATATACTTCATTCCATGAGAACTCACAAACGGACCCATAAAGTCAATACCCCAAACATCAAATAACTCAATCACAAGAATGGGGTTTAGAGGGAGCTCTTGCTTTCTTGAAATGCCGCCATCTCTTTGGCATCAATCACATGCTTTGGTGAACTCATGAGCATCTTGATGAATAGTTGGCTAATAGTAACCACATTGTAAGATCTTATGAGCAGTCCGGACACCACTATGATGTCCACCAAAGGGTGAGGAATGGCATGCCTCTAAAACACTCAATATCTCAACTTCAGGCACACAACGCCGAATAAGCCCATCAGCACAGCTCCTGTATAAGTATGGTTCATCCCAAAAGAACTTCTTCACATCGTACATGAACTTTTTCCTTTGATGAAAAGACAAGTCCGATGGAACAATATCACTAGCTAAGTAGTTCGCAAAATCTGCGAACCATGGAATCAGGTCTTGTGAGGCAGCCAATACATGCTCATCGGGGAACGTGTCATCAATATCAGTCTTATCCCCCAACTCTCTCATAGCTTCATCTTCTAAACGGGACAAGTGATCAGCAACTTAATTTTCGGTCCCTTTTCTATCCCTTACCTCAAAGTCAAATTCTTGCAGTAATAATACCCAACGAATTAACCTCGGTTCGCATCCTTCTTTGCCATCAAATATCTCAGGGCTGAATGGTCAGTATGCACTATAACTCTAGTACCTAGCAAATAGGAGCGAAATTTTTCAAAAGCAAATACTACTGCAAGGAGCTCTTGTTCAGTTACTGTATAGTTCTTCTGAGCTTCATTGAGGGTTTTACTAGCATAGTAAATGGGATGAAGAATTTTGTCCCTTCTTTGTCCCAATACCACACCAAGGGCAACCCTACTCACATCACACATCACCTCAAATGGACTGCTCCAATCCGGAGAAATAATGATAGGTGCTGATACCAATTTTTCTTTTAGATCGCCAAATGCTTTAAGACAGGATTCATCAAAATAAAATTTACAATCTTTCTCCAGCAGTTTGCACAATGGATGTGCAATTTTTGAGAAATCTTTGATGAATCTCCTGTAAAAACCTGCATGTCCAAGAAAGCTTCTCACACCTTTTCCAGAGATAGGTGGAGGAAGTCTCTCTATCACCTCGACTTTGGCTCGATCAACTTCTATGCCCTTTTCTGAAATACGATGGCCCAAAACAATACCTTCTTTGACCATGAAGTGGCATTTTTCCCAATTGAGTACTAAGTTGCAGTCTTCACATCTCTTAAGAACCTCAGGTAAATGGCTCAAACATCACTCGAATGATTCACCAACCACAAAAAAATCATCCATAAAAACCTCAATAGTATCTTCTACCATGTCGGAGAATATTGACATCATACATCTCTGAAATGTGGCGGGTGCATTACACAACCCAAACGACATTCTCTTGAACGCAAAGGTCCCATATGGACAAGTAAAAGTGGTCTTCTCTTGATCTTCTGGTGCAATAGAAATCTGATTATACCCTGAAGAACCATCAAGAAAACAGTACCACCCTTTTCCAGCGAGTCTATCCAACATCTGATCCATGAAGGGCATGGGAAAATGGTCCTTTTCGGTCCATGCATTTAATTTCCGGTAATCCATACACACCCTCCATCCAGTCACCGGCCTCATTGGAACAAGTTCATTTTTTTCATTGGGGACCACAGTCATCCCCTTTCTTAGGTACACACTGAACAGGGCAAACCCAACTACTATCGGCGATCGGATATATTACTCCAGCATCCAACCATTTTATGATTTCCTTCTTCACGACCTCTTGCATAGGTGGATTTAAGCGTCTCTGGTGCTCAATACTTGGCTTATGTTCGGGCATGAGTTGGATTTTATGAGAACAAATACCAGGAGGGATCCCAATAATGTCCGCAATGGTCCACCCAATAGCTCTTTTGAACCTTTTTAGCACTTTGACCAAACTCTCAACTTGTTGTTCATTCAGATCTGATGCAATGATTACCGGCAATGTGTCACCGTTTCCTAAGAATTCATACCTGAGATGAGGTGGGAGAGCTTTTAGTTCTAGCTTTGGAGCCTCCTCTATGGATGGTTTAGCAGGTGGAGACACGCGATTCTTCATGTCTAGCTCATATTTCTTCGGTTTAAACCGAACATTACCACGATCAAGAGCAGCGACTAATGACCCATATTCTTCAATGCATTCATTATCAAAATTTATTATCACTGCCGCCAGTGCTTCTACACCTAGACGTTCTTCTATTTGTGTCTCGGGTGATTCACCAACTTTGTAGGATATGGCAGATACCGATTGGAGCTCACCACTCTGCCGCATGGACCTACAAATGTTGAAAGTCACTTATTCATTGTTCAATCGAAATTTCATCTGCCCCTTTTCCATATCAACTAATGCTCTACCCATAGCAAGAAATGGCCTCCCAAGAATAATAGGCACCTCAAAATCGACTTCACAATCAAGAATAACAAAATCTGCCAGAAATATGAACGACTCCACTTTTACTAGCACATCATGGAGTATCCTAATAGGCCTTTTTACTGTTCTATCGGCCATCAGTAGCCGCATCGCAGTGGGCTTTGGGTCACCCAAACCCAACTTCTTGTAAATCGAGAGGGGCATGAGATTTATGCTTGCCCCCAGATCACATAATGCTTTCGCAAAATGTAATAACCCTATTGTACAAGGAATAGTGAATGCACCCGGATCTTCTTTCTTTTGCAAGACCTTGTAGCAATAGCACTACAATGCTGCATTCTGTTATCATCCTTAAAAGTGACCGATCTTTTCTTTGTAACCAAATCTTTCATAAACTTGGCATAACCGGGCATTTGTTCAAGAGCTTCTACCAAAGGGACATTGATAGAAAGTTGCTTCAACATTGTTATAAAACGCCTATATTTACCATCCTCGATATTTTTCACTAATCTTTGAGGAAAGGGGGGGGTCTAGGCATGGGAGTTACCTTTTCAGGCACTTCAGTATCTTTTTCAGTGTTATCTTCTACTTCATCACTAACCTCTACCACTTTATCATTATCTCTCATCACCTTTTCCACAATAGACGGCATAGGTGGGTCAATAGTTTGTTTACCACCACGAGTAGTAATTGCCATACAGTGTCCATCATTTTTCGAATTTTGGACAGTGTTGCTAGGAAGAGTGCCCGGTTGCCGTGTGTTCACAGTTGCAGATAATTGAGCCATTTGCAATTCAAGCTGCTTAATTGATATGGCATGTGTATCGACTTTCTGTCCAATACCCGCTACATCACTCCTTAACTCTTTGGTGTGCTCATCACTAGCATCGAACCTCCTCATCATCTTATGCAACATATCCTCAACTCGCGCCATACTACCTCCACCATCTCTAGGAGCAACTTCACGATTTTGAGGAGGAATATAGGGCCCACTCCTATCATTTCTGTTACCATAGTTACCCCTGTTGAAGTTGTTGTCGCGGTTGTAATTTCCATCACGAACATAATTACCCTCACGGTTGTAGTTACCATAGTTCCGACCTTGATTCCCTTGACCTTGGCGCCAATTCTCCTGATTGGAGCCTTGGGCATTCGGTCGGAAACCCCCTGTCTGATCATTTACTGCATAGGAATCTTCCTCATAATAATATTCATCAGTTAGTGGTGGTGGTTTAGACAAGTAGTTCACTGCGTTTATCTTTTCTGCACCCCAGTGACATGTTTTAACACCAACCCAAGCTCAGTTCTCATCTGTGCCATCTCTTCACGAATCTCATCTGTGGCTGGGTTGTGTGTGGATTGCACTGCAAAAGTATTTCTCCCAGTATCTGATTTCCTAGTACTCCATGCTTTATTATTCTGGGAGATTTTCTCTAATTTTTCGACAATTTCAGCATAAGGACACTCCCCATAAGAACCACCTGCTATAGTATCCAATACCGCTTTATTATTATCATCCTGTCCCCGGTAGAAATATTCTTTCAGTGACTCATCATCTATGCGGTGATTGGGGACACTTCTCAAAAATGAAGTGAACCTATCCCAAGAACTGCTAACTGACTCTCCTGGTAGTGCCACAAAGTTGTTCACTCTGTCTTTGTGATTTAGTTTCTTGGAGACCGGGTAGTAACGTGCTAAGAAAACGTCTCTTAGTTGGTTCCAAGTGAAAATTGAGTTATAAGGGAGCTCAGTGAACCAAATAGCAGCCTCTCCCGTCAGTGAGAAAGGAAATACTTTTAGCCCTATTACATCCAAATTCAAATCAGGCCTCCCTACACAGCTTTTACACACTGCCCTCACCTTAGCTATATGGGCATGTGGGTCCTCAGACGGTAGTCCTGAAAACAAACCTCTATCCGTGAGCATTTGCATTAGACTATTAGTGATTACAAAGGTGTGACCTTCTGGTAGAGGGGGCAAGACAAGTGGTCCCTCAGAATCTGCAATATTATCATAACCTCTGTAGTATTCTTGAGGACGTGGAGCAGGATTTTGTCCCCTTTGTGCACCTTGACCAGGATTCTCAGGTAATAATCGACCATGAGCATCAACCGGAGCTGGGATGTTCTGGTTTGGATCATCATCATTTATACCCAAGTTTCGATTCATAATGCGTAGTGTACGCTCTAACTCGTGATCGTAGGGAAACGGGTTCTCTTCCTCTTCGTGTATTTGGCATACAAGGACGTTATTTCTGGAAAAAATCAAAAACAACAGAAAAAGTAAAATCAAAAGAATAGTTCAGACTTAACTTTATTCTATTATTACTATTATTTAGCCAACTATTTTCCGAGAAAACAAAAGACAAAAAAGGGGGTTTTATTTCTAAATTAATGAAACTGATTAACTAAATAAAAATGAACAACTAACAGATTCAGCTTTCGGAGTTAAATCAAATTATAAAAGTAACTAGGGCTTAAGTGTTCCCCACAGGTTCCTAACTGGGTAAATCTAACTATAACAATTCTATCCTAATATCTTGCATGTAAAGTGATAAGTTATATATCTCTAAATCCTTGGTCCGGCATCTAGAGAATTTCACTCCGCACCTTGGTCCGGCTACGTGTGTTGTTATACTAACCCTTATCTTTACCTCATATTAAACATCGTATTCGGTATTTTACTAAGTTATTAACTCGTACCAACCAATACTAGCCTATTAGATAGTCTACACTAAATCTATGTTGATAATTCTTTTTCTATTATCTACCTCCTTGGTCCGGCAAGTAGCATTAAGGCGAGTTCTAACGTTGGCCATCCGTTAAAAAGACTTCTACATGAAAGAATTATCAATACATGCAAGACACCACTCTAGAATTGTTATTTAAGTTAGATTTTTACCTTGTTATTCACCCATGGTTCCCACAACCCTAGCTATGAGGTTTAGTTACCCATGTTCATAATTACACAATTCATATTGTTAATGGAAGAATTCATGCACTTACTTTTATGAAAACGAATAGTTTCCCAGAATTTAACTTGAATAATCAACAAAATCACCAACAATCAATTCCCGAAAAAGTATCTTAATTCCCAAAATCGAGAATTCAACACTATAATAAAAGAACTAAAAACTAAAAATTATCCAGAAAGTCTAACACCAAAAATGAGGTTTTTTCCAACTATTTATAATAAAAACAAAATCTAATCAAATAAGGATTCTATTTACTAAAAATCTGTCCAAACGCGTCTGGGTCGACGGACAACGTGACGGACCGTCATGGACACGACGGACCGTCATAACCTCCGTCGTCCCATACTTCACACATTCTTCTGTTGCTTTCTTCAATCCCCTCGACGGACAGGTATGACGGACCGTTTCAAGCACGACGGTCCGTCGAGGGTCTTCGTTCCAAAATACTTGAACTTCTTGGAATTTGGGTACTAGGACTACTTCTCTGATCATCACGACGAACAAGCAGGATGGACCGTCGTGGCTATGACGGTCCGTCATGGACTTCCGTAATCCCACACTTGGTCAGACTTCCCCATTTTCCTTCAGCAACTTCTCCCTTCACTACGATGCCACCTACGGACCGTCACAGCCTCGACGGACCGTCATGGATTCCGTAGGTGGTCTCTTCTGCATTTCTTTCTCAAAAACTCCCGCGTTCATCCTTGGACAGATTTTCTACAAACAAAGAGAAACTTACATAAAAATCAACACAAAAAGGCTTTCGACACACACTAAACTTAAGGAAAAAGCATTATAAATACCGTGAAACCACGGTACATCAGCCATCCGCCGATATCTGTACGACGAGGATGTTGATACCACCAGGACACCTCTCACCGCCGAGTTTGACTACCGGTGCAAATTGTTAAAGAGGGTCGGTTCTTACGTGAGCCATCACTGAGAGAGACCACCAAGAGGTGGATGGCCCAGCACTTGTCTATTGATAGAGAGGCTGCTGATTGGGTAATGGAGCCAAAGGGAGTCATCAGGAAGGCCAACTTGACCTTTACGGCCAAGTTTCTATGGTTGATAGTCCGCCACTGCCTTTCCCCCACTGCTGCAGATAATATAGTCACATGGGATCGTGCAGTTCTGATGGCCGCAATGATGGCAGGGTTCGAGGTTGACTTCGATTGGCTTCTACAGGCGGTCATGCACGAGAGGGCCTTCAAGGTCACCACGACTTACCCTTTTCCTTCCATGATTTTCTCTTTATGCAGGTCCGCAGGTGTGCCCATTTGGCACATTGATCAGCTCAAGACCCCGCAGGGCAATATTGACATCGGCCTCATCAGGGATGAGACCAATGAGTTGGCTCCAAGCAGAGGGCCCCGCCCGGAGGTGGTCCCACTTAGTGAGAACCTGGCAGATACTATAGAGCATGCTCATGCGGCTTCCCAGGCTGCTTCTGCACCCACTGACACTACCCCGGTCGAGTCTATCCCGGGTAGTAGCACTGCCCCGAGTTCCTCTCGCTCGGCTCCTTCCGCCACTCTGGTCCTACTTGCTAGGGTCCAGAAACTCGAGGCATAGATGGCTACACTTCTGCATCATATCCAGCCTTGGATGCAGAGGTCTATTGCTGAGGCAGAGGAGCGCTTGGAGCGCAAGATGACACAGCACACAGAGAGGAAGATCGCAGAGGTGCATCAGCGCTTAGACGCTTTTGAGTTGCGAGTGCTAGCCCGACCAGCACCTCTGGTGGACATGTCGACCCTTCAGGCTGCGGTTGCGAGTTTGCGGGCTAATCTTGATATGATCATAGAGGCTAGGGTGCCTGAGTCTGAGGCCCCTTCTGCAGAGCCTGCTGAGGACACAGTGATGGCTGCTCTTTTTGCCACTTCTGATGTTCCACCACCTCCCCCACGAGAGCATGCCAAGAGGCGCAGGGGTCGAGAAGAGGATGAGGCTAGGGCGAGGAAGAAGGAGCGCCATGAGATGGAGGCTGCGAGGAGAGCCTCAATTGCTGACGAGGAGGCCCGTACGTTGAGGGCTATCGAGTTAGCTGCCGGGGCGTCTAGCTCCAGAATTGCAGATACAGTGAGAGGCACTACTAATGGTGTTGTTGCTGCTGAGGACACTATTGAGGGTGTCCAGACTATGGAGGGAGTGGGTTCTAGAGAACCGGACCCACCAGCTTGCTGATCGCCGGCGCTTAGCGCCTCAGGTTTGCTTTACTTACCACTCGCGTATTTTAGTTTTTTCTTATGCATTGGGGACAATTGCATATCTTTTGTTTGGGTGGGGTAAATAGAAAGTGAGTACTTGGGTGAATTCTGAGTAGCCCAAGTTCACGATCCTCTTTTGGAGTTTTCTTGCCTGTGTTCTTTTTCCCCAAAAGACTGATTACTTTTATTGTTGAACCGACATGTCATATATTATGTACATATTATAAATCTGAAGCATGATGGCTAAAACAAATATGATATCCCGATAATCAAAATGATGCATGACTAGGCATAGTAATTGATAATTGTGTGGTTTAAAACATGAAATAAAGATACACTACTGCATGATCCTGAATCTAAGACTCGAACTAGGTGTCTAATAATCTGGGAATGTAAGGAATGTCAAGTGAGTGTGAGGTGAATTCGAATGTCCACCATTAATACTGAGCTAGAACTTGCCTGGTTAGTCTTGCTAAAAGTGAGCCAGAACAAACAATTAGGAAAGGATCATAGGCCTTTGTTCGAAATAGTCAATCTTGAGCCTAAAAATAACAGAAAACCAAATGAAGTTAACCCTTTATTGATCCAAATGATTTGAGCCTAAAAATAGATCTTTCTTTTTCATCCCAACTGATTCTCTCGGGGAACAACGTGTTGGCCCTGGTCCCTCCTTGGACATGTGCACCTCAGTTTATGCCAAAAACATAAGTTGAGGGTGGCTAATAAGCAACCTTGTCGTGGCCCTGACCCAACCATGGGTATTGTGAACCTTAACTCATGGCAAAGTCATGAGTTGAGGGTGACTGTTATAAGGAATACTCCGGAAAATTGGGGTTGAAAGTATGAAGAGGAAGAAAGAACAAAACAGAAGTGACTAAAATATATATATATATATATATATATATATATATATATATATATATATATATATATAATAAAACACAAGAAAGGAGAAAAGTCACTTACATATAAGGATGAGAAAGGGAAAACAGCAAGGTAAAAAGAAAATTGAGAAATTGGGCGAAATAGAATGATAGAAAGGTGGTGCGTTTAGTAGATATGTCAAGGAGGGCAACAAGTCACTAAAGGATACCTAAATATACCCTACCTGACCCTGAGCCTATGTTACAAGCTAAAAAGTCCTATTGTGATCCTAAGAGTTGTATGGCGAACTTAAAGTAGTGAAAATAAGGGCAAGCCTATGGCAATATGTATAAATGAGTTGTGGATTTGTTATGAGAGTGAGTGTCGAAAAGTAATCCTTATACTCAAACTGAAATCATTGTGTGAAAAATGAGGATGTTATTTGAAGTGAGGACAGTAGTTGCAATACCGGAAATATTAGCACCTCGGTGAGAAATTGAAGAGGATAGGTGTCATTGCGTAGTGAGTTTGTGTCATGGTCTGATTCTACATAAGTCAATGCCTAATAGTCATAACATGCATGAATATAATGAGAATGATCGGGATTGATAGCCAAATGATTGCGAAAGCTAAAAAGCGGATACTCGTGTACAATGATTTTGTAGTGAGTCATAGTGCGTCGCTTGAGGACAAACAACGAATTTAAGTTGAGGGTGTTGATGTACCATGGTTTCACGGTATTTTTAATGCTTTTTTCTTAAGTTTATTGTGTGTCGAAAGCCTTTTTGTGTTGATTTTTATATAAGTTTCTCTTTGTTTGCAGGAAATCTGTCCAAGGATGAACGCGGAAGTTTTTGAGCAAGAAATGCAGAAGAGACCACCTACGGAGCTCATGACGGTCCGTTGAGGCTGTGACGGTCCGTAGGTGGCATCATAGTGAGGAGAAAAGTTGCTGATGGAAGATGGGGAAGTCTGACCAAGTGTGGGATTACGAAAGTCCATGACGGACCTTCATAGCCACGACGGTCCGTCTTGCTTGTTCGTCGTGATGATCAGAGAAGTAGTCCCAGTACCCAAATTTCAAAAAGTTCAAGTGTTTTGGAACGGAGACCCTCGACCGATCGTCGTGTTTGAAATGGTCCGTCATACTTGTCCGTCGAGGGGATTAAGAAAGCAGCAGAAGCATGTGTGAAGTATGGGACGACGGAGGCCATGACAGTCCGTTGTGTCCATGACGGTCCGTCACGAGGTCCGTCGACCCAGACGCGTTTGGACAGATTTTTAGTAAATAGAATCCTTCGTTGATTAGGTTTTGTTTTTATTATAAATAGTTCGAAAAACCTCATTTTTGGGGTTAGACTTTTGATAATTTTTAGTTCTCTTGCTCAAGTATTGAAGAATTAATTTCAGTAATTGATACACTTTTTCTGGAATTGATTGTTGGTGTTTTGTGTTGATTAATCAAGTTAAATTCTGGATTTTATTCTTTCTCATTAAAGTAAGTACATGAATTCTTCCATTAAAAATATGAATTGTGTAATTATGATCATGGGTAACTAAACTCCATAGCTAGGGTTGTAGGAACCATGGGTGAATAACAAGGTAAACTCTAACTAAAATAACAATTCTAGAATGATGTCTTGCAAGTATTGATAATTCTTTCGTGTAGAAGTCTTTTTAACGGATGGCCAACGTTAGAACTCGCCTTAATGCGGCTTGCCGGACCAAGGAGGCAGATAATAGGAAAAGAATTATCAACATAGATTTAGTGTAGACTATCTAATAGGCTAGTATTGGTTGGTACGAGGTAATAACTTAGTCAAATACCGAATACAATGCTTAATATGAGGTAAAGATAAGGGTTAGTAAAGCAACACACGTAGCCGGACCAAGGTGCGTAGTGAAATTTTCTAGATGCCGGACCAAGGATTTAGAGATACATAACTTATCACTTTACATGCAAGATACTAGGATTGAATTGTTATAGTTAGAGTTATCAAGTTAGGAACCTGTGGGAAACACTTAAGCCCTAGTTACTTTTATTAATTGATTAAACTCCGAAGTTTGAATCTGTTAGTTGTTTACTTTAATTTAGTTAATCATTTTCATTAATTCAGAAATAAAACCCCCCCTTTTTGTCTTTTGTTTTCTTGGAAAATAGTTGGCTAAATAGTAGTAATAATAGAATAAAGTTAAGTCTGAACTATTTTCCTCGTGGGATCGATCCCAACCTCATTAGTTGGGTTCTTTACTTGATACGACCGCTTTACTTCTTATTTGAGAAGTAAGTTTGAGCGTATCACTCACCACCGACCTCACAATCATCGACCACTCAGAACACAAATTAAATGATAAAAAAAATGATATTTTTATTTTGCTTATTTTGTATTTCAGTATCACATTGTAAACATTCAAGTTTGTATTTTTTTTTATTTTGTATTCATAGTAATGGTATACCAACAAAGTCACATTTGTATTCCAATTGAAGTGAATATTATTGTACCCATTTTATTTATCAATCTCACTTTTATTTCAAACTCAATTTTCAATGCAAACAAGTCTGTATTTCTTTGTTATTATGTTTTTCATCATTATTGTATACCAACAACTTTTGTATATTATGTGTTCACTTTACTATTCAAATTAAAATTGAACAAAACTGTATTTTTGTATCCAAGTTAAAAATATATATATTTACAATGATACTTGTATCATGTTTTGAACAAAACTGTATTTTCCTATTTCAATTGTAAGCTACGACCGCCAACAAAATCCTAACATAACAAAAATGTATTTTTTTTTTCATTTGTACCTAAGTTAAAATAATATTTATTTACAATGGGACTCTTATCTTCTTTTGAATAAAATTATATTTCGTGCATCACAATTTTATAATATGTCAGCCAACATATATGTATATTAAAGTAATATACAAATTGTATTCAGGTCACACACTTACAAAATACATTACATTTATGATATTCTTTTCGATAAGGAATACAAAATAGTTCAAAAAATAGAAAACAAATAATCATCAAAAAAATGAAAATACAGTACAATTGTCATAAATTTTACGTTTGGGATACCATTTTGTTCAAAAAACTAAAAAGAATTAGCCAACGAAAAAGTCAGTCCTCAAACAATCCATTATTATCTTCGTATTCAACCAACAAAAAAAATTCAACGAATCCGTCAAAACTCATTAATACTAACTTGTTCATAATACATATAATTTTGTATGTAAATAGATACGTTGTACAAATATGTTAAAAAATTCATATCAAATTTATAGTCAATTAGAAACACATTAAGAATGAAGCAATTAACTAATAATTGATCAAAATTGTATTTCATCAATTTTATCGAATTCCTAGTAAAAAATTACTTTTCGAAAGCTGTTTGTCAAAGATTTTTTAACCTATTTCATTTCAAATTTTCTAACCAAAAAGAAAAAAAATTAATTTTAATCCAAAAAAATTGACCAGAAAGCAAGTATTATCAATTCAAAATTTATAATGAGAAATGTAATCAATTATGTGAATGTCTTTGGCAGTTATCTTTTATTTTGTAACTAATGAAATTTTTTAGTGATTGTTCCTTTTTAAAATTATTCTCTCCCCTAAATTTCTCCTTTCTATTATTTAATAATTGTATTCTTTCAATAAAAGCAAATAATAAAAACATAAATAAGATACATAAAAACTAAAATTTTGACATTATTAATAAATATTGAAAGTGTTGACAATGGGTCCTATTAAATGTTAAAATAATGACATTTTGAAAAAATTCTCTTAAATTAAAGCTTATAAGCCCGGCCCATATAAGCATTTGGCCCTTAAGGCTTAACCGGGGTCTGCTTGGGGTCGACCCATGCGTCATAACTTTTTATTTGAGGGTAACTTACAATATATAATCTTATTACTTAAATACACGTTAATTGTAATATTATAATTTTTAACAGATTTTGGTACGTCTAAATACATGTATCTCGAAATATATTGACTCAAAATTAGATTATTTGTTCTAGATACACTCTATCCAAGTATATTCGCATGTATCTAGGATACATAAACAAATCTCACGCCTTCACCTCCCTCTCATATTCTTTGTCACTCTCTTATCTCACTCGCATATCTGATATGCGAGATACATGCTAATAACATTAGATTTTTTGCTAGTGTTATTGAAACAATACCATTGTTTGTCATATTTGATTTAAAAATCTTCTCATTATCTTAATATTATAGAATTATAAGTTTGAAAAGAAAAAATGGGTTAGCCTGCCCCAGCCTTCGGTCTTTCTAGGGTTAGGTTGGGTTAAGCATTTTCAGGCCCTTCCTAATGAAGGGTCGGTCCGTCCTAACCCTTCAAATTCATTGGCCCACGAGGCTTGGGCTGGGCGAGGCTGAGCCGACTCTTTTGACAACTCTAATAAATATTATATGCTTTTATTATTATTGATAAGATGATAAAATAATTTAGTAAATAATATGATTTTCGTATTATTTTTTTGTTTTATGTTAAAATTCAAAATCTAATTGAAGCTTGACTGTAACTTTTTCTTGTATTATATAGCTAACTCCTCTCTTGCTAAGCAAAGTTTCGGTAAGAAGCCACGTACTTAGGAGTCGTTTGGTAGTTGGATAGAGTTATGCAGGTATTAGTAGTTTTTTAGATATTAGTTATACATGTACTCCGTCCATTGCATATTAATTTAATTTTTGAGATATTTTTCATTTTTCAAATTAACTTAATTGTTCAGTTTTTAAGACTACTTTTAGTGTATTCTTTCAATTTTACCCTTCATTAGTTAGTATTTGAATTAGCGATTAATTAATATTTAATTATTTTAATCATAAATTTGACAATAATTAATAAGGGTAAAAATAGAAAACTAGGTTTAATTTATGTCTTAATCTACTTTTCTTAAAAGGTGTGAAACACCTCAAATATTAAGTTAATATGAAACGGAGAAGTTATTAATTATGAAGGTTTTAGTTATACATGTAATAGTTATGCATGATTTAGTTATTCATGTATTAGTTATATAAGGTTTAGCTATACATGTATTAGTTATTATAAGAATATCTCAATCATCATTTTATTATAGGTATGAAATATCTAACAAATCATTTTGCAAGAATAGTGACTTCTTTATGTTTCAAGCGTTTTCAACAATACCCATTTGATTGAAACTCACATGTCTAACAATATATTAAAACAACAACATATCTAAGAAATTCATGTTGCAACGGTTTTGATTTTCTAATGTTTCGAGTTTTTAAACAAGAACTATTTGATTTAAACTCACTTTTCATATTTAGAATTCGGGGCTCAATTGTTCAAAGTATTATACTCACTTGCAGTGGCGGAGCCAAGATTTTCAATAAGGGGTTCAAAATTCGTAGAAATAGACACATGGAGTAGCCGAATGAGGTACGACATCTACTATATATACATAAGATATTATCTTAACCATGTATAAATAGTATAATTTTCCGTCGAAGAGGGTTCGGATGAACCCCCTTGTACCAAGGTGGCTCCGCCCCTGCTCACTTGGTACTAATTCAAAAAATACTATCATACAACAATAATTAATAATAATAACAACAACATATCAATGTTATCTCATAAAATACGGTTATAAATTGGGGTCTAAATATATGAAGATTTTACCACTACCTTGAAAGTAGAGCGATTGATACCCAAAGACATTCATTTCAAGGAAAAGACAAACCAAAGTAATGCGAATTAACATAAATGTGAAAAATCTATTGAATCATCCTAAATAATATTCATTAATATCATATACAAGCCAAATATATAAGCCAATTAAGTGAAGTACCAATACATCTCTTCAAAGTTGTACCAATAGCATTTAAAATAAAACTACACTATTGAGCCCTATTCACCGATAAATAAACATGTATACTATCATTTATTTACCAGTGAATAGGGTTCAATAGTGTAGTACGATTTTTGATGCTATTGGTACAACTTTGTAGAGATGTGTTAGGCACTTCACCTTGTTGGCTTATATATAATGGTAAATAGTATGTATTAAAGCTTATATTGCCATATTATTTTGCTCAATTAACTTAGATGCTTAACTTTGCCATTGCCAGCCAGAACTTGGAGACATTATAGATAGGCTTGAAATATTGTGAAGATGTATGTTAATTTAGAGGTGTAAAAATGAACTCAAACATATGTAACCTGTCCAACTCGCTTGGATTCAAAATAGTTTGAATAGGGTTCAATCTCAACTCATTCAAGTTTTAACCCATTTAAAAAGAATCCTCAATTGAGCCAATTTAATCTTCAATTTCAACCCGTTTTAAAATTCTTTATTAGCATTGCTTGAAGGTATAAATTACTGTCTATTTAATATCTTTTATAATTTATCTATCCATTTGTAACATTTTTTAAATATTTTCTTGAGTTGAATTCAAATTCTGGTTATAAAAATTAAATAATTATATGTTAAAATTATTAAAATTAAGCGACTCAAATTGGACGGGTCCTGGCCCAATCCAAGTTTTAGCCCAATTGAGTTCAAAGTAAACCCCAATTGGTCATGACCGAATCTAATTTCTATACTAATCTATTTTAATATCTCAAATTTCAACTAAACCCACACATTTAAAATCCTTAGGGGTCGTTTGGTAGGCCGCATTAAATAAAATAGTCCATGTATTATAGATGGTATTATTTAGTACTACGTTTGGTAGGAAATTGGGTCTATGTATAACTAATCCATGGATTAGTTATACCTCCTACATGGTATTATATGATGTATTACTAATACCTTCTATTTAGAGCTATTACCAATACATGGGATATAATACCATGGGATAAGTCTACTAAAGACAAAAATATCCCTCAAAACATTTTATTATTTGTTTATTTTCTTGATTTTATGTTTTATGGTTGTGCAAGTAAATTTATTTAAATAAATTTACTTACAAATTATTTAACTCTCTCTAAATAATTTGTAAGCTAATTTATTTAAATAAATTTACTAGCACAACCATAAAACATAAAATCAAGAAAATAAACAAATAATTAAATGTTTGTGCGGTTTTCTAATATTTTGTATTTTCAACAATTTATGACATTGAATACATACAAAAATTACAACTTGCAATTTTATTTGTAAATGTAGATGGTTTATTCAATTTTACTATTGTTTACCGTCTTTTCAATTTTAAAAGTTGATAGTTTATCTTTTTTTAAATTAAAAATTGACATTTATAAGTGATCAATTAAATAAGATGACAATTATTTATCCTCAAATAATTTAAGAAAAAAAAAAGGCAAACATGACGATAAAATTGTTCTTTTCTTAGCTAGTTAGAAGGTCATAAAAAATATTATCCGGCAATTATTTACCTTAACCCAATTGCATAAGAATTTAAGGGTATAATTGGAAAGAAGTTTTTTATAAAGTTTTAATCCAAACATAAGATAAGGTCGAAAACAATGAACCAAACACTTGATAAAAATAATCCCTGTATTACTAATCCCTGCATTACTAATCTCAGCATTACTAATCCCTGCATTATCAATCTTTGTACCAAACGACCCCTTAATATTAATGTATTAGACGACTACTAGAATGGTTTGTGAATAAGACCTATTGATTCCTCCAATTTTTTTTTTTAAGTTTGGTAATGGGCTGGTACTCAGAGGCAATAAACTATGTTATGAATTAACTTGATATTCTATGTTAAGACTTCAAATGGTCCTTATGAATATTTTCTTTAATAACTGATATATAAGTTTTTGTTCTTTTAGTGGGTAGAACTGGGTTGTTAAAGATGAACCCAAACATAGGTGACCCGTTCAACTCGCTCCGAATTTTAAAGGTTGAGCTCAAAATAATTTGAATTGGGTTCAATCTTAACCTATTCAAGCCTAACCCAATTGAAGAGAATCCTCAATTGAGCACAATTCAATTTTCAATTGCAACCCGTTATAAAACTTTTTATTGAGGTATGTTCCTATATTTAAGGTATGAATATTATCTATTTAACATCTTTTAGGATTTATCTATCAATTTTTTACTTTTTTAACAAAAAATCTTGAGCAGAAATCCAAATTGTGATTATAAAAGTTCAATATCAATATGTTAAATTATTGAGATTAATCGGGTCAAATTGGGCGGGTCAAGACCCAACTCATTTTTTAGCCCATTTGAGCCCAAAGTAAACTTGGGCAGGTCAAGACCCAACCTAATTTCTATTTCAACCCATTTTAATATTTTCAATTTCAACCCAACCCACCCATTTGACACCCCTAGGTAGAACTAATTTTGCACTTTGTACAATTCTTTGATTAGAAATTTATAGTGCCCACGGTAACATATACTCTCTCCGTTTAGAAAAGAATGATCTCTTTCAAAAAGAATGATCTCTTTCATTTTTTGGTAAGATTTTACTTTCAACTTTCCACGTGACATATTTAAGGTCACAAGATTAAAGGACAATTTTGTACATTTGACATAACTTTAATTTAGGACCACAAGATTCAAAATCTTCTTTATTTTTTTAAACTTTGTGTCAAGTCAAATTAGGTCATTCTTTCTGAAACGGAGAGTAATTCCTTTTCCTTTTTGTTAATGTAAAAGAAATACCATTTCTTTTCTCATATGAAAGGTGTTCTTTAATGTAAACTTAGGTATTTATTCAACATACTTTTGCATAAATAAAATTGTGATAAATGGTTTATAATTGTGTATCTTACATAGGGGTGTCAAATGGGCGGGTTGAGTTAAAATTGAAAATATTATAATGGGTTGAATAAAAATTGGGTTGGGGTCTTGACTCGCCCAAGTTTACTTTTGGGCTCAAATGGGCTAAAAAACAGGTTGAGTCTTGACCCGATTAATTTCAATAATTTAACGTATTGATAATAAATTTTTATAATCACAATTTAAATTTTCGCTCAAGATTTTTTGGTTAAAAAAGTAACAAATGGATAGATAAATCCCAAAAGATGTTAAATAGATAATAATTCATAACTTTAATATAGGAACATACCTTAATACAAAAATTTAAAACGAGTTGAAATTGGAGATTGAATTGGGCTCAATTGAGAATTCCCTTCAAATGGGTTAAGCTTGAATGGGTTGAGATTGAACCCAATTCAAATTATCTTGAGCCCAATCCTTAAAATTCTGGGCGGGTTGGACGGGTTACATATGTTTGGGTTCATTTTTGACACCCCTAATCTTACGCATCTATTGCTTTGAAGTGTAAAATGTTGCACCCGTGCTTAAGCATGAGCCATACCCCTCTAATAATATGATAAGACAATAATCGAGATGTAAAAACACCATAGATACTAACCAAACTCAAAGGATAAAAAACGTAAGAGTAATACCACCACAAATAGCATGACTAATAATATAGAAGAGTAAGCAAGATGCTTATGTATCTAACTAACTTCCTACCCTTAAATGTGATCTTCATAACCACCTAAGGTCATTTTCGTGGTAAGCTAAAGCTATCTAACACTAAGTATCAATAAAACGTATTTCAGAAAATGATTACAAATTACACAGACATGACGAAATGGGATGTCCCATAAAAAATTTACATTAGATTATCTGACCAAGGCCCAAATTGACCATGTCTACCTTAATTCATCAAACTTAAAATATGTTGATCATGATTCAATATTAATGCAATTTATTTCAATCCATCCAAATTCAATCAAACCAACAACATATTTAACAAATCCATTATGCAAAATAGTGTCTTGCTAATGTTTCAAGCTTTTTCACAACACCCATTTGATATAAACGCACTTTTCATATTCGAGATTCTAGATCACTTCTTCAAAGCATTATACTTTAGTTGCTACAAATCGAAAAGTTGTTATGGTACGATAACTAAGAGAAAAAAAGTCTGAATTACCTAATATCGAAAACTCGTTAAACTTTATTTAAAAGTAAAACGTATTAAATGAAGGCGATCAAATACAGAGTCTCGTGAAATTTCTTTGTTGGATCACTTAACCGAAGCCCAAATTCACCCGGCCTTAGTCCATTAAACTTTTAACAAATTTAATCATGACCCAATATAGAAATTTATTTAAACCCGCCCAAATTCAATCGAACCTTCCAATATAAATACCCTTTCCCCTCACCCCAAAACATCACTCCTCACCCCACAAAAAAAAGAAGAGTTTGTAGAAATTTCTTCAAAAAAACCAAAACCAAAACCAAACAAATTAAAAATAATAGAGGGGAGGGATTTGTCAAGGCAACAGAGCAAAGCAAGCAAAAGGTACACATACTATACATATTTGTTTTGTACTTTCACATATCTATTTGTCATAAACTCATTGATGAGCACCTCCGCTATTAGGGTTAGGGTTAGGGTTTATCCTTTTTCCGGTGGAATTGCCGCTCCGGCGTCTGTCAATTTTGATCATGTACAGATCACTTCTAGTCATTTAATCTTTAAAAAAAGATGATTTTGATAATGCATTTAACTGAATTTAAGTTTATGTATGTGTTTAGTTCTGCTTAAAGTTAGTAACTGCAGTTGTTGATAGCCTAGATCTATTCATTCTAAATTTCGAAATTGATTATGCTTCGAGTTTGTGATAATCATTGTTATTGTTGCGCACGTTCAATTTCAGGGTTGAAGTTAGGAAAACAGCAGTTGGTGTAAGTTGAAAGATGACTGCATTGGGGGGTGTGAAGAAGGAGGGAGGAAGTGTAACTGAAGAACAAGGGAAGTTGGTGTTTGGGAGGTACTCTGATGCAGAAATGCTGGCTCGGTTGAAAAGACTTGCTCTGGATCCTTGTGATTCCGTAACACATCAGAAAGCAAAGCCATTATGGAATCAGATGCTAAGAGTGCGAGAGGCGATGTCTCTTTCTGATAATGACATTTCATGGGTATGTGCCTTTTATGATGTTTCTATAGATATATTTACCTCTGTAATGACTGTTTATTGTCTTGTCCTTGTGGAATTGGTTATAGTTTTGCAGATGTGTATATTTTTCCACCTTTAGAAATAAGGAGACTAAGCTAAACATCAATGAACTGTACTGGAGTAATGGAGAGAAATAGTTCAAAACAGAACATAGCAATTAGTGTGACTGCAGCTGAAGTATATGGGAATTACTTTAGTTAATGACTTCCATTTAAATGCTATCTGTTGTTATATATAATCAAAAGATAATAATATGGTTCAATTATGTTGCAAATGAATTATAATTGTGATTAACATTGAAAAGTTCCAAATTGAGATCAATACAAGTTGGATTACAGTAGATAATAGATCATTTTGGAAGTAGATTTTAGAGTAGATTCAGATTAGATATCATCTTGATTTCAGAGTCTCCAAACAAACCCTCAAATGAAAAGGATATCTTGACAAAGACAGGAAAGAAGGATCAACAAACCATGTCTCTCATCCATCAATGCTTGGATGATGACATGTTTGAGAAGTTGTCCAATGCAACCACCTCAAAGAAAGCTATGGAGATTTTAGAAAATCCTCTCCAATATGTTATTAGAGTGGATAAGGTAAAACTTCAAACTCTATGGGTGATTTTGAAGTTTTAAAAATGAAAGGAATCATAATTCGTTTAGAATTTTTGTTCAAGAGTGATGGTCGATTGTGAATCAATTAAGAAGATATTGGGAGAAAGTAGAAGATGTGCGTGTGGTAGAAAAATCCTTTGCTATGTAACACCTAAATTTGATTGTGTGTTCTTGAAGAGTCCAAAGATTTAGATTCTATGAAGGTGGAGCAATTGAAAAGTTCTTTACAAGCCCACAAAGAAAAGAACAAAAGGAGAATAGAAGAACCACTATAGCAACTTCCAAAAACAAAGTATTCTTCAAAGAGTATGGAGGTGAAAAAAGCTATAGAGAAAATGGATAAGGAAGAGGTTGTGGCACACGTGGAAGAGCAAGAAGTACTAGCAACAACTTCAACAATGAAAGGAGAAGCCAGCAACCATTTAGAGGTCGCTGACATGGACAATGAGGAAGGATATAATGTGGCTATTATCAACGTACCAATGAAATAAGGTACGACAACTCTAAAATTGAGTGCTACAACTGCAATAAAGTGTTGGACACCACTCTTGAGAATGTCATAGTAATGTTGAAGAGAAATCTAACGTTGTTGGCGACAAGAAAGATGTGTCTAATATTGTTAATGTCCGTAAAAAAAACGAAAATAAGGATGATTGTTATTCGTGGTATCATGATGATGTGGCAAGCAACCATGTGTGGATGCAAAGACAAGTTTATGGAACTCACTAAGAACATGTCCTTGAGATACACTTCAAAGTCAAATTGAAGGGATAAGTACGATCCTAGTCGCCTATAAAGATGGTGGCCACAAATTGATTAATGATGTTTACCATGTGCCAAAAGTAAAGAATAGCATTTTGATGTTTGTGAGGTACTCTATTGCAAAACTTTTAGCTCATTTGAAAATACTTGCTCTAGATCCTTATGATTCTGTATCACATCAGAAAGCTCTACCATAATGGAATCAGATGCTAAGAGTGCGAGATGCAATGACTCTTTTTGATAATGACGTTTCATGGGTATGCTCTTTTATAATGTTTCTATAAATATATTTACCTCTATAAGGGCTCTTTATCCTCTTGTCCTTGTAGAATTGGTTATAGTCTTACACATATGTGTATCTTTTTCCACCTTTGGAAATAAGTAGACTAAGCTACACCCTAGTGAACTGTATTGGAGTAATGGAGAGAAATAGTTTAGTATTGGAGTAATGGAGAGAAATAGTTTAAAACATAACGCATCAATTAGTATGACTGCAATTGAAGTTTATGGGAATTACTTTAGTTAATGACTTTGTGTAAGTGCTATTTGTTACACATAATCAGAATATAGTACTATAGTTCAGTTATGTTGCTAAATGAAGTAAAATTGTGATTTAACATTGAAAAGTTACCAAATTGAGATCAAATACAAGTTGGATTATGATAGATAATAGATCATTTTGGAAGTAGATTTTAGAGTAGATTCTTATTAGATCTCATCTTGATTTCAGAGTCTCCAAACAAACCCTCAAACTTGAGTCTAGTTAACTTATGTCGCATAAAATTGGACGGACATAGTATCTCCAAGTAGTTGATATAGTGAACTTTGGATAAAACTGTAAATTTCAAGGGCTGGTTTTGAAAATAAAATAAGCAGAATCTGTTTTGGATTTTTTGTTCAAAAGTGATGGCAGTTGTGAATCAATTTAGAAGATATGGGGTGAAAGTAGACAATGTGCGTGTGGTAGAAAAGGTACTTTGCTCTTTAGCACCTAAATTTGATTATGTGTGCTATTGAAGAGCCTAAAGATGTGGACTATATGACATCTTGAGCCAATGGGAAGTTCTTTACAAGCTTATGAAGAAAAGAACAAAAGGAGAAAAGAAAGATCCACTTCTTAAAACAAAGTATCCTTTAAAGATTAAGGAAGTGAAAAAGGACATAACACTCGTGGAAGAGCAAAAAGCATCAACAACGACTTTAACAATGAAGGGTGAAGCCACTAACCATTTAGAGGCCGTGATCGTAGACAATGAGGATGAAGATCACGTGGCTATTATCAAGGTATCAACGAAATAAGGTATAACAAATCTAAAATTGAGTGTTATAACAACCATAAATTTTGGACATTACTCTTGAGAATGTCATGATAATGTTGAAGATTAAAGCTAATCTTGTCGACGACAAGAAAGAAAGAGATGAGTCCAACATTGTTAATGTCGGTCAAAAAAATATACAAGGATGATGTAGCTCGTGGTATCGTTATAATAGAGCTAGCAACCATATGTATGGATGCAAAGACAAGTTTGTAGAACTCACTAGGATGGCAACATGTAACGCGTTCGTCGGAGACACTTCAAAGGTACAAAGTGAAGGGATAGGTACGATCCTAATCTCTTGTACAAATAGTGGCGACAAATTGATTAATGGTGTTACTATGTGCCAAAGTTAGAGAAAAATACTTTGAGTTTGGGCTAGCTTCTTGAAAAAGGACATGATATGCATTTTTGACTTAGAGATTCAAGTGGAAAATTAATCGCAAAATTGTATATGACAAAGAATAGATTTTTTTTCTTTGAATCTTTAGACAATTGATGCAAAAGTGGTTGAAGGCTAATTGCAAGATGAATGTTGGTGTTGACACATGCGATTTGGGTACTTGAATTTTGAAGCACACAAATCAATAGAAGAAAAGAACATGGTATATGAGATTCCTTCAATCAACCATTCTAATCAGTTGTGTGAAACTTGTCTTCTTGGAAACAAGGAGGAGTTTCCCGAAAGGGCCACGTCAAGAGCAACCAAGCCATTTCAGTTTGTTCACACGATGTCTGTCGTCCAACCAATCCACCTTCTTTTGACAAAAATAATCCATCTTGCTAAAGACTTGGGTTTATTCTTGAAGCAAAAATCCAAAACATTTGTTGCTTAAAAGTTTCAAAGCACTTGTAGGAAAAAAACGGTTATGAAATCAAGCTTTTAAGGTCCGATAGAGGGGACAAATTTTCTTCAAAAGAATTTAATGATTTATGTCGGTCTCATGAAATTGTTTGCCTTTCAACGATACCTTACTCAACCAAAAATGTTAGAAATCAAGGCCCCCCCCCCCCCCCCCCCCCAAAAAAAAAAAAAAGAAGTATGGAGCATAGGAAAGCCAAGTGTCAATACTTGAAAATCTTTGGGAGCATAGATTGTGCTCATCTACCACAACAAGGGAGAGCTAAACTTGACGATCCAAATGTCAAAGTATGTTAGTTGGTTATGACACGAGGTCAAAATATACAACACAAGCAACAACAAGGTGGTGGTGAGTTGTGAAATTGAATTGATGAAGAAACGACATGGAATTGGGAGGCTCGAGAAGAAAGAACATATGATTTTCTTCCATACTTTGAAGATGATGAAGAATAGGTGACCGTGATGACAATTTGTGTCTTCGCTGTATAGATAGATGCACATCTGCATCTGTAGTGTATGAGGCTAATATTGATTCTCTTTGCCATGAAGTAGTTTGATTGAAACTTGTACTCCTAATCATTATGCTTCATGGAGAGGCATTTAGTGAATCATTTACTGTGGATTTTGTATAAATTTCCTTGTAAATGAACGAATTATAGATGGATGAGCAAGCACATTTTTCAAATGGATTGCTGATGAACTTTAAAACAATTGTATGCAAATTCACATGTACCTTCCTTTCCCCCCAGGGCCCATTAAATTTTGTAAGTTTGTCACTTAGCGCTTGGACAGAATGGCAAACAGAGTACTGGCTGCATACTTGAACACAAATAGGTACTACAACATACTTGAGAGTTCTACCTCCTTTTACCCATTGCCCGGGCACATCTTTGTGGTATCACTAATCATCAAGATCAATTCCATTTCGTGTTCGTAATGTATCATAAATCCTTAGTGAAATTTGAATATCCATGTTCTTGTGGTTGTCTTGACTTCTTAAAGTTTGAAGTGGGGTTTCTCTCGCTTTTAGCATAGCAAGCCCCCAGTGTGAGGCTCGTACGATGGGCTATTAGCTCAGTGGTAGAGTGCACCCCTGATAATTGCGTTGTTGTGCCTGGGCTTGAGGGCTCTCAGCCACATGGATAGTTCAATGTGCTCATCGGCGCTTCAGGGCAATCCCTGGTTTAGTTGAAAAATTATGTTTTCAGGTGCTCTTTTTCCCATTTTGCTGTAATACTGTCTTACTAATAATAATATATTCTCCTGATTCTTTTGACAGAGGAAAAGAAAACTTCAACAATTCGTCAAAGATCAATTAAGATCTCCTGGACTTCCAGCAGAGAAATCTAACCAGAAAAGGGCATCAAAACAAAGTAGAAGGCATATTTCTCATGCCTCCAGTATTTCATGCTTACTTGATTCAGGGAACTCTGCAAAAAGTTCTGGTCAAAAGGTTTTCTTGAGTTCACATAGTGCATGCAGTTCACAAAAAGTTGCGGACAATGTTCAAGAGCAGTTATCTTCAGAGTTCTCCCACCACAATGATGCAACAGATTTTGGTCTTAAAGGTTTCTCTTCATTAATTGATTCTGATGAGTCAGCAAATGGTTCAGACCTGTTGAGTCGTGTTAACCGGACTCCATCTGTCGCCTCCTTAGAAAACTTGGATGATGCAGTTCATAATTCAAGCTTGTTCTCTGTGAAAGGATCAAGAAGCAAACCTCTACAACTGCCTCGACAATCCTCCAGGTTGTTGAACTTCATTGGTGATCACCTTCAGAGATGTGTTATTCCAGTAGGTCCTCGTTTCCAAGCTGATGTTCCAGAGTGGACTGGCCCAGCAGACAAGGATAGCTCTGATTATGAAGCCAGTAACTCTGAAAATTCAAAATGGTTAGGCACCCGAGTTTGGCCTACTGAGAACGAAGATTTGGAAGTGTCTTCTGGATTAATTGGAAAGGGCAGACCTCACACTTGCTCTTGTCGTTCTCCAGGAACTGCTGTCTGTGTCAAACGCCACATTTCTGAGGAAAGGCTACGTCTACAACGTGACCTTGGTCCTGCTTTCTTCAATTGGAAATTTGATGAAATGGGGGAGCAAGTTTCTAAGGCATGGTCATCAAAGGAAGAAGCGACCTTCGAGTCACTGATCAAAAGGAAACCACAACTAAATGGAAAGAAATTTCTGAAGCAAGCATTAAAGTCATTACCGAATAAGACCAGTGAAACCATTGTCAGCTATTACTTCAATGTTTTCATCCCCCGACAACTGAGCTTACAGAATAGATCGTCCAATAAGTCTGTCAATATTAGTGATGATATTGCTGATGACATTAATGACATATACATGCACAAACGAAGTGAAGGGCAGAAACCTGAGGGTGGAAAAAGTCAATACCTACGTCGGCTAATTTAGTCTCTGGTATCCAATTACAGGTTTGGGATTACTGAAGGATTTGCTTCGTAGCATGATGGCTTACAGCGTTCGTGCTTTCCTCCTCCAGGAATTTTGATGGGAGCGTGGTCCTTTCCGTACAAGTATGAAACTTTAATTATGTTAATATTAGTCGCTAAAGGTCATTTGTTCAGCCTCTTTTTTCGTCTATGGCGTTAGTTCTCCATAGATTGCGTAATGGGATGTCCGAAGAGTATTATTCATAAGACTTGGCTGGTATCAAATGTTTTGTGATTATTGGGTTCAATTTCTGCTACTTACGTGATTTACTCTAGCAGTACAATCGGATAGAAGATTATTAGACTTTATTTAAGAATTGGATTTGCTATTTGCCATTGGCTAAACTCCTCTTTTCTTGAACATGTGAATTTAAGTTGGAATTTTATTAAGGTTGATTGGTAAAAAGTTATGTAGTCCAAATCAACCAGCCATTGCTTGGTCTTCATCTTTTCATTTCTTTCTTCCACTTTTGCTTTGGTTTATTCCTTTGGGCTCGTTTGGTACGAGGGATAAGAAATATTCAATCTTTAGATTGATTTTAGAATGAGTTAATCTCATTTTTTGATTGGGATAAAATTATGTATAACTTATCCTCGGATTAGTTATTTGGAGATTGTAGTGTTATTTCCATCTCACATTGAGGGTGGACTAACGATCTCGAGATAACTTAGCGTAGTATATCTTGTTCTCCTACCAAACAAATCCTTAGTGTCTTCTCATCACGATGATGATGATTTTTGAATATCGTAGAGAAGCGATGTGGATGAATGAAAGCTCACATTTGATGTCTTATATGATAAAAAATTGTGCTTATAAATTTTAGACCAACTATGTTGTATAGGTTGGAGTATTGACCGGTTAGAAGATAAGAGTAACGAAAATGAAAATCTTGGGATGGATTTGTGGGCATACTATGTGATCAGTAAAGAAGTTATCCGAGACAAGGTGGAAGTCACCTATGTAATGGACAAGATGAGGTAGACGAGACTAAGATGGTTCGTACATGTGAAGAGAAGATGTACAGGTTTTTGAGTGAGGAGGTGTGAGAAGTTGGCTATAATGGGTATAAAAAAATGTAGAGGGAGGTTAAGAAAATCTTGGGGAGAGATGATTAGACAAGACATGACCCTAAATAGAAATATATGAAAGTCAAGAATTAGGATAGAAGGTTAGGGGGGTAGCCGAGCATTATCATGTTCCTTTATCAGATTATCACTCTCCAATTATCTTATTCTTCAATTTTAGTATTATCGATTGTGTTTTTTTTGCTTAAGTTATCTCATTTAATTTGTTGTTGATATTGCTCTCTTCTTTATTATTTATAACATGACTTCTTCACGATTGTATTTGCTTTACATACTTGTTTTTTTTTTTATCTGTTTTACTTGCAGTGAATGTCTATTGGAAACAACCTCTTTACCTTTACAAGGTAGAGGTAAGGTTGTGCACACACCACTCTCTAAACTCCACTAGAAAAATTACACTAAATATATTATTATTATTACAATTGTTTACCTTCCCATCAACCCATTACACTATAATTATTACTACTAGTGTTCTCGATTTTATTTTCCAAAAAAGTAAACCACCAATGAATAACATATATTTTTATTCATATTAAATATGAGTCGAGTTAAGTCGAATATTCTATCCATTTTTACCTGACTTATTTTCGATCGAATCATATATAACTGAATTCGCTCATTCGTCACCAAAAAATGTAGAGAACAAATTGCATATTATACTTGATTCTAATAGCTCTGTGTTTTGAATCTGAAATCTCAAGATTCTCTATCAATTCATTAATAACTAGGGGTGCGTTTGGTATTAAGGAAAATGTATTCCTAGAAAATGTTTTCCTGGAAAATAATTAGATTTATGACTTGTTTTCCCATGTTTGGTTGGTGAATAAAAAATATTTTTAGGAAATGATTTTAAGTGTTTGATTTATGAAATATTTTTTTTTTGAGAAATATCTTTTATTTTTACTAGAGTAAAAATAATTTTTGAAATTGAATATATATATATATATATATATATTTGGGGGGGGGGGGGTTAGGGATGAAAAAATTTAAATTATTATTTTTGGACGGGTTGTTGGGGGCGGGGATCGAGGTAAGGGTGAAAAATAAAAATTTGAAGTCGAAAATATTTTTTAAAAACAAACTTAATTTTTTTCGGGAGAGGGGGGCCGGGGGTCGACGAAAAAATAAAATTTTGAAGTTGAAAATATTTTTAAAGACAAACTTTTTTTTGGGGGGGGGGGTTGATAGGGTGTGGGCGGGGGGGAGTTTGATAAGGGAGGGGGTCGAGGGTAGGGGTGAAGAAATGAAATTTTGAAATTGAACATATTTTTATAAACAAATTTAATTTTTTTGGAGGGGGGGGGTTGATCGGGGGAGGGTGGAGGGCAGGGTGAAAATATAAAATTTTGAAATTGAAAATATTTTTTTGAAATCTATGCTTTTCAAAAAGAATGTAATTTGAAGTTCGATCTATTATGTGTACTTATTTTTTATTACTACTTATAAAGTTTTAATTACAAGTATTAACATATCAGTTTTAATTTATAAATTAACCAATCATATTTTATTAATTAATTTAGATAATATTTTCTAATATTAATAGGCAAAAGACAGAGCTATCAAAATGGGGTTGATCCACTAGGCTGACCCAACTCAATCCTTGAATCAAATGGAGTTGCATTTAATTTTTTCAGCCCATTCAGAAACGAGCCTTTTTAGCCTAGCCTTACTTGGCCCGCTGGCCTCGTAAGCCAATCTGCAAGCCTCGGAGGCCAGCCCACGGACTGTGAATTTTAAAAATATTTATTATATATATATATATATATATATATATATATATATATATATATATATATATATATTTATTTTTTTATTTTTTTAAATAGTATTTTTACTTGTTAAGGGAGTATATTTTAAATAGTATTTTTACTTGTTAAGATTTTGTCAATAAATATTCTTAAATATCAATATAAAATAATGACTATATTTTTTTCACATCTCTCTCACATTTTAGGGTAATGCGCCCACTAAATTTCTTAGAATTAATTACTTGGGTGGATCCCTTTTAAAAAATAATTACTTATTTTAAGTATACTCTTTAATTATTACTATTTATAGCAATATATAACATTATTATTTATTTATTTTATTTATGTTTCTCGCTCGCCTCTCTCTCCTTTTTTTCCCTCTCTGTGCAAGGTATTATTAATATTTTAAAGCTACAATTGAATGATTCACATTCTTTAACCACAAATACAATTCCTTTTCTTTTATAGTTAAAACAGGACCAAAGGTCCACTTTATTTCAAATGAAAACAGAGAGCCTAAGTCTACAAACAAACATAAAAACGCAAAGACCACAAATTCAATTCGTTATGGCTTTAAAGGAGAAGAAAATTTCGAGCTCATTTTTTCTTTATCTGTCCCCAAAATTTAAGTTGTCAACCATTATAATGGTATTAAAATTGTTGATCCTTTAATATTTAATGTGGTAAAAGAAATAATGTGGATCAAAATAAACGTTAACAAATATGTAGCTCTTATAAAAAAAATTAGCCCTTAAAAGCTACTATGTATGTTGTCTTTTAAAATTGTATTAAATTGGAATGATGTCTGAAATATACATTAAAATGTATTATGCATGTATTGTAAATTATTTGGATTGTGATTACTAAAAAGAGAGTGAAGTCTGCAAGATGTATTATAAATATATTGTTAATGAATAAAGCATATATTATACATGTCTTATAAATTAAAGTAAATCAGCACGACTAGATTAATCATGTTTTTTTTGCTACGCCTCACCAATAAACTATAAAATGAATTAAACTTGAATTAAAAATATATTTCACATATTAAAATTGAATTAAAAGAGAAATAAACATGAATGCAAAATATAACAAACAAAAGAGCAGTCAATGATTCGTAAATTGATAAAACTTGTACCAATAATGAATTAGACAAGTAATTTGATCGTAACAAATAAAAAAACATGATAAACTGCCAAATGAATTAAATTTAAATGAAAAAGTGTATTACACACATATTAAAGTTGAATTAGAAGCTAATTAAATATGAATACAAAATATAGCTTATGAAAAAACATTTTGGGATCTTTAAGCTGAATAAATCAATAATGAATTAAACAAGTAATTCAATCGTAAAAAATTAATCAATAAACTGCAAAATGAATTAACTTATATTAAAAGTGTATTACACAAATATTAAAGTTGAATTAGAATAGAGAATTAAACATGAATAAAAAAATTTAACTGATGAAAGATCAACAAATGATCTATAGAGTGAATTAAACTTATATTAATAATGAATTAAACAAGTAATCTAATCGTAACAAATAATAAACTACAATATTATTTAAATTTGCATTAAAATGTATTACACAATACTAAAGTTGAATTAAAAGAGAAAATTAAGAATAAATAATAAACGTAACTAACAAAAGACATGATAAACTGAATTAAACTTGTATTATATGTATTATATGTGTCTTGTAAATTATTTTGGTTTGTATCACTAAGAACATTAGTGATGTTTGCAATATGTATTAAAATTTTAATGTACATGTATAATAAATGTATTATAGATGTGTTACCAATTATAAACTTAACCAAACTTTCTTAAAATTGAGATGTAGATTCTTAACGATATTTTCAATTATTGTAGGAACACCTGTCCAAACTAATCATAAATTGTAAAATTCAAATGAGGAATTCAAAAATTGAAGCTTTATAATGACTATCAATGGTGAACTCTTACTGCTGTGATTTAAGATATTAT
Source organism: Solanum sitiens (assembly GCA_016801875.1). Classification (NCBI taxonomy): domain Eukaryota; kingdom Viridiplantae; phylum Streptophyta; class Magnoliopsida; order Solanales; family Solanaceae; genus Solanum; species Solanum sitiens. The sequence goes on along the minus strand of JABWTJ010000204.1, from coordinate 18,016 downwards.
AACTTTTTGCTTGAGAACATGACTTTATACAAATTTTTATTTTTTATATTCCCCTTCTCATCATATTTTTGGATAAAAAGTAGTAAGATATGAGCAAAAATTAATTGAAGGATAGTTAAATAAAAATTCCAAAAAAAAAAGAAAAAGAATAAAAAGAAAAAGAAGAGGAAGAAAAAAATGACAGAAAGAGACAAAGAAGAAAGAAGAAGAATAAAGAAAAAAGAAGAGGAAGCGAAGTGCGAAAGAAAAAATGTACGACTTTTTCAATTCCAAAAAATTGTTATATTAAGTTTAAAAAATTATATAGCCATAAATAGTAAAAAAAATTAATTTAGCATATTTATGTGATTTACCCATTTTCTTATTAGCCAAAGTTCATTACTCCATTATAACTATGAAATTTTACCTCTTTTACTTTTGTTTTTATGCCTAATTTTTTACTTCTCCTTTATTGTCTTGTGTACGAAAATAGTGATCATTTAATATTTTTATCTCGGATGAAACTTATGAATGTTGCATCTTGACTCTCATGTATTTGTTTTGTAAATATTCACTGAAATATGTATAATTCATCAACATTCGTGTTCGTTCTAAGAGAAAAATATTATCCATTTTTTGGTTGAAGGGTCAACCGGTTCCAACCCGTGGCCTGCTTAGGACTGGATTGGACTGCTATCTTATAGGCTCTTTGTAATGACCCAGAAGGTCATTTTCAAAAATTTATTCAAAATTTCCATTTTTGCCCATCTCGGTAGTTACCCCGATTCACTTTTGATCAATTTGTGAAGTTGATTTGAAAATTTTTAAGCTATTTGATAATTATAATGGTTAGGTGAGGGGTGATTTTAAATAATTAATATTATTTGGGGACTAATGAGCTTAATCCATAATTTATTTAATATATTACTTGGCTCAAATACATTAAAATAAGGAAATAAACTAGTAGGGTTTAACATTTTAGTTCAAAATTTAAAGAGAAAAACAAAGATTATACGAAAGAGGCACAATCGGCGCAACAAGAAAACACTTCGTGCTTCGGGTACAATTTCAAGTCACATTCTTATTATCATGTAAGTAATTGCTAAGATTAGTAGCATACATTAATATAATATTATATATTTAAGAAAGAGCCATGTATGTGGTTGTTTAATTTAGATAAAAATTTTGGCCAAAATAAATATGGCAGCCAAATTGTATTCAATTATCATTATTATTTAATGAATTTAAGGATCCAATAATGAGCTAATCATTTGAAACTTACGATTTTGATAAGTTTTGGACAATGTGGGTATGTTTGTGTATATTGAATTATTACTGGGTTACTGCTAGTTGAATTCATGTAGGGTTGGAATTATTCTTATAGATATTCTATCATAATTTAAGTTTTGACATATTGATATAGATAATTAAATATTAGGTATATTATATTATAAGAATATCATTAGAATTATGTTATTTGGAGAATTAAGATTTAACTTCAAACTTGAAATTCTATAAAATATGAGATTTGACCAATTGGTTGGAATAAAGATTTAGAAACTTTATTATAAATTCGGATGAGTTTTGGGTCTAAGCTAGAGATATAGCAATATGAATGTTGTTAGTTTCGAAATCATATCGTGATTATTTATTTGAATAGATTTTATTGGTTTGGAAGTCAATCGAAAGAGGAAGGCTCAAGTTCTTGAGTCATTGTTCGACTATTTGAGGCAAGTGGATTTCTAAACTCTTGCTAAGTGTATGATATGCGTGTATTTCCTGATGGTATATGTTTGGGAATAATGGGACTTGGTGATGGATTGACTTGTCCACATGGATTAATTCTAATGATGAAAACAAAGGGTAATAAAAGGTAATGTGAATAATTGCTTGTGTGTGATGTGTTGATAATGAAGAATGATTTGAAAGGCTTGTTGAATCATTGTTGATGTTGTTGTGAATTGTGCAATGTTGAAAATGGTCATATCCTCTTTATTTGTGTGAACATGTCATTTGCATTATTTTAAGACATGGTTGTGATAAGTATTATGTGCATTGAGAAAGAATGAAAACTTAAAGAGGATGTACCATTTCGAGGGACGTATCGCGCGTCGCGATGGATACTATATTTCGAAGGACGTATTGCGCGCCGCGATGGTTACTATTATCGAGGGTCGTGTCATGCGCCGCGACAAATGCATGGACAGATATGACCCCCATGGGTCTCGGACTGAGAGACAGCGGGTGTGTATCACTAGGTCAGACATGCATCATTATACTTGACATTGCATTCCATTGCATTGCACATACTTATCATTAGTGAACTTGATATTGTGTTTTGCTGATTTTGTGAATGCCTTTCTGTTGAATTGGTGATTGATGAATACTGAGCTTGTTGTTGAGGATATATAATTGTCAAAGTGTTGTTGTTGGGGATATGTAATTTGTTAAAGTATCATTGTTGAGGATATGTAATTTGTTAAAGTATTGTTGTTGAGGACATGCAATTTGTTAAAATGTTGTTGTTGAGAACATGTAATTTGTCAAAGTGTTGTTGTTGAGGATATGTAATTTGTTTAAATGTTCTTATTGAACTACGCTATGTAAACTGTGAGCTATTAGGTTGGGCTGATTTTTATGCAGGTTGTAGTTGTGGAGGTTTGGTTGGGGTGGTAGGAGTACCCGTATTTCATCCCCTTAGCTTGTGTTTAGAGGTTTACTTGCTGAGTGTCGTGTGGTTTGGTACTCACCCCTTGCTTCTACAATTTTTTTGTAGGTTACTAGCCCGGACCTTTATGATATATTCTCTTCTTTTACGAGGCTTCCTGGAGATTTGTGAGGTAGTTGTTGGTCATCTCAGCATACCTTCTTACTCCTGTTTATGATTTTGTTCTACTCTAGAAACAATATCATATGAGACTTATATTTTCTTTTGATTCAATTGTAATACTTTAGAGGCTTGTACACGTGACAACCAAGTTTTGGGGTATAATTTAAGTTGATAGTAAATTTTACGCATTTTATTGTAATGGTTGAGTTTTAGGCTGACTTGTCTAGGTGGGATAAGACGAGTGCCATCACGTCCAATTTTGGGTCATGACACTTTTTAATTAAAAGAATTCGGAACCTAAATAAGCCCAAAAAGATAAAACTGGCCAAAATAAGTCACTACTTTAGTAAGTAACTCAAATAGGCCTAGTGGAAGAAAAAACTCCACTTATCCAATATTCTAAACATTTTCCATAGTCTCATAACGTGTATATTTTAATATATAACGGAACTATTTCTTACACATTGTAAAATGAAACAATTTCTTACACTTTGTAAAGTTAGTTTTTCTTGCACTTTTCAAAGTGGAACGTTTTCTTACATTTTATAAAGTGGAAGAAAAAAAATATGTTTTACGATTAGAAGCTTTTGCAGTGTTTGTCATACAATTATATTGATCTGACATATCATAAAAAATGGAAAAAACTATTACATTATGTATTTTTATTTTTTTATTCTGAAAACTCCTCCAAGTTCTATTCAAGAACATTCAAACATAACACCTTCAACATCTTTAATCTTCTATTTTTCTTCATTTCAATCACAAAAGATGCCTTCTAAATCAAATATTAGAGTTTCGGTTTATTGGGATGAAGAAATTTTACATGACGAGATACCGTTTATTATATCATAAATCTCTTTCATCAATTTATAAAAGAATGGGTTTAAATAGTACTGATTATATTTTATTATAGTCGAAAAATATCATACTTTATTTTTATTATAAGGATAAGTAAATTTTGGAGAGTGGATTATCTATAATGGCGAATCGTTGATCGACTTTCTGAGAGTTCCAAATGACTATATAGATCAAATCAAGTTAACAATACTTGAAATTTATGTTCGAAAGAAGCCTAAGACTAGTCAACAATGTTCTTCTTTATCGGACGATGTTCATCCCCGATTAGAAAATCGTAACAGTGTTGATGGATTTTCGATAACTCAATCCACTATTTTTTCTAACATGACTCATTATCAAAATATTCATACCGATCGATATGATTTTGATTAGGATGAAATTATCCATGAAAATGAGTGGTAATGCTCAATAATTATATTTCGATTATTATTTGTTGATTTGTCAATTATTTATCAATTTATATGATTTATTATTATTATTCTTATTCTTATTACTATTATTATTATTATTATTATTATTATTATTATTATTATATATTTTGTAATGGTTTATCTCAGTAACATAGGAATATTTCTCCAAGTTATGGACTAGATAATTATTTTGGTCAGTCCTCACACTTTGAAATGAGGTTAGCCCGTCCCAACCCATTTAACTCTCTAACCCATTAGGGCTGGGTTGAGTTGGGTTAGTCAACCCATTTTGATAGTTGTAACGAGAGAAAGACAAAATTATGAGAGAGACTAAGTTGATAATTATCCATTACATCTTTTAAGAAAGAGTTTCACATATCCACATTTCTCTTTCCATCCATGATTACTCTTTCTCTTCCAATTTCTCCATTCAAATAGAAATTGTCGAGATTTGTATCACCACAAAAGAACAGGATTTATTGTGGCAATGTTTAGCGGGGAACCTGTTTGTTCTACAAAAGTTATATATCCAGTGACGACACATGAAGGCGTCACAATAGATAAACATTTAGTGGCGCTAATTTGCGGCTAATAGTCGTTGCTAATTCTCAATTATTTGTTCCCGCTAATACCAAAATTTTGGCTCCATATTCTTCAGTGGCAACATCTAGTTTGTCGAATCTAAATGAATTTTGTGGCGACATGACCGCTCCTAATAAGTCAATTTAATTTAACATACATAAAAAGTTTTAAAAAAAAAACAAATGAAAATATATGATAAAAAAAATACACACAGCTCTTTCTCTCCATTAGCTCAAAAACTCATCTTCTCAAATTTTCGCTTCATTTCTCTCCATTAGCTCAACTTTTCTTAGAAATTCTTCAATTTGTCACTCTCAAATATGTTAAATCGCTTCTAATTTCACAGAATGTGAACTATTTTAGGCAAGTGCTCAAATTTCTTTGAGATGGTTTTTTCCCCTAATCTTACTTCTATTTCTTTAACCCATTCATAAATCTGTAGCAGATTGAAGTGTTTTGAAGTTTTAAGGCAAAAGGTTCTCGAAAATCTACAGAAATCAGAAGTTGCTGGAAGGTTTTAAAAAGGAAGGTTCAATGTTTTATAATCACCGCAAGATTTTGATGTTTTCGAAATTTTGAAGCTGCTCAAAAGCTTGTAAGGTGCCCCTCATGTTAACGTCTACTTATTTTTCATATTTTGTTGATTCTTGAATCTTCATTGTTGTTTTTGAGCTATCTCTTTCTCTGGTTTATTGAAGATCTTTTTTTTAAATTCTAGATCTGTAGATGTTGTTAAGTAACTGTATGTTAATATTGATGTAGAAAAATGTACATAAATTATTGTTTTAAAAGAGAAATTGTAGTTCTAAGTATGTTGCTATTATTTCAATAGAACTCGATTTTTGTATATATATGGTAATATGTCTGAAACCTACTAAAAAGTTTTAAGAGTTTGTAATCTTTTGCCAGACATTAAAGCTTGTTTGTGATTTGGTTTACTGAAGTTCTTGAAGTGTTATTATTTCAGTTGAAGTGTTAGGTTGGTGGTATCTATATGTATGTTGAGCTCTTGATCTTACTGGATTAGATTAAGTGAAGTTAAATGCAGATACAGATGACTTAAGAGTATGAATCCCTGGCCGGCTAAATCTCTTGTATGTAACTTTAGTAAATGGCCTTGAAATGAAGTTCTAATGGTTTTGTTTAGTTCTGGAATATTGAGTTTGGTGTAGAATTACCTTTTGTTTGGATCTCAAGGCTTTCGAATTCATTTTAAGATATCTTCTTACTTATATTTAAAATAGAGCCTATTGTCGATTAAAACTTGGGATTTGAATCACAAGAGTTGGTGCAACACCTGCTGCTGCAGCTGCTCTTGCAGAACAAAGGCTCGATCCTACGAAGAAGTGGTTGCACATACGAGGGTGACCAGGTCACTAAGCCTCGACCCTGTGAAGTCGTGGTCTCAACTTCAACCTCTCCTATGGATCCAAAGTCTGCTCCTATAGAGTCAGTCAGCACATTCATCCTCGCATTGGTGACCCATTTTCTACTTTGTCATAGCGACAATAACAACAATCAAGTCACTAGTGTGTTCTTATTTATTTAGTGGATTGGAGAGAGATTTCCTTGGCAATTTCTTATGGGATTCTGTACATTTAGTGAAGAGTAGCTTGGGCACATCGTAAATGTTGTTTTTCACTCTCCTAAATCGACTAGACATCGCTTAGATTCAAATTCTTGATATTTGTGTTGTTTTTTTACTTTTACCTACTTACTTTCTTTTAATATCCTCACAACTTAAGTTTATTTTTTGTTTTGCTGAATTTTTCAGGTAATTTTCCGATCAATCTTGGCCGGATTGTGGTCTACATCTTTCTAGCAAACTTTGATATTTGTGTATTCTTTGATTTTCAACATTAGGTACGCCATAGCAAGATCACTACTCATTTAATTTTCAATTCTAGTCATAGCCTCCTCATTATTGATATTTTTAAACTTTGTTTATCCAGATTTCTGTCCACGCATGATCTCGCAATTTTCTGTTCTAGTTATTTTTTTCTTTTACGCTAAATAATGACATATCGACATTACTGAAAATATAATTCTTGTACGCAATTCATGATTTTTTATGGATACTTTTCACGGAAAATAAGCTCATTTTTAATATAAATTGGTACTTTGAATTGTTGTTTATTCTTTTGGATCTTCCTTTTTGTGCAGTAAGAGTCGAACAGATTCCCAGATGGGTCCTCAATTGATCTTTCCCTTTTGGATTTGTTATTTTTGTTAAGTTTATCATTACGAAAAATTGAATTAATTAATTAATTGCTTTTTTTCTTAAAAGTAGGAATGGATAAAAGTTGGTTAAATATTAGAAATAGAGTTGATCAAAGGTATAGAGATGGAGTGGAAGGTTTTCTTAATTGGGCATTTAGTAAACCCGGGGTGAACAATATGATTCGATGTCCTTGTAAAGGGTGTATGAACACAGTGTTCAAGATAAAAATTGATGTAAGAGGAGACTTATTAAAAAAGGGCTTCTGGGATTCTTATAAAGTGTGGGACTAATTGCATGGAGAAGTGTTAGCTAGAGTTGAAAATTCTAATGTCACACGTAGAGATGAAGTAGAAGCTGGTAGCAATGAAGATGATGACATTACTGAAATGATTCACGATGCTTGTGCATATACAAATGTGGAGAATAATACAAATTCTTCAGAGGGTAATGAACAACCAAATATCAATGCAACAAAGTTCTACAAATTGTTAAAAGATGCTCAAACAGAACTTTACCCTGGTTGTACTAAAGTCTCAAAGTTGTCTTTTATTGTTAAATTACTTCACTTAAAGTGTCTTAATCATTGGAGCAACAAATCGATGGATGAGTTATTAACCTTCTTTAAAGAAGTTCTTCCCGATGGGTCATTTGTGCCTACCTCTTTATATGAAGCAAAGAAAGTTCTTCGTGACCTAGGCTTGGGGTATACCAAAATAGACGCATTTCAGAATGATTGTATCGTATATTGGCGTGATTATGCCAATGTCCAATCATGTCCCAAGTGTGGTAAGTCTAGATGGAAGTCACAGGAACACAAAGGCAAGAAAGTAGCTCATAAGGTATTGCGACATTTTCATATCAAACTAAGGCTTCAAAGACTATACATGGTAAAAGAGATATCAAAGAAAATGAGGTGGAACAAGGAAGAAAATATTGATGATGGTGTCATGTGACATCCATCTAACTCAACAGAGTGGAAATCTTTCAATGAGCGTTATCCTACTTTTTCGGATGAATTAAGAAATGTCCGATTAGGTTTTGAAAGCGATGGATTCCAACGTTATGGAAATATGAGTACCAATCATAGCATTTGGCCTGTCATTCTAGTTACATATAATTTGCCAAAATGGGACTGCATGAAAAGTTCATATTTCATGATGACACTTCTTATTCCAGGCCCTAAGTCTCCTGGCAATGATGTTGATGTCTACTTACAACCATTGATTGAAGAGTTGAAAGAATTGTGGGATGGGGTGGAGACTTATGATGCACATCAAAATCTAATTTTCTTATGTGTGTGGATCTTATGTGGACGATTAATGACTTTTTTGCATATGAAGACCTTTCTGGATGGTCAACCAAAGGAAAGCTTGCATGCCCTTGTTGCCACAAAGACACACAATCGATATCCTTACGTAACAAGTTGTGTGGTAATCATCGCTTTCTTCCTACAAATTATCCTTGGCGTAGAAATAAGGTGTTATTTGATGGAAAAGTGGAATTGGGTGTCGCACCTAGCCCTTTAACAGGTGATGAAGCACTTATACAGTTACAAAATTTGGGCAATGTGAGTTTTGGTAAAGGACAAAAGAGAAAGCGTAATGTTTCTACCAATGCTTATAATTGGAGGAAGAAAAGTATCTTTTTTCAATTGCCTTAGTGGAAGAGTCTTAGATTAAAACATAACCTTGATGTGATGCACATAGAAAGAAATGTGTTTGATAACATTTTATCAACTGTGATGAGTATTGTTGGAAAGACAAAAGACACATTGAAAAGTAGATATGATTTGGTGGACCTTGGTATTAGACAAGGGTTGCATCCATGGGGATAATATTTTGTTACCAGTAGCATGCTATGCACTCTCCCCTCAGGAGAAGTTCAAGCTATGTGATTTCTTAGCTAATTTGAAGGTTCCGGATGTTTTTTCATCAAATATTTCAAGGTGTGTTAATGTACTTGAGAAAAAGATACATGGGTTGAAGTCTCATGATCATCATGTATTATTGCAAGACATTTTACCAGTTGTTATACGTGGTTTATTGCCTAAGGAAGTGTGTGAACCAATCATAGCCTTAGGCAAATTTTTGAAGAATTTATATTCTAAGTGCTTGACAATTAAAGATCTTGATATCCTTGAGGCTGAAATTCCTATCATATTGTGTAAACTTTAAATGGTTTTTTCTCCGGCATTTTTTGATGTCATGATTCATTTGTCAATACACTTGTACAGAGAGGCAAAACTTGGCGGACCAGTTCAATATCGGGATATGTACTCTATTGAGAGGTAACATATCATTCTGTAATTTCAATGACAATATATTTAAAATGTCATAATTTATACTTCTATTAATGAGAAGTCTATTTGTAGGTGTTTGTGAACACTTAAATCATATATTCGCAATCATAGTCATCCAGAAGGTGCAATTGCTGAAGGTCATGACGCAAATGAAGGAATTACATTTTTCTCACACTATTTTAAGAGTATCTCAACTAAGTTCAATAAACCAGCAAGGAATGATGATGGATTTGAATCAACGGTGAGATGTCTATCTTTCAAAAAAAGTGAAACAAAGGGTTCTTCTGATGGAAAGAAACTACCCCATGATGAATTCAACCAAGCAGTTATGTATATTCTTCAAAATTGTGAAGAGGTTTCACCATTCATGGAGTAAGTCTTTTATTAATTCAGATTTAATTTCACGTTAAGAAAATTTAGTTAACCTTAACTAACACAAATGTAGGAAATACATGAGAGAGATTGAAATACAAGATTCAACGAGACCTCATGGAATGATGAATAATGATTTAATTGATTGGTTTCGTGCACATGTAAGAATTTACGAACAACACTTAATTAACTATTATTTTTGACATCTAAGTATGAACAAGTATCTTTTTGGTGGATATTTGTACTAACTTCACAAGGACGTGCAACTGATGAGCTCATAAGCTTAGTTGTAGGTCCAGAACCATTGGTGCATCGATATTCAATATTTATGGTGAATGGATTTAGGTTCCAAACAAAAGAACTAGTGAGAAAAACACAGAACATTGGAGTTCTTGTGAGATGAGATGATTCAGACTCTAATAAGGAGTATTATGGTGTATTAGATGACATTTACGAGTTACGCTACGTTGGAAATAGAAAAGTTCATCTATTCAAGTGTCACTGGTGGGATGTGGCTCGCCTAGGAAGAGGATATAAGATTGACAAATATGATTTTACAAGTTTGAATACTCATTCTGCCTTAAATACAAATGAACCATTTGTGTTGGCATCTCAGTCTAAACAAGTCTTCTATTTGAAAGACATGGTTGACAAAGATTGGCTTGTTGTTGTTAAGACAAATCCTCGAAATCTTTTTAATATGTCTGAAGTTGAAGAAGTAGTAATTGTTGACACCTAAATTTGGCCCTCCAATATATAAATTAATCATCGAGTTTCTTAAATTCCAAACGATTTGAAATAATTGAATCTATAAAATTTTAAATATTTTTCAAGTCATTTTATGTAATTTGTCATTTTGTCATTTTTAAAATAATTTATATACACTATATAATTTTGTATATATGTATTATATTAATATTTAAAATTATCTCAAAAAGATTTTAGTTTTACTTAAATATTTGGTTAATTAGTTTAGCTAATTTATAGTTTATATTTTTGAGTTAATTATCTTATAATAGAATTAATTATTTTATTTTGTTAAGATTAAGAAACTCCTTAATTAATTTATAAACAATTTTAGGTCACTTCCTAAATCCTTCAAAAGACCAAAACTTTGGGCCTTTTTCTTCAAAGTCAGCAGCCCAACATAATTTTCTTTCAGCCCACTTTTAAGTCACCAAAAATCTCAGCCCAATTTCCAACAATAATAATCCCCAACTCAATTTAATTCCAGCTGACCCAGCAATACATGCACATACGCAGCAAACCCGACCCCACCCCCACACCCCTGTACGCGTCTTCTTCTTCTTCGATACGCAAACCCAGAAATCCAGCGAAAAATCTCAACTACTCTACAAAACCCATACCCTAGCAGCCTCAATGTCAAATCCTCTCATCCCTTTTCAGAAGTTGTCCATCTCTTCCAATGTTGCCTCGATAAAGGGCACAAGAATTTTAAATTTCAAATACATTCAAAATCTGCCCATTTTCCCATTAATGGAGTCAATTCTTTTCCTATATATACTCTCCTTCTAGGGGATTTTAAAAATAATAATAATAATGATTGATAGGGGATATGTCACGATCGGAATCTAGACCCCAGACGAGACCGGCGTCGTTGACCTCTCAGAGGTCGCAGACAAGCCTACTTACGTCATTCTTACTTCATCTAGGTTAATTTTAGCGGAAAATTTGAAACTTTTTGTTTCTTAACATGCATAAAGATCATAATACTTACATTCATAACGTTCACAAATCAACCATCTAATATAGAAATAATCAAATGAAAGAAGCAGTTCATAATTGCATTAAACGTATTCTTGCCAAAACGGCACCAATACAAAGTTTGAAATGAAACACTAGTGGAACATGCTCCACTAGCTAAAGCCTACATCTAAGCTAGATAATAACAGTCGAAATCCTCGAAAGCATGAAGGCCTACCAAATCCGGATGAAAGCTCCACGTCCGGATAGCTGCAATGTCGTACTGTAAGCTCTAACGTCCACCTGTGCCTGCACCTAAAAGTAGATATTTGTATGGGATTAGTACACACTTGTACTAAGTATGTGTATATGCAAGCACACACCAAGGACATGCATGAGTAAGAATAGCTCTTTCCTAATAACATGATTTATGGAAAGTCAAGTCAGTGGACTTGCCAAATTTGGATTAGGAAATCAGCGGACTTGCCAAATTTGGATTAGAAAAGTCAGTGGACTTGCCAAATTTGGATTAGGAAAGTCATGCCATGAGAGTAACATGCATCATTATACTTATCACTTTGCAAGCAACACATAACGTATTGCACATATCATATCACGTAGTTCATATCATTCTTTCATATGCCATGAGACCTTAGAATCATGGACTTGACATTAGGACTTCCCAAAATGAGGGCTCAACATATGGGACCTCAACTAGGGAGTCTTCTTTAGCAAACACAGAGTCTGCTTCATTCATTCATATGTACTTCATTTCATTCATTCATAAGCTAGTGTAAACACCAGCTATACCTAGGATGTAGTTTAAGACTCTCATCGGGTTTGCTGTGCAATGATCAAGAATAACCTAGTGTCATTACTTGAGTCTAGCTCACCTCTTGATTATCCTATCCTAACACCTTTGGTATTGTTCATTTCATTGTGTGCATCATTTGAGGCTGGCCTCATTCATTCATTGGGAACTTTAACTTTAACCGACAAAGATCATGTGAGCATCATGAAATCCAATGTCTCCCCCACACCGAAAAGAGGTGAAATCACCGGCCAAAGTGACCCAAAACATGCTAGCGTACATGGGAATTGAACCCCGCCAAATCCCTATTGACAGTATAGGTTCGAAGGCTAGGAGATATAAGGAGACCCATACCCGACATGCCGGACAGTCTCATCTCATGAGAGTTACGTGAACCTCCGCCCTTCCCGAAAGAAGGCATCACCGCTCATATCTAGTCTATTGGTGCTCAGTATAAAGTTCTATTACATTCAACTCATACGTCATGGAAGCTGGCTTCTAGTATGAGGACATCATAGCTCAATAGATGATTTCTCATCTTATCATTAGTATTAAGTGTGTTAATCTCAATACTTTCATTAGAGTGTTCATAGAGACTGGTCTTTTCATTAACTTTACACTCTCATAGGTGAGTACGTTTTGGTAACATTTACTTAGGCTCATTTGAGATTGTTCTCATCTTTTACATTAGCCTCATATTATGTTGTCACCATATTCATTAACATTAGCACATTTGCTCTTCATAATTACTCACCCCTTTGTACGTGAATGTTCATTTTATCATATGCCAATGCACTTGGCCATTTGTGTGTTTCACATTCTTACTTAACCCTTCTAGGATTTCATCATTTCATTACATAATATTCATTTCATCGTATGCCAATGCACTTGGCCATTTAGTGTGTTTCACACTCTTACTTAACCCTTCAAGGATTTCATCATTTCATTACATAATATTCATTTCATCGTATGTCAATACACTTGGCCATTTAGTGTGTTTTTCACTCGTACTTAACCCTTCTAGGTTTACATCATTTCATTACATACATCTTAGGTTCACTTATTTTTAAATGTATGTTAGACTTATGGGTCTATACATACAAGCCATGAGGCTTCATTCATAGTTCGTTTAAGTGATTCATATCTTCCTAAGCATATGTGGTACAAGACTTATGCATCTTGTATGTATGTCAAGATCTCGATTTTGATCTAAGTAGGCGGCTTTATTCTTGAACATTTAATTCACGTATGACTTATGTATCAATACGGAGTTTGGGCAAGGGAACCCGATTTCAAATCCCTTGGACAACACTTAATCTTATTTTAAACTTGATAATTGCATTTTTCAGATTTGGGGGACCCTAGTTCGATCCCCATAAACCCCATAATATTTCCTTTCTTTTTCTCCTCTCCTTTTTCGTTTAAGTCAAGGAGGTTGTGGGTTCAATCCCCCACAAGCTCATTATTTTTCTTTTAATTTATCTCTTAACTTTCTCACCTATCCAAGAGGTTGTGGGTTCAATCCCACTCTCCACATTTATTTTCTCCTTTATTTTTTTTTCCTCCTAACTCTCTCATCCATTCAAGAGGTTGGGGGTTCAATCCCCACACTCCACTTTTATTTTTCTCCTTTATTTTTTTCTCCTAACTCTCTCATCCATTCAAGAGGTTGGGGGTTCAATCCCCACTCTCCACATTTATTTTTCTCCTTTATTTTTCTCCTAACTCTTCACTTGAGCTTTACCCCATTTCGAATCCCCCTTACCACATTTTATTATTTAATTTTTTATGACATGTATATGGTGAGATCTTGGGTTGAATCCCCACTGACCTCAAGCATTTAAAAATATATTTTAGAATGTGATTTTTTACAGTAAGCTGCCCAAAAACAAATTTCTAGAATGTTGGAAATTTGTTCACCCCCTTTGCATTCCATTTTCTCAACTTTTAGATGTTAGATTTAGGATAAATTTTCGTGTAACATTTAGTACATATTTAGGTGAGTTTTCATGGTTATTTTTGAGAATTTAATCACCTTTTTGCAGTCCATTTTCTCACCCTCTTTCACGTTAGACATCAAGACATTTCGAGTAGTTTTTTAGGGAGATCTTTAGGTGCATTTTCAAGTTTACTTTCAATCAAGAATTATCATTCAATTCAACAACTTTGAACTCATATTGTTATGCCGTAATTTTACTATCTTTAGAAAAATCACTTTTTTGAAATGTTCTAAGTATAAAACAATTTGAGAAAAATACTTAGAAAAGAGTCGCCACTTAATTTTTTAAAGAAATTAAGAAAACTTAATTTAAAAAGATTTTAACAGATTAAATCTTAATAAATTTAGAGAAAATGGGTAAGAGGTTCTTATTTACGCTTCAAGAAGGTTTTTAAGGCATTTGAAACGCCCGCTAACATGCGGTTATCCTATGACTTAGGTTAATTATTTATTTATTTTTATTCTTAGGAACATGATTTAATATAATATAATAATTAACAATATTCAATCAACTTTAAGAAAAAATTTAAACAAAAATTAATTTTTAATTTTATTTTTAAAAAAAATGGAACCTTAATTATGATTTTTGAAATTTATAAGTGAATAGAATTTAACGAAAGTAGATTATTTTTATTTTTTTATCATTTTAAAAGATAATAACTCAAACCAAATTAACGAAAGAATAAAATCTTCACCTTACTTAAACAATTTTTAAAAAATAGTAAAATGGTTAAGTGAAAAGCATTAAAGAGTATATCTTTTAAAAAACATGGATTTGACTTAACTAATGATATTAATTTATTCATATACTTGACATAAAAAAAAAAGATTGCAAAAGATGTTTAAATAGTAAACCAACATAAAGAAAATAACGCATCTTTTGGGGATTTAAGTAAGTTAATTACCAATTCTAAAGTGAGAGTTAGATGAAACTAGTCAACATAATCAAACAATTAGGAGAGTGAAAGAGATAATGAAATTGGGCCCCTTTTTGGGCCAATTTTGCTGCAGATTTTAGGGTTTTAACCCAATCCCATTTTTGTATACATTGGTTGTATATCAGTGTATATCGAATGTATACAACTCATTTTTCGGCTTTCCAAAACTCGTTCTTCAACTCAAAAGACTTGTTCTTCGATTCCTCAAGGTTATCTGACTCGATAAAAGTAAATTGGGCTTCCATGGCCCAATCATCGAATGGCAAGGCGAGGAGATAGAGTCCGTGAGGACTCGATTCGGATTTTCACATGCATAAACAAATGAAAAGGAGCATAAGTAATACTCCCAACAGTTCGTAAGAGAAAATGAAGCAATATGACATTTTTTCAAACAATAATTCAAAGTAAAAATGTTCACTGACAAAATGCAATAAACACATAATTTATTTATTTCTAAGAGTGTCAAAACAAAATCTTCAAACTCACATGGCATATTGAAACTAGACCAATATAATTACTCTCACAAAAGTTCAATCACACTAACAAACAAATATTACAGCATCATTTCTCAACATTATAGATATGCTACTATCAAAATTTCCATCACTTAATCAAGTGAAAACATTTCAAGTGACATCCAATAAATGCACAGTAATAAGAAATTGTTCTATGGACCAAAGGAAAAGCGGATCGTTCTCCAAAATAAATAGCAACACAACTAAGTAATACTTTCGAGTTAAAAGGCACAAAAATGCATTAGTAAGGTTGTATTTAAGATGTTCACAAAGACCCATTTTTAAGACAAAGCATAGTTCAACACCTTAACTCAATTTATGTATACACATATAATCAAGGAATTTGATAAGAAAAATTAAAAGAAATAAGATCTTGCCACATAAATACATTAAATAATGCTACTGATTTTTGATATTAAGACTCACCGCAGCTACTCCCAAATACTCTCGATCCAACCAAGAACTAAATAAACTACTAGCTTGACCAAATTGATAATTTAACTCGAAAGCTCAAAGCATTAGATAGCATTCAAGACAATAGAGGGAAATACATAATGACTAAATTACAAGACACATAGGGAGATATACTTAGAAAACATTTGCTTAACTTAAGCCAACATGAAATCACATTCCTTTGATACTATAGCAGGCCACAGATTGTGAAGAGAGCACATTAGCATTTATCAGATAACATACACAATATCGAATAACATTTTCAGATTTTTTTTTTTTGATTAATGTGTAACACCAAAACAAATAAAACAACGCTCAGAAAGCAATGGAGCAATCAGATTCTCGGCCACATTCTCGAAAGAGAAACATTTCCAATATGTAAAAAGGCAAAACACATATTAGGAAAATACTAATTACGAACATACAAAGACATGAAACCCCGATCACAGATATCGGCAACCAAACACAAACAACAGATTCTAATCTCGCAAATATCGTGTCGAAATAAGAGGTATAAAAAGATTTACCTTTCTTGAGACAGCGTTCTGAGACGACGAGCTTAACCACAAAGCAACTTTCACCACGAACTTCGACTAAACAAGATTCCGATGAACTCGAAAAATTGAAAATTATATTATTAATTTTTTTATTTTTTTTTTAACTCTTGACCTTAAACTTTTGAAAACATTTGAGGCATGTATTTTTTAGATGGAAAAATTTCCCTATCGATTTCTTCTTTTCTCTTCTCTAAAAAAAAATTCCTATCAATTTATTTTTTTTTCAAAAAAAAGATCTGATCTCCTCTAACTTTATTTTCCTCACCACAATTTTTTCTTCCCCCCTAACACTAAAGAAGATGGAGGTTTATATAGAGGGATTCGGGATCGATTTTCAAATTCAAATCTTGAAGAGATAAGAAATAAAGTTGTTCATGGTATCAAATTTTTAACGAAAAAGAAAGAGAAAGGGAAAGAGGACGTGATTTGCTGCGGGATTCTCGTGATTTGCAGGGATTTTCGCTGGTTTTTGTGGCGTAGAATTTCTGGGTTTCACACACAAGGAAGAAGAAGAAAATTTGGGGGTAGGGTCGGTTTAGTATTGTTGTGTATGTAATTGCTTCTGCATATGTGGTATTAGGGTGGGCTGGAACTTTGAATGGTAATGAAGAAATGGGCTGCTGAAAATTGGGAAAAGGCCCAAGATTTGATTTGTAAATGGGGTTGAAAAGAGGTAAAAGAAATGGCCAAAATTGTAATAGTAAAATGGCCCATGCATTAAAACTTTGGCCCATGGGAATTAAGAAGTTAGCCGATTTGATTTTAATTGATAAATTTGACTAAAACATAAATAAGATGAATTAATATTAATTAATTATCAAACTTCTTAATCTTAAAGAAATAAAATAATTAACTTAATCATAAACTATTAATTCAATATATATATATATATATATAAACTATAAATTAGCTAAACTAATTAATAAAATATTTAAGCAAAACTAAAATCTTTTTGAGATGATTTTCAAACCTTAATATAATAAATATATGCAAAATTATATAGAATATATAAATTATTTTTTAACATTTTAAAATTTATAATAATGACAAAATTACTTAAAATAACTCAAAAAATATTTAAAATTTTATAAAGTTAATTATTTCAAATCGTTTGAAATTTAAGAAGCTCGATGACTAATTTATATTGTGGAAGGCCAAAATTGGGTGTCAACAGTGCATTATCATACATTCAAGTACTCAATCAAAACATATTGTAATTCAAGTGTCTAAATAAAAATTACCGATAAACTTAAAAGTCTGACTATGTTTATTTTAATTATTCATTCACCTCAATTATGTGATGTTACTTAATAGATAACTTTTTTAAAAAAAATATATTAAATTTTTAATATTAAAAATATATAATAAATATTTATAAAATTATATTTAAAAAAATGCATGAATTAATTCGAGAGGTGCAAATTCTTTACCTTTAATCATAAATTTTGAATTCAAGCTTGAAACAGAATCCTGTTGAAAGTGTCCCCC